>KB310442.1:32667-67805 GCA_000328365.1 Capitella teleta
AGCGGCAACAATTTATGGATGTCAAGAAAAGATTGATTTACAGCCGAAATCGATTAACGTGGATTAGATATTCCATACGACGAAAAAGAGAGGAGAGAAAAAAAATAAGAAAAAACCAAAACAATAGCAACTGCATCAACAGCAACAAACGGGAAAATGCTTGTTAACTCCGTCCAGTATATTACCCCAATAAAAGCACCAAACACACCCTGTCAGGTAAATTATAATGATTATCTTTTTTGGTCTTCTTCAGCAGATTTTCCTGTATGAGCGCAAAACGCTAAAACTCTGACAACGATGCAGCGCTGGTGTGCTTTTTTTTTTTCTTTACGTAAAACTCGCCGTGTATTGTGGTACCTCGTTGAACATCGAGGTGTTGAGTTCGTCCATACAATAACCATTGGAAGCACTGCTAACTCGAAGAGATTGGTATTGTGCCCTTAATTATTCTAGATTCTAATTCTTCTTGATACATGGGGCCCAAGATAATTCTCACCCTACGCCAGATGGAATATTTAAAGGTCGGCATTAATGACGTTCAAACGCAAAATTTGCAAAATATACATCCCGCCAAATTATACATGCGGCATTTTCCTGACAAAATTGTCCTTGTATTGAAGTGACACGAGCAGCCAGAATTCCCACCATTACGCTTTGCTTTAACTTTTGTCCGACACAGGAGATTGAGCGTGACACGTTGCCATGGTGACAATTGAATAAACACAATTGTGTTTGTCTTTTCGTAAAGGGATTGTAAATCATAAAAATCATTACCTGTTAACTTATCGCCACACTATTGAATTGATAGATATGGAATAACTTAAGTCATAAAAACCGACACAACACAAAATAATCGAGTACATCTTGGACATATTAACATTCGTTTCTCCCCTTGAAAGAAAATTCAATGTGCCGTAACACAGAAATTGTACGTATCAAAGCGAGCAGCAGTCACAGCTCACTCCTTTGGGACGCTCGAGCCAGGACCAGGATTGTCAAAATCAGGCGACTGAATCATCCAGGATCTGTCCTTAATCTGTACCTTATGCAGGGTAGTTGGAGACCGATGCTTCTGTAGTAATTCTAGTCAATGGTAACAAACGCCTGAACGCCCTGTTGAAGTCAGGCAACTGCCAAACGTACAGGAAATTGTTGAGGAACGTGGGAATTGTTATACACAGGAAGCCAATGTCATAGTACATTTCGTACGACCACAAGTATGGAGCATCCGGATTATCAAGCAATGCGGCCATTGTTGTGAGTGGGACGTTTCCAATCAATAGTGCACCAATCACCATGGTTACCGTACGGGTCATACGTCGATTGCGTAACTCTGAGGAAGAAGTTGACGGCTGGACCTTTTTTATGCTTTTATAGAAGGAAATGACGATGGTGAAATACAGAGCAACATTGGCAGCTGTGCAAATGTACAGAAGAGGAATCGCCCAGTAAAGGCGAAATAAATATGGGTGAACTTCGTAAACATAGTCTATGATGACCACGCCTTCACGAGCTATTTTAATGGCTGCCGGGATGAGAACTTGCAGAGTAGCACTTGTCCAAGCCACAGCCAGAATGCTAGACGCCCGTTTGATTGACATATGAGTTTTGTACTTGAAAGGAGCGAGAGTTGCGTACGCACGGTCAACGCTGACTAACAATACATTGGTATTCGATACAAAGAAGCCAATGGCAAATGCGATTGCACCGATGCAACTAAGGAGAGTAATGAGGTGCTCACTTGCTGAGGTGCCCTTTAGCAGTTTCTGCAGTTGAAAGAGGCCAATGGCAACGCCAGCGAGAAAGTCCGAGCAGCACAGACTTGCAATGAGAAGGTTGATTGAACTTTTGGTGATCATTTTCTGCTTAAACAAAGCGAGTAGCGTGAGTGGATTGATGATGATGGTGATGACACTCGCAGCAAGCGTTGCACTCACTAATCCTAGCTGTACATTGGTCATTTGCGTTGACAGAGGAGGCCTGAGAGTTGAGAGATATGCTACAGTCTCCATTTCGTACTGTGGAATGGTGCAAGTGATGGAAGTTCTTATGCTGCTCTTGCTTTTAAAGCTCTTTTGTTCAGACAATTAAAAATCAGCCCTTCAACCTGAGATAGAACGCAATTGCCATTCACGGAGCAACGCGTGATGGTGAGATGTACGTACGAGGGGGTACCATACATTTTGCGTTTTGATGGAAGAATTTGATGCACCACTTCTTCACTTGAAATTCGTTGCTTATAGCAAGTTAGCAACCCACCTAAGCTTCTTCCTCGAAAAGGAGCGAGTACGAACAGTTTCTGAGAGTATCAGCTGCCCAAATAGCATTCAGGTGTCGGACATATGCCTTTTCCCTATCTGGGTCGGGGCTTCACGCATCGCGTAGCTGCTGAGGAGGGAAGGAGGGAGGTCAAGAGTGCTGGGTTGATGGTCTTGTTTGCCAATCGTTCTCAATCAAACATTATATTATTTAATGAAGGAATGTAAATTGCGGACAAGAGCGGACCAGCCAGCGTACGTTACTGCAGCTCTTGTCCTTCCAGCCGACGGCGGCCAGTTTGGGCATGTTTGCTGGGTTGGACCTTTAAGAGAGATATATCTTCCTCCTGGCTTCCTGATAGTGTCTTGCATGCTCTGCGTGGCTATTCCTTATTAAGTCTTCTTGGCTCTCTGTCTGCCGAGAATTGCGCGAAAACGTCCTGTTTCCGGTCACCGTGATCGTTGTATCTCCATACTTGGCGTCTTGATTTGTTTTGCAGTTCTTAAGAATTCCCATGGCTCCGGCGAGTGTGTGCGTCATTACGCCCAGAGTGAGAGAGGAGCGTGACAGGGTGCATTTATAAATTCAAATATTCCCAAATTAGTTGGCTAATCTATTTTCTAGACCTATAATGAATAAATGAAAGCATGCAATAATATGAAATAATAAGATCTGAAAGATATAGAAAGTATAGACACATTGTATATATTTCAGCGCTAACTGTGTCCTGGGGACCTCAAGTGTTGAAAAGAATAAAGAAATCCCGGAATACATCAGAATCAATGAATCGGAAATTATGAACAGTTCATACGCATAAAAGTTGGTCAATCATCTAACGAAATTCGCGCACGCGTCACGTGATCACCTGTGTAACCATGCCGTCCTGCCTATGTCGATTTCGTTTCATTCGGTGGCTGCTTGTATGTTTATAGTTTGACGCAAGGCTCTGCTATTAAAACAGGTTGATCGACCACCCTTTAATTTGTTACCCATAATTGGCCTGTATTATAAATATAATATGCTCTGCACTCACTCTGACTTTCAAAATTTTATGCGCAATAATTGTCACGAGATCAGCTGTTTAATCCGTTAGCTCTCAATTAATCAGATTGGTTTGTCTTTGTATTTTCCTTCGTGATTTTTTACTGTTTGATTTGTCTTCCTTAAAGGGATGGGGAACTAAATTTTAAGTGATGTTCTATTGACTCATAGCACCAATTGATAGCATTCCGTGCCAAAAACACCCTGCCTGGATGCAAGCGTAAGGAAATATTGCATTCCGAATATCGGGGTTAGCATTGCGCTTATGGGAGAATGGCTTACATTGCGAAGTTTAGGAGGCAAACGTCAGCTGATGGCTTGGTTTGGCTGATGGCTGATTGGTCCCGTTCCCCTCGTGAAGCTATCGATTTCAGCCAATCAGAGCAGATCATCTTCGCCATAAAAGGACATCTCTGTTGTTTACGAAACGAAAGCGCATGCGTGGTGCACTCTGGCTGACCTTTTTACTGTTTCAGGATGAGAAGCATGGTAGGTGTCCTAGAAAATCGCTTGTTAAAATAAGAAAAATAGCAAAAATAATTTTTTTTTCGCGCCTGACTGGTGGCAAAATGATTATTCTATCTATTTCCGAAAAGAAAATAAAAAATATCCAGGGGTTTAGTCGCAGGACACGCTAATATGACGAGGCCCATTGTAAAAGATGGGGAACTCGGTGTTTCATCACAGCTCCTGACGTCACGCCTAGTTAGCAATATATCTCCCGCGAAATCGTTAGCGATGATATTTCTTGTGTGGGCCAGGCATAAGAATCATGTTTGGTGCATCAAATAACGACTCAAAGTCCATTTTTAACCAGTTCTCCCTCCCTTTAATCGCAGATGATCTTCTGAGTGACCAGTACTTTGGCTTACTCTCATGGGGTCCGTGCACAAGTTTATATGATGGGAGGTATTCGTTTATCTCCCACGGCGTTTGCTTTGAACTTCCCGTGTCCATGATTCAGAAACACAGAAGCCTTATACAACAATAATACATAGGCCTACTTCACATCAATGCTTCCATTACGGTCACTTGCTTCTGTCCAGGATGCTGATTGCTATAAACGTTGAATGTCATTTGATTCAATCGCGAGGTTTCACCGTCTGGAGATTCTACGTATTGATAATTTTAAAAATCGAGGGCCGCGTAGTTCCTCTAATGTGCATTTTAAGTGTGCAATTTACATCGGAGAAACAAAAGAGTGAAATATTGACTGCTGAAGGATGTGAGCAACTGAAGCCACTTCTTAAATAGAAGGGATTATACACTCATCAATTAAATCGTGTGTGTTTTTCTTGAAAATACAGATAACTGATGGTATGTACAGTGCACTTTCCCGGAGCAATTGAAGTATTCAATGTATACAGAGTGGGCCAAAAGTACTCTAATCTACTCCATGTCCAAGAAAAATAATTAATCGACTTTAATTAGGACGGTATTTCAGTTTAAAGGCCATAAGTATGACCCTGTCTAGATTCTGTTGACTTAGGCCGCCCATTAGGCGGTAGGGTTACGTATTTTCACATATTTAATTAACATTCTGATTTTTTACATTTTTTAGTTGTGATGGGAATGGGGGTCACTCTGGTGAAAACGTTTGTCATATAATTACAATTTTAGCAGAATTACAGGAAACTATCTGAAACAATATATATTTGTTTATAACTACTAACAATCGGTCTTAAAACCGCATATTTTAGCCAAAAGTAACCACTTTCCAGCTTAGGGTGCTACTGTTGTCCGTATTATGGGTTTACGTGCATTATGTACATTATGAAATAAAATCTATGGACGTAGATAGTTTGTAGAGCTCGCACTAAACACATTTAGAAATATTGAATATATAGAATATATTGTCCCTTTAGACACCATTACCATGTTCAAAAAGTGTTTTTGATCCATATGTTACCACTTTAATACTGCTATCACGTCATCGCTGTTTGTTTGCCCGAAATTTGGTACCTGTTTCCGTCCAGCTCAAGGTCTATTACATACAAGAACCATTCAATAAGCAATCCAAAGCAATAAATGCTCTTTTTATTCAAAGTTGTTGATGGAATAACCCGGTCAGATTACTTGTGAATATTCTAATTATTATAGCTATTACAGCTAAGTTTCGTCTACAGCATGAAACAACCTTGAAACACTTACTGTGAAACGAGCGTTAATTTCGTTAAGACATGACCCATGCCCTGGTTTGGTGGAGTTCATCATTAACAGGAAAACATATCGGTTCTGGGTGAATCCATTAGGCCTACCCTGTTCAAAATTCATCGTCAAGTCTTTCTTGTGCGAATTTAGATCCCCACTTGAGCACGTGTTGTCTATTTTTTTGCGAAACATAAAACATAAGCACAAAAGAAGTTCTATCAAAAAGAGCGCCGCCATTTGATACCTTAGTTTTGATTTTTGTGATGGTAGCTTTTTTTTAACCTGTTACATTTCACGTTTTGGATGAATGTACTTATAGCGGAGTACTTCTGTGAAAAAATGGAACCCCAAACAAATTGCAACAACATGTTTTTCAATGGTTTAGGGTACGTTTTGGAGGGCTAATAGAGATTTTGTTTCTTTTCAAAATCTGGTGTCTGGAAAGGTATTTTTTCTGCTAATTATAGTAACCTTGATTACGCCAAAGGTGTTCCAATTACAATGAAAATCATCCCAAAAGAAAATACAGCCATACATCTAGGTCACTACATAGGTAAAAACTCAAGCAAAAATAACATCAGAAAAGCAGAATGAGGATTATGCAGTCGTATCAATGGGTTGCTTTCTAATTTCATGTACTGTTCTTTTAGCACAATTCAACACTTGTTCTTCTCCTACTGCACATCTCAAAAATGGTTGTCGTCTTTGGAACGAATGGACAATAATAACGAAACCTTGGAGTATTTTTGTTTAATCGCTTGGTTGGAAATGGAAACCGATAAGAATTATTTTAAACTTATGGCGTTAAGAGAGTCCATAAATTAGAATAACAAATAAGAAAAAGCGAGCTAGTTGGTCGGCAGGATAAGACAATTGCGCAGTGAATAGTAAATTACGATTAAGTATAATGAAAAGAACTAATAATTGGAAAATAAGGGAAGTGAATTAGGTGAAAACCCACACAGGTTTTGCCTGGTGACACAGGTGTGGGGATATAACAACACCACAAACTACGCAAAGTATCGAGTTCGGCACACACCCGAGGTGGGTGTGGGGAAAGTCAGAGGATACAGAAACCAGAGATACAATATGTTATGGTTGATCCAACGAAAAAGGTCAAGAGCTGAACGCGGAAGATAAAAAATTGTGGAGCAATATAAGTTTCAAGAAGTAATAAAAAAAAAAAAACTATATACTAGACTAACTAGCGTAAAATGATGAAGTTGAGTACCCGCTAAAGTAACAAGCTTTGCAGGTAGGTAATGTGTAAGTCATAACGTATCTAGTGCTCTGTGATTCAGGTTTTATAGCAGGTAGAGAAGCAGTTCACAACGCACCTGTAACTGAGCTTTAGGAACATGAAATATAAAATGCACTAGCTATACATGACAAAACATATAACAAAACAAATTTGGTACGTGAATGGATTATACTTGATAAAAGAAAAACGTTGTTAGATAAGAAAAGCTCGGAAGCTGGATAAATTACTATCAAGGAGTTGGTTGTGTTCGTTTTTAAACAAAGACACTTTTGAGGATGAAGGCAAAAAAAAAAAACAAAAAAAAAAAAAACAAAAAACAAAAAACATGCAAACGGCATGGCAAGGTCATCACGTAAATAGTAACTTGTAGGCACAAACATAAGTTATAGAATGTAAAAAATAAAATACAAGATATAGATTTTTTTCAGGAGTAAAAGTACATACTTTGTTTTCCAGACACAAAGACAAAATAGTGAAAGCAAAATAAAATTATTACATGGCTCGTTTTACGCACCTGTAACGTTTCCGTTAGGGTCTAATTAATCACAGGTGCAAAAATATTCGAAAGTGACAAAATAGTTATAATATATACATTCCTTAACAGGTTTCTCTCTAATACCAGTTCAATTATGAGGTCCAAATATGATTAACCTGAATGCAATCCAAAACCGCCAGTGAAGATCAAGGTGTTGAGGTACGGGTTGGCCAGCCATCTTGAATTTTAATAATAATTCTTCATTTATATTCGGTGGCTCTGTAGTAGCTATCAAATTGCATACCAAGGCAGGCTGGGGGTGCTGTGTGCTGCACTGTGTCTATGGCGATATGCAGAATACAAAGATTATCTATAGTCGATCGAAAGGAGAAGCGGAAAATATTCCTTAGATCGAACTATTAGAAATAATTCGACGTGTTTGACAACAGAATCTTCTGTCAACTTTGACACCTCGAAGCAAAATGGCGCGAACATAATTACATGTGTATATGGAAGCGAATGACAGGCATGGCGCATAAACATATGGAACACACTAGTCTCTAGACGATTGAAATAGCCCTCACGCCGCCGCCAGAGCTACTATTCCAAAGATATATTTTTAGCTATGGATAGCTATGAAATCCCTGCTGAAGTATTTCAACACGAATTGTGCTTCTACTCTGTTCGAATATCCCGAGATGATGCGTACGGTCATTAAACCATACAGTACTAGCAGATGCCATTGGGAAACAGTTGGATTAAATTCCAATCAACACTCTAACACAGCATAGTTTGTTAATTCAACAACTACCAAGACCAAAAACAAGCAATATTCAATGACATCGCTAGTATATGTACATTGAAAGAAGCAACCCACCTAGAAAGAACCCGACTGAGTGAAACCATAGAGAAAATTATTCTTCCTCGACATATAGTGAAATCGCGGTGCACTTATTCGAAATTCTCGTAGAGGTAAGAAAGAAGATTTCGTTGAAATTTGAAATCGCGATCTGTTTTGTAACACTTTGTCGGAAAAGCACAGTGCCATTAAAAATCATTGAATTCGTTAGCACGGAGTAGATAGACCACTGTTGGCCCACTCTGTACGTATTATTGCACTAATACATTCTTATTCTTATTACAATACGGACTTTCGTTTGCATAACACTGTTACCATGGTAACGGGGTGTGTAAGATGCCTTGACTGACAATAATTATGGCAGTGTTGAATCGTTTTGAATTTCTCACGATTCTTCTTTATTTCAGCACATTACCAAATGAAGTACAAGGGAAAACGTTGTAAGTACAAACTCACTACCAAACAGAGTACAACGTAAACTATTATATCCACTTTTTTCAATAACCATTACCTTCAACCGTCTATTATCTGAATTAATTTTTATTTGTTATTATAAACTAGTATTACTTATTTCTTAGCGTGTAATAATCCTGCAGAGATTGCAGGCATGAAGAAAGTTACAACCACGATTATCGCATACTTCTGAGTTCTGACCTAATTATCAGAACGTCAGGCTAACTGCGTTGCCAGCCCTGATCTACAGACGACTACGGACCGACTCGATTAAGACCTACAAAAACATCATTGGACTAACTACTATCAAACAAACAAACAGATATACTCTATAGCATGGATTGACCGCTCACATTGGTGTAACGTTACTGAAGTTCGTTATGATAGTGACGAGGTTGAAAGCGAAAAACAAATTCCTGTTATTACGGCTTGAAGCATTGGTCGAGATCGACAGCGACAACAAATTGCCTGATATATATTACAGCAAAGTGGGAATTATCAGTGATATGAATCTAAAACGTTTAGATGAAGATGACGTATTTGATAACTTTTTAGCGAAGATTTGGAGCCAAGCTAGGTATGACGAGATCGTTAAAAATCAGCTTTCATGTGCATGAATTGATGCATTAAAGATAATTTTGAAACAACAAATAGCAAATTCAAGAGAACAACAAACTCTGATTGATGCGTGCAATATGGTGACTATTTTTTAACGTGTTAATAACTTAAAATAAAACAGATTAATTGTAAATTCTAGTATATTTCGTGAATTAGGCGTATATTTTGGGCATTTTGGTTGATCTTTAATAGACTGTCGTTATGGGCAAGTGTTCGTTTCTAGAACTTGTTCGTTATAATACAGGTTTTACTGTACTCTTGATACATAACTTTTGGTTGTGGATATTTTTTTTTTTCTAGAAACAGCACAATTAGCTACTATAGCTTCACAACTAAATTCCGCGGATACGCTGCTTCGGATCCAATGAAAATCCCGCAATTGAACGAAAATAATAAGAACGCACCAGAATCAATTGTGGAACTCATGCAGAGAGGTGAGTAAGTCGTTTAACTTGAGAATATCGATTCAATGTAATCGCTTACTTACGTTGTCCATGGTGAGAGGCCTCAGTGTCAATGACAAGAGCCTTATTTAGTCGAAGCATTTACTCATTTTAGCTTCGTTAGATGTACTTGAAGCAAAGTATCCATGGTTTAAACTGTCCACTGCTCCATTGTCCGTATACATATGTCGAACTGCCTTAATTGATACATATGCATTCAAGTTCGTCGAAGGCGATTTAGCGGCCTGAACTATTCATATAATATTACGGAAAAATTTAATAAGATAGGATTTTCTCTAAAATAATAGATACTTACTACGGTTAATATACATGAAAGTAAGTAAATCGTATTTAATTCACTGAGTTTAAATCGTTCAAAATAATTTACTCTCTCAGCACGTAAGACACAATAACAGAGGTTTTCTGTTACACCAAATACTGCGTTTGTAACATTATGATTAAATTATTATAAAATAGCCAAATGAAGCCCAGTACTGGCATAAAATTGGGTTACTTCTGGTGAATAAACATTGATAAAAACGGAATAACATTATGCCAATTATACAGGTATTTGACAAACACATTTTTGTGTTAATTTGCATGTTCGTAAACATGCTTGTTGTACATGTTGTAAAGTCCCGTAAACACGTTTCCCGCAATCCCTTTATAGTATTTTTTTTACGTTTCAGCAAAACTTTACGTAACAAGATGAGTTGGGCTCAATATAGTGAGATATTCAAGTATCATGTTGGGAATCTAAATAATATATAATCATCAAGATATAGTGATATACAGAGTGGACCAAAAGTAGTATATCTACTCCATGCTGAATATTTCAATTTTATCCAATGGCACTGCGCTTTTTCGAGAGAAAGTGTTACAAAATTAACAGGTCGCATTGTAAAAACAGTGCAAAGTTAAGAGCCATAAATTCTTTGTATGGATAGTTCAGCATTTCATGCTGCTATTTCTTTCATTTATATTCCAATTTTGTCGACGCCGATGCCGATTTATCTCAATAAAAAAGTGCACCGAAAATTCGGAGATATTTTGATTATTCTACCTTTCAGCCCCGAACAATGGATGAGCATCATTGAGATGTCCAAATAAGGCATTGCTGTCAGCTTTGAGTACACGTTTCTGCACTGAGCGACCCGTTGCATGCGTGAGATATGATTGTTGTGTACGCCTTACAGTGCATAATAATGGGAATGCATCGTACATTGTGATCACATAACAGAAGGAGAGTTTCAGTTTTATCAACATGCAGTTTAGCTTCACGAGAAACGATCGAATACTAGTATCATACTACCATGGTAATCGGACAGAAAAATTAAGTTGAATCCCGGTACGTAGCATATTGCGTAACTTAACGACCTACTCAAGACGTAACCACAATAAAAAAGATGCAAGGATAAATGCTATATAAAACACACACTAAAATCAACGTTTTTCGCGTACGATGCGGTGCAGCGAGTGGCGAGCGGCAGAAAACGCGCGCGAAACTCTTTGGGGAAGAAAGCTAAAAAGTTATAAGCAACATGAAGCAACATTTTTATCAAGATAAGACGTTACTGCACCTAGTCACCTACCAGTGTAAATGATTATCACTTTTGGGTACATTGCGCGGTTTTAGAGAAAATAGCGTGGTTTGTAAGAAACTATAGCTACACATCATTGAAAAATCTCCATAATTTTATAATAAGTTTATTCCCGTGAATAAACTTATGAATCACCGTGATTTTTTTTTTTAGATGGATTGTGGGCTTAACCTCGGAATCCTGAAGCAATTTATGCTTATGTGGTCCGATGAGGTAAACAGGAGTTAAGTGCCTTACACAACGACACAATGTTGGTGGCTGGCTTCAAACATCCAGTGGCCAGCGCCAAGCCCTTTCGAGGCTGTATAATGTTATGTTGTTAAACATGGCACCCAGGAGGGCGGGTGATTGTAACAGATTATTGCTCTTTTTTTTTTTGGTGTGTTACATAAAACTCAATATGAGACATTGCTACAAACGACAAAAAGAGAAATTATAAATGAACAAATTACTCTATTTCGGACAGTACTGGAATACACAATTTGAATTTAGCGATAGTTCCCTAAAACGTTTTTTTTTTCTTTTTTTTCTTGCGACCCAATTAATACTTGACATTTTAACCAGGAGTGGAATTTGGCTGCGATCAGCCGAAGCTGATCCACGAAAGACCCA
This sequence comes from Capitella teleta, assembly GCA_000328365.1. NCBI lineage: Eukaryota > Metazoa > Annelida > Polychaeta > Capitellidae > Capitella > Capitella teleta. Next base: position 44,441 of record KB310442.1, read on the forward strand.
CGTTCACTTTGGTCCACCAAGGGCAACGAGAAACCCAAATTGACCCTGAGGAGTTCCACGACGACTCAAAAGGATTCATAGTCGGACATCTGACGTCACAGAGCAACGATTATCCCGATGGCTTTTGTGTTCAGGTGGATTTCCGCCTAGATCATGACGTAACATTGGTCACCTTTTCCAACGTGAGTTTTTTTTCTTTTCTTTTTTGGGGTTTTTTTTTCCAACCGCTCAGATCCCGGAATATTTTTTTATTTTATTTTATTTATTCGCTATTATGTAACATAGGTTCAGCCCGGCGAAGAATCATTCATGGTGCAGTTCTGGAATATAGAGAACAATCGGTGGGAGTATGTTTACAAAGCAGAAGATCCGGATAGTCTCATGGTTAGTTTATTCCCAATCCTTGTTGGTGAAAATAGATCTATTTTGCTCGCATACAGTTCGGTCGCATTGGCTCTTTGGCCGAAACCTGAAAATGGTCAGTGCTTCGGATGTAGCAGACTGTTTTAAACGGAACATAAATGAAAAGAAAAAATAATTCCACCTTTAACACTGAGCATTATCTCTCTATCTAATTTAGGGCCTAATGAGGCGAGTAGTCAGTCTCGTTAGATTAGAAAATGGACAAACTATATGTCGCATTCATGAAGTTAACGAAGCTGTGTTAACAGTATATTTTTTATTTTAGTTAGTATAGCTTGCGAATTTATTGGAACAATAATCATAACGACCGAGCACTGGCCACTTTTTTTTTTCGTCAATGGAGCCAATAATTCGTAGTAGAGAGGGGCACTTGTTCCACAAGATATAACCGAGGATCATGTTGAATCCTCGGTTACATCTTGTGAAACTAGCAAAAAATTGTGAAGCGATGACTGTACAGTCGACACTGTGAGCTGGTTGAGATTGACCACTCGTATTGCTGACATATGCTTCTGGCGGAAGGAGAGTCCTATTGGCCTCAACCATGACTCCCAGAATGCACCGCGCCACTTGAGCGATGGCTGCTTATGCTGGTGATTGGAATGCATCGCCACACCCGCGCGCCTTAGACTTCATCAACCTAATTTGATCTTCGTATACAAGATCGGACCACAACGCGCGCTTTCTGCTGTCAATCCAAGAATCTTGCGCGCAATATTGTTCAATTTTCTACAATGCTATTTTCGGATATACATTGATCAGAATTAGAACGCGTGCGTGCGTGCGTGATGGGGTTTTACGGCTCCACCCAACCCGTTTGGGTGATACGGGCGCCAGAACAGAAGGCCCGAGACTGGGGTTTCCCCCTACTCTTATCGATAAATCTCAAGAGTTCTTTATCCTGCATACCACCATAGACAGTAGTACACAGCGCCCGGTCTTGTTACGCAGTTGGCTCAGAATTAGAACACAATTTGTTTGCATCATTACTAAATATAAATATGGTACATAATTGCGAGTGAGTGCTAGTAAGTTATTGTTACATATTATACTGTATAAATGTATAGACTGTTTAATTATAGCTAGGTTGCCGTGTGGAATACGTGAAGGTGTGTTTACATTGATATTGGCTGATTATACGCACGTCTCTCAAAAATAGCCGCTCAGCCAGCATTTCTCTTCTATGATATGCTTATATACATGTACTAAGGTGCAAAAGAAATGTGCCAATCTGCAAATGGATTTATAATTGTATTAATCTGTCTACATGAATATACAGGTACATGTACTAAAATTTAAAGTGCGCAAGTCTATTCTCGTAATTTTCAAACCTTTCCTGATCCAAAATTTATTATGCTGCGCATTCAATCGATAAATCCGGGTAAATAATATTTTGAGTTCCACGACAAGATGACTACGATAGGCCATGGAAATGACTAGAATGATACTACAACGAATATATTGCACGTTTACTCAACTAATTATACCACCTCGTTTTTTTTTGTTTTTTTTTTATCTTTCAAAGGTCTTCAAATACAAAGATGGTGCTCGGTTTCTCCTTCCGGTTCCGGTTAGAGTTCTTCGATTATTTCCGGTGAAATGGGAGTCGTACGCAGCCGTCCCCTTCCCAAAATTCTTTGAGTGCAATGAATGATTTGGACAAGCTCTTTGGACAAATTATTATGAACGTAGCAATTAACTCACAAATAAGTTTATTCAGAAATTTCACATGCTTCAATACATAAAGGTGAGGGACTAAAGACAATATTAAAATGCATGTGATTTAAGAAGACATGTCAAATGTTTCCGCGTGAACAATTCTTGTGATTCAGGAGATGACGTTATGACCAGAAAGACTCAATAACTAACTAACTAACTAACTTAGACCGAGAACTGTTCGAACAATCCTCGTATAATCATTATATACGAGGGTTGTTTTGAAATATCGCGTAAATCAGGAGTCTGTCGCATTTTGACGAAATGCCGACCCCTGCATCATTCAAATTAGCGCCAGAGATAATCACGTGACTTTTTGGGTAATTCAGTGCTTGTAAATTTCATCTGAAAAGCTAACCTATATTTAAGTCAACTTTCAGCTTTCTGTGTTCTCGCCTTCTATGTTAAACCGAGACCTTTTTCGAATTCCTCGTATATGTACCGTGTAATATATTTGTAAAGCTTGATTGTGTATTTTCTTTATTTTTTTTTCTGTATTCATTGATATGCCTTTTCTTGAAATGCAGTAAATAAACTGGTATTCTTATTTTTTTATTTTTTTATTTTTTATTAGTTAGCATAAAAGGTGTTATGAGATGGAGTGACCGAGAACTTAATTATTTATGCATTATAGTTAGGCTAGTTAGCCAATAACGAATTAGGATCTGTGTCATTGCTACCATGTATATGGCATACGATAATCTTATCTATTGAGCAACTTTGGGTTTTGGGTTGTTCGGCTTCATTGAACCCAATATGTCCTTATAGCGTTTGTGGTATATGACGCGACGAAAGAAGGAGAAGATCGAAGTCGACTGCTATGTGACTGTACGATAATGTCAACAAGTCTTTCTGATTCTCCCCCATCACATTGATCTTGATATCTGAGCTTGATGATTACAGGGGATCCACCAAGATCACCATAAATCGATTAGTAAAAGTGTGACAGGCATATATATCCGTGATCATAGCATGAATCATTCCTCGGAGATATCACCCTCGGAGGGCGAGTAGGGTGCCCTGCGTGGGGGAACAGTAGGCTATAAGACAGAACCGCACCGCACGTCGTCTCTCAAACAGCGAGATGCAGTTCAGTGGTCAGGCTGATTCGATGAAGCGCTCTCTCTTCCTCGTAATCGTGCTTCTGGGTGTTCTCTGGCCTCCCCGTGGCTTCGTTCAGGCATCAGCGTCGTGTCGGGGGAGCTGTCTGCACGGTGGCCGCATGCGCATACCTAATAATATCTTCAATTTATGCCACTGCCAATGCGCGGCTGGCTTCACGGGGCCACGTTGCCAGTTTCCGTCTAAGAAACGATCAGCTGCTCCAGAGTGGTTACCCGAGGACGTCCTACCGCCCAGGGATGATGAGATGAACACCAAAGACCTCTGGAAGATGCTCAGGAGAAGACTGGAAGAACTGGAAGGTGTTGTTTCGGCTGAAAATGCTGATTACTCACAGTACTCGTCGTGATTAAAGATCTTTATAAAAGGTGAGATAATGGGGTGCAGTGTTTGGGGCTAGAATTATGGGCGCCCCGATATTGTTATTATATTCATAGAAATTCACACCTGCGATGGGGCTGTGGTATGGTAATGACGGTCTATCCACACCCTGTGCTATTAATATTATAACACATTTAGACCAAATGGCAAGAATACAGCAAAATAAGTAGACAGAATTTTAAAGTCGGCATGTATATAATATATTTGTGACTTTCCATCACAGAAGCATTGCTTTACATGTTGGTCACCAAAAGCTTCTCTTGACTTTCTTTTTTTTCGGCGTGCATGTAAAGTTTATTGAAATGGTTCAAATTTTGTCCGAACTATGACCGGTATGGAAGGAGAGAATTGTTTTATTGTTGGGGTCATCTCCAAATAGGGTATTGTTTATATGTACACACTCTTTAACTTCATTATTTATTTTACGCAAATAGATATACATTGCTTCATTCAAACGCCGATTTCTTTATTTATTGTTTGAGTTTTCTGCTTAAGATTGAAAATCTTTTGATCATCTAAAGGAATATCTAGGGTTTCACTATGAAGATACAAACCATGCTCATGGCATTTGTTGTGATGGACAGCAATGAACATAAACCATAAGATGTTTGCACATTATACAGAGCGGGCCAAAAGTAGTCCACCTACTCCGCGTTAAAAATATCAATGCTTTTCGTTTGTGCTACGCATTTTGAGAAACTGTTAAACTGAGAAACTGAGAAACTGGCATGCAAAACAAATCGCCGTATAAAAGTCACACAAAGATAACAGAAATAAATATTTTTGGTATGGTTAGTCTAACATGTCATGCTGCTATTCCAATCATTTCTATTCCAATTTCATCAACATTTATGCTGATTTATCTTAATTAATAGAGTGCGAGCATCATTCCGCGACATTTCCACTTTTGGCGGCAAATAGTGCCCCGGATCATGGATAAGCTTCATTGAACGCACACTTAAGGCAACACTCTCGCACTTTTGTTTTGTTTGAGATTCTAGTGACCGTAGCACTAATACGTATCTCATAAAATTAAAACAAAGCAGAGAGTTTGTATTGAAGAGCCATACAAGAGATAACATTCCTTAATGCTCGTTCAGGGGCCCATGCGACTCAGCTCTCCTCGCGATCACTCATTACTCCTATCTAAATCTTTCTTCTTCATTCAAAATTGACTTTTTATTTGATTTCTTTGCATAAATGGGCGCAGAAGGACATAGTTAATCCATGTCTGCAGTTACATATTTTGGAATAGATGATACATTTGAGCAAATTTTAGAGTTTTGCTTTTAACATAGAGTAGAAAGATTACTTCTGGCCCATTCTAATATATTTCCAGCGACCAATTACTGAAAATCTACATACCAAATCAACATAAGCTTGATCCTCTTTGATGTTCAAAGGAAATTAACGTTTATGAATTTATGAAGATCAATGGGCCTAAAATAAGTACACCTATTTGATCTCTTTGTAAGATCCAAAACAATGCATGATTAACACCAACGGGAGGTAAATACACAAAATGGATCGAGCACATACACGGATGCCATAATAGTGTTACGTAACAGGCCTGTTCCATAGGCATTGCGCATTGAGTAGCCATTGAACACCATGCTTCTGCACCGCCATGAAAAAAAGCACCACTTTCTGGTATACAATTCACAACAATCTACCTGAGTTAAAAGAGAACATCGACTTGAAGAACTACATTTGAGGAAAGAGAGCTTCGAGGAAAAGAGGTGAAATCTTGGATCGTTGTTCTCAAAGGTACAAAAGATCAAAATGCGTCAGGTGAACATACGACTATCGAGCGAAGAAGGTGCCGGGTCGTGTAAGTACATCCAAACTGTTTGCTCTGGTTTCAGTTTTTCGTTCAAAGTCCAATTTGAGATTACATCAATGGTATATTGCGTAGCCTTTGTTATTAGATATTTCCCTGTTTTTACCCCCTTGTTTCCTTGGCATGCATATTCTGCATATTATGTGTGTGGTTTTTGGTTTGTACTTTTGCTTTGTTTGCCCTGACCGATTTCAAAGCAAGCCAAGGAAACTAATCACTCGTTTCCCAATCCCCTCAACTGCTCATAAAATCCTACTCATAACCTCGAGCTCACAAGATATAGACCCAGCCAAGAAACTAAAATAATTAATTTTAATTTTATCTGAATATGCAAGGTGAACACCTGTAAATAGTAGACTTAGTAGAGGATATCCGAAATGCACCCCCTGGGTTTTTATAGATACATGCCATATAATATATGATGGAGATGCACAATTGTCGCCTTCTGGTGCACCTCAATTATCCCCCCCTTCTTTTTCAAATCTCAAAAATCAAGTTCCATAACTGAAGAAGGATGAAAAATTTTGTTCTCAATTATACGTAGTGCCCTAACTGAATAATAACTTACCATATAATTATAGCTAATTACCATAGTGACCATAGTGAAATAAACTAATAACCATGTGTAATACTGCTGGGTAGCGATTATTGCTTTTGCAATGCAACAATTACGGAACGACAAAGTGAGCCTGCTGATTGCTGTGTGAGTTTCTGCCTCTTCGGGTAATTTAAATTGTTCACCGTATTAACCTAGTGGCACACGTGAATTCCCAATCAGCAGGTCTGTCCTTGTAATACGACTACCTACTCTGTTCTATAACATCCACTGAAATAAACATATACAACAACGACTGAGAATATTTGTGATCAATTTACAACTAGTATAATATTATCAATTAACACATTGTTGCGCTCTACATACCTGGAAATTGATATTGATATATTCAGAGTATGCATCACATGGAAACAGCTTCATTCTTCATCGTGGAAGTTTTTCATTTTCACTTTCTCTCAATGTCGAAACGGTTTCAAAGCCAAGCACTGAGTTCCATCGCTTTTGGTCGTCTTTTGCGCGCTCACTCAAGTAAATAAAACCTGGTTTCTACAATGGAGTGCATTGAGTGAAAAATTCATGACGTCATTCCAACCCCCACGAAGCCATTCTTCAAAATATTTGTCGCCATTTGGGAGTTCCATTCACACATCTGCAAAAGGCAATTTCATGACGTTCACTCTATTTTGCTCGCGTGTATGGTCATAATTAAAATTATCTAAATTTGGCCACTGTCTTAGTAGCAGAAACCCTGTTGTTTCGTATGTAGCAAAAACGGCAATGTTAAAAAAGGTCGAACCGCAGACTAATTAGTTATTTCACATTCTATTGTTTGAAAATATATACCTATAATATTAAACGTGTTGCTGCAATGGATTTCTGATTGATATCGGAATCAACCATTTATTATCGGAAAATACCAATCGAAAATTAATAAAAGTCAGAAGACATTCTACTTAGAACTCCCTTTCTTTAATATTTTACATAAGAATTGCATTGGTAGCGGCAAATTTGCATAAAACAGAAAGTTGAACCAGTCGCAATTAAATCGTCCACTTTTGTTGGCTGAGACATCCGCTGATTCCAAAAATATTTATTGCCCCAAATGTCCCAAATTGGGTTCGGGTCAAGAGAAGACGCTGGTTATGCGAGGTAGTGGACACCAACTTTATTTATTAACAACAGTTTAAAACCTCATTGGCATGACGAGAGGAATAGTTCTCTTTAGAAATTTTCCGGCAGAGTACATTTTAGTGTCCATGTTGAGCCGATATGTTTTGTGCTTCCAATTCAATATCAAAAGGCCGCCTTGACCTCAGAAGCCCATTTGATAAGCCAACCCGTTTACCGCGGCATCCGGTTGAGCATTTTGTATACGTGATGCAATGTTGCATGTCGCCACCAGAAATTGGCTCATAACCGAATGTGGCGTGACTCTGCTGCTCAGGTACGAGGCAAACGCTCAAACTGACACATGAATATGGAAAATATTTTCAATTCAATAGGTGAAAGAACGAATGAGATATGAGGAAATGTTTCATTACACCCTTTGCTCTCATAGTCTTAATGACATCGCATGCTTTTCGACAGGGCTGTCAATCTCGATTCGTCGGCTCTATGGCAGTCATATTGCTCCAAAACTTCGCAGGAACATGAGATGCCGGTATACAGCATTAAATTTCTCATCAAATAGGCACATACAGGACCTAAACAAGACTTGCATTTCGACAACCGCAATATTCCATAACAAAACGTACGTCTGTAAATTGGGAAGCATAAACCTAATTTCCAGGTCAATCCGTTTTTGAATCACTTGTATAAATAATTTGCCTACAAAAGAATGAACAGATTGCCTTTCTAAGAAGATAATATGAATGTTTAATGTTAATTCCAAATACTAGTAATATTAGAAAGTTTTGTACACCTGTGTTTCTCTGCAAAATGAGTGGTTTGACTCACAATGAGTCCTAGTTTCCCTCTCTTGTCTCTATTCCCATGACACAAAGCATACAGAAGTCGACATACTTATGGCAAATACAAAGGAGTGACGTACTATATTGATCAACATGCTCTGAGAAATGTCTACAATTTTGAAGCATTGCATAATTGAAGAGAGCAATCCGTTGTGTCGCATTTTTCGCTTCCTTGTGTTGCCTATTTCAATTTCGTCCTTCAGCTGCGCACGTCAGCGTCGTTATAATTGCTGAAATCGTTAAGTCAACTTTGTATCCATATCGCGTGTGTTTGACGACGAATTCCGTGAAATTAATTTTGCTCAATGGTTTTACGATTGTTGGTTTGTCTTCCCCGTCAAACATGATCAGGCGGGTGAACCGTGCGTCACAGATGATTACCATCAAAATGACATTGACAACTCGCTAATGAGATCGCATGCATGAAGCTGCCTCCCCCACTGTTTCAATTGACAAGTGTTGATCCATGCATTGGAGGACCAACTTGCTGCTTTGCCCCTGAATTCGCAATATCATGCGCCTGAGAGGCGACTCCATATCATTTGCATTCATCGACGAGTTTAATAAAAACTAACATCGATAGAGGTCACCGCTTCAGCTTCCGCAATGTCAGCGTGGTTTATATATAGACCAGTATAGTGTTGAATAGGGGTATTCAATGGGGTGGGTTATGAACACGATTATTGCAAGTGCGGTTCTTGGTGGACCGAATTGATGAACATTCCCGTTCTAACGGTCTCTTGTGTGGGCGTTGCTAATACTGTGTTACTCTTTTACACCGAGAGGAGCAATTGTAAAGGACAGTGACAGTTTACGGTTGTCTTCAATTTAGCGCAATACAATTTTAATCAAACACGCGGTTGGGTGTACTGAGAGTAGGTCCATTAATTAACTCATTTTTGGTCGCTCACATTGATTTCATTCATGTCTTTTTGCTCATGCCCCATTAAATATAATTATTTGTTTAACTTGCAATTTTGTATATGCACGGTAACCATGGTAACGATTTGAGGGAAATCGATACGGTTGACCGCTGGGCGTGGCGTAAGGTTCCAACGAATGCAATTATAATGATTTTCAAAGTAACCAATACTATACCTCAACATGCGTCTGTGGACCAATTAGATGTCTAATAAGTGGAGTAAATTGCCACGTGAACAGAGCAGTCATATCGCACGAGATTTATCAAGCGATAATGCAACCAGTAGTCATGAAGCGTATCGCTCGGCTTGATTTCTTTGGACATGCATGTGATTATCATTATGGTCGCTTGTGGAATTCGGACATTTTGCTCCTCTAGCTCTCAGCATTAACCCAAATGTTAATCACAGCCCTCTTCCACTATTTATTACAATCATTAGGTGATCTAAACCAACCCCAAACCAAGCCGATTTAACCCCCTCGATCCTATCAATTCCTTTGGCATTATAGCCGAGAAAACAATACAGGCTGTGTTGAATGCTGATGCGGCAATTCTGAAGCTTCTCAGGGGAAATCCCTGTGTCAAGTTGAGCGATGTTTACAGCAATTACAAGAGACTGAAAAGAAGGTCTTGTTACCTTTAATTGCAGTGTTCTTCATCGCTGTTGCAATGAGGATGCTGTGTCTTTGTATAGTGGGTGACCTCCCCATGCAGGAATGACGAATTGGTACTGAGGGTCACACAACTTGTAACTTCTTCTGGGCAATTAATATTTTGGTACAACCCTATTATTTTTAGTTCATCCATCGCAAAGTTATTGATCATCGCATGCTGTTTTAAATGCGATCGAGGGCCAATAAAATTGTCGGTTTTACAATGAATGAATGAGATCAACGGAAGGAAGAAGGAATTAAGTCATAAAATGTGCTTTGTAAGTGAGATTGAAGAGATAAAAGCGCCGATAAAGGAGCTCTGAGTCCATCTTTCGGCTCTTTGTTGTTGGGTACATCAATGCATGCCAACACCTGCTTCAAGAGGTCTTACTCGACGGTTAACAAGAAGAGTTCCTTTGTGTTCGGTTCCTCCTTCCTGTCGTGTTTGCCATTTTTAAAGCAGTTTGATTGCGTCAACTGTTCTTACCTCCACATAGCTGAGACCAACACACACGGCGAAGCAAGGATTCTCCATTATTTGCATTTAATACCCGTAGAATGGTGCAGGTCAATCCATAGAAATCGATCGATCTATGTTGGTATTATATCTCCTAGATTGTCATGAGAAGCGCTGGAGTTTGGCTGAAAAACTGAGGTCATGTTTCTATTGAAATGAGGAGACGTTTAATTTAATGAGATGCCCGCTAACCTATGCGAAACATTTGATCCCAAATTATACTCTCTTTGATTAACCTTTCCATAGTTACATTACATAGTTCATAAATAGTACAATTAACCACATGTACCCATTAATAATTGACCTGTAGGTTAGAAGTGAAAGCATGTGGGAAATGCCATTCATTCATTTTGTTACATCGACCCTAGTAGGTTGGGGTCGACTTAATAAATAGGGTGTTCTTAATTCTACGTGACCAGACCAGTTGGTCATGGTTTTAGGCCGCGGGACTTAACAAGAGACGAAGAGAAGAGGAAGGGTGTCTTGTTGAATAACATTTAATGCAGATGACTCCAAGTTGTGTTGACTCCAAATGTTACAAGCTAAGACAACGAATTTCGATGCAGCAAACACTTATATACTACTTTCGTGTGCTCGATGGAGACAGCCTGCAATCGGTGAGAACGAATCCAGAAGAATGCGTGGCATTTCCACTGGAAGTTTAACATGATGTTTTTTACATATGTTGAGAGAAGTGTGTGGTACTCCCATTTGAAACTGAGATGATGAGCATTTAACACGTTGCAAGTGGATTTAGAAAAAATATGCGTCGCACTTCAACGGAGCACCAAATGTGATGAATCTCTATGACAGTAAAAGAGGCTGCAAATACTATTTGAAATATCATTATGAGTACACATTAGATAATCTGGCTAGATACACATTGATTTGCAACACATCTACCCATTATACTGCAGGTTACCTTTCTCTGACTTTGATTATTCTGCGTAAAGCATCACATTCAATAAAATCATCACATCTCCTTTAATTACACACCATCTCCATTCATATAATAATAAGCTGTAAGAACCTCGTTGTTACTAACTATAGTATAGAGAGCCGAAAGGATCTAATTCCCACTTCATCCGGGTTTCACTTCGAAACCTCTTGCAATGAGGAAAAGTGACCATCAAGCTGTGTACGATTTGTACAAAGGTTAAAGTTCAGACTTTCAAGTTGATTGTTCCCCCCTCTCTCTCCTCATTTTTTCACTTTCTCTCTGAATTCATGCATCTCTGTCTGATATGACTAAGGATAAGCCCAAGGAATTATGGCCACTAATGTCATATCCAAGGAGCTTATTTAAATATAAGCTCCTTGGACCTGACATGAACGGATCACCGACTATTACACATGTTCCGACTACCGGTTTATACAATTGACCTTATTCTGGTTCGTGGATAGACGCGACGTGATGCAGCGAATAAATATCACCGATCATCATTATATTATACTAGTGCTTATAATAAATATGGGCCCTTATATTATGATGTCTAAGTGCATATATCCTCATAGACTGCTCGATTTCCGCCGACCATAAAACTGATGATCCTGTTAGATGATATAATGCTGTGTTCTGTACTCGGGTATCTATTCAAACGGCAAACTCAGATTCGGAAATGTCACAGTGGCCTTGTGTTAGGGTATAACTAAGGTGCTTAACACCCTCAAAAAAGGGCAAATTTAGTTTAATTGGGTGTACAATTGGGCAACAGGTGTCAATTGAAGCAATGCTCCCATCTTCCCCATAGTTGACCTATGACCTATGCGGGTGCTTTCTTGGGTATAACTTTGAGAAAACATGTTACATTTACTTTTATTGCGTACATGGTAGAATAGCCACGATATTTCTCAGCTGATCTTTGTGTTATCAAATACGACCAATCTACCAACTGGCCACTCCATGTTAGGGCTTAGACTCACACAAACATACACGAGTCAGATTACAGTACAGCTACCTGTAATTAGACCTGGTGCGAGACGAGCATGATTGCATGCGACAAACACATCCAGAGTCATGTGTAAGGTGGAGTATTGGATCTGGCAAGAGCCATGCATGGTTCTTGTGAACGCAACAAAAGATCTACGAATGTGATGGCGGCGAACCAAAGTGCTGAGGTCATCTTGCGTTGATGAACCTTTTATTCAGTTGGCGTCTTGATTAAATGGGTGGGTCACATACCTGTTTGCTATATCTGAAGCCAATTGTATAACATGACAAGCTGGTGTGTGTTTATGTGAATATATATACTTAGTATTTGCCTCACTTCTTCCCAAATGAGGTGATTATGCTATGATTCAGCTTGCACAAATTTAAGGCCAAAGTTATGCAAAGTTTTCTTCCTAAATTGTATTTGATATGCAAGCGCATTTCGATGGTCGTACTTTCAATGATAGATACATTTCAGGTATTGGGGATTGTTCAATTACACACACTGTTTCACGTGGTTGATACAGATCCCACTGAGGACTTCCTTGTCCATGTCAATCTTTGTCTATAGCCTTTATAAACGACCTATATGTACCAGGCTTAGACGTACACAAGGCTTTTGACATTTTAATCCATAGAGTCAGAAGAAGCTACTTTTTACACTCTTGGTACACTGAGGACTCGTTTAGAGGACTATTTGCAGTTAAAATAGGCTCAGACGAAGAGGTCCTCCTGGGCTTAGAGCCAAATACATCCGCCACTGAAACGAGGCAAATTGGGTGTTGGAACATAAATAAATCGGTGAAACAACTCCCGCATTTCAGCTGACGTTCTCTCACGGTATCCAGCACAAATAGATGTCCATTGCTGCCCCACGATCCATCTCCAAATGGTTTATAATTAGGATTTTTGATATGAAGGCAAAGCGCTGCCGTGAAGCAGTATATGAATTGATTCCGATTATGGACTCATTTGGAGTGAGGGAGTTCCCAATCAATTATTCTCAGAAATGATGATCAAATAAAGTTCTGTGGAGACTAAAGTCTGCTGTCAATGAAGTGTCAACATTGGTCATCAAATCCGCTTCAAGCTTCACTGTATCCTTCAAATTAATGAATAGTCGTGTCTGCATTATCACCCACTTTCGTGACCTCTCATTTGCATAATGAGCAATTGACCTACTTGTAACGGCAGCTGACACTGAATGCACGTGACGAGGAGGTCTTCTTGGTTCATTCGATCTTCAACTAATTTTGATGAATCAACTCGTTTGCTCAACATTGTACCTCAATCTGGACATTCAAATCATTTTCCTGGATGCATCGTGTTTGATCGTCTCTATTTATTTGGCTAACTTGCATACAGTGTCATTCTTAGAAATGACTATATACTTTCGCGAACGGCTCAGAGTGTCCTTTGAGCCCTCTTTTGCTTCCCCTATGAGTCCCTTTGCGCAATGATTGTCTAGGTGAGGATGGAACTGATAAATGTATTTCGATATAATTAGCAATAACATCCATGTTTCAAAATTAATTATGTGGCTACTTATTACGACATAATTATATCAACTGAAAATGCTAGACTGCAATCTGGTTCGACTATATATCCTTAATGATTGTGATCCTTGATCAAATTTCGACGCAAGCAATAATGACACTTTGTACCAACCGAGGATCAAGTCGGTTGTTATTGCATTATTGCGTCATCATATTGAGTGAGATGCAACAAAGACGGCTTCCTGGAATTTATCAAAATCACTGATCTATTACATAAATGTCATATGACTGTCATTCTGTGATTCATTGGTCAATCACGCGGTATTGAATAAACTCTAGGTTGAAGGTGACCACATGGACACACATATTGGACAATGTAATATTAGCCAGTTTACAACTTCACTTTCCATTGGAATGCCCCTCCTGTATAACTACATATGCCAAAAGGTCGTCCTTCTCTATGAAAATCGTGGATAGTCGTTCAGCCAGTTATGCAATTTCCTAAGCAGAGTAGGTTTACTGTATTTTAGCTCATTTGTTTAATACATGAGGGTTTAATATTTTGTTGCATGCATAGTGTATTGTATAGCGACCATGCACGCTTATGCAAGCCTTGCACATTCCATATAGGACTGATGTTTGTTAATGCATTGATTGCTCATCGTTTCATCATATGCTATGCATATTTAAATAAATGCATGTGATTAACGTATATCATTCTATTTCCAGAAATCATCTTAATCTGTGAATTGGAAGAGCAATGATCAACAGTGCGTGGGGCAGGATGCTGATCATACCAGGGACTAAATCTCAAACTTAAATTCTCCCTAATTATATTATTTTGTTGCAATTTTACTTTCAACGCAAAATGAAACACTATTTTACGCATGACAATAATAATAATAATAATAATAATAATAATAATAATAATAATGTTGGTCAATATTGTGTGAGTGTTGTTTGTTTCATATAATAAAATTATTAAATCTTTAATGATCCTTTTATGACCTGCCATCTTTATTTCGTGTGCGATTTTTCAATGCAGAGGTCAAAGCAAACATAGACAGAATCATTAGTCCCATATTGGGGACAACAGTGATGGCTATTATTGAGACTACATATATCGGCCTCAGTAGCACAAAGCACGGCTCACGTGAATACCTTAAGTGCAATCATACTCTTGGATAACTGAATAGATATGGAATTGAAGGATTTTAAAGTTTAAACTAATGCTTTAAATTGATTCGTCTCTGTAAGAGAGCTTAGTAACTTATACGGCATGGTTACGATAGAGTAGTGAGAATTGTGAGGTCGTTGCTCTTATGTTTTCTCTTTTTCTTTATCACCCTCGTGTGCAATAGAAGGTGACAGTAAGGTTAGTGGCATGCAAGAAAAAGAAGGAAGAGTAATTTGATTGATCACCGCCAGAGCCAAGTGTCAAGATCACCAGAGTGTTGGAGACATCCTATACATAGACAGGTTGATTAAACAGTGGAAGAAGACATACGACCAGACTGATGTGTGAAATACACTGAAATCAGAATGATTAGAAGCTGGTGAGTGTGAACCGGTACTGAGTTACATAATCGTGTCAATAAATAGTAGTGATTGCACTCCGGAGGTTCTGACTGACATAACACATATATTACACCCTTACCTCCAAAACAGCAATGTTCGTAGGATAAGTCAAATCATGAGAAGTAATTATACGCGTACAAAATGGTAAGATACCACCAACTGCACTGTGTTCTTGAAATTGGTCTGAGCACCTGTAATAAAAGTAGATGATCTCAATATCTCTCTTCAATCAATCGCAGTTCTTTTCGGAACCCTTTTAGATCGCTTCCATCAGTTTTTACTTTTTCCAAATGTGAAGAAAATATTGTTTTAAGGATTTGCCAGCAATAAAAATGGTTCAAGGACACTTGAAATACGATTCACCTAGTACTTGGTCTTGCTGGTGACTTTTTCCTATTCTTTTTCCGCTCCCACTGTTCCCATTTTTCTACTCCAGCCCAGCGCTGATTTCACGCTTGTGGGGGATGGGGGGATGCAGAGCGACGACACCCAGCTCTTTGTCCGATGTCGTCTCGTTCTCTGTTTATTGAGCGTTTCACTTCAGGTCTCGCATTAACTCGCATATCTGGGCCAGTTCATTGGGATCGCCGGGCTTTGATTTGCTCGACCTGTCCACGACACACTTCCCTCTGGTGAAGAAGTGAACCCTGTCTGGTTAGAGTGGCACCAGGGCTGATATGGATCAATGAGAGGATTGTGATTGAAATTAGTGGCTACCTCATGTCGACCCTTCGAGAGATTACCTTAATAAAAAGCAGATAAAAACCTGGGTCTGCTGTCGTACACGCACAGCAGCTTATTGTTGGAACTGATGTAACCGCGCTCAGTGACCACCTTGTAGATCTCACCTACGATGTTGGTGAGATCTGCGACCTCATGAACAGCTGTCTCGTGCCCAGCTTCGACCCGCTCCGCATCTGGGAACAGGACGTTGCAAATTCCCGAACCCTCGATTTCCTCATCAACAACTTCTGTCTTTTACATTTAGGCTCAACTACACACCTTTCCAAACCGGCTTGCTCTGCAGTCTTACCACACGGCACTTGTTGGGTCCTCGATCGTTTTCTCAGCTGTCGCTTGCATGCAGCTCAGAGGAAGGGGGCTCTGTCACTGCACAACCACCACCACTTACTTGCCTAATCATCTACATCAATTGTTTCATTAACTCACTCATTGCTGCGACCAACCCGGGAAGAGGGGGATGTTCAACGAACGGAGAATTTCCTCAGTCAACGAATGACTTGGTGATTATCAGGCTCAGACACACATGCATGTATGAATTCAGAAAATAAATTAACAATGAGAAGAGAGAGGAGAGAGCAAAAACTAATACATGTATAGCGTAAAGTAAAGGATAAGAAGCAATATCTGTTTATTTACTTGATTCTTATTTTGTGTCCGATGCTTTGTTGCACAGCTTATTCAACGCAATGAAAAGTCCATTAAAACATGTAAATGATGATCAGTGAAAACAAGGGACCGCACATTATAAGTGCATGGTCTGCTCGTATGCACTCTGATGAATGAAATTGACGTGTCAGCGTTCTTATTAATCGATTGCTTTGTTGCATGAGACATTTCAAGCCTGCATTTATGACAACGAATACCTTGCTTGGGCCAAAGCCTTTGTGGGTATAGGCTGAATTAGAAGAAGCAAAATAACTTTCAAATAAACATAGAATAATGTTCTTTGGGTATTATGATCACATGTTATCCATCTCATGTCGTGTCGTACGTTCTCGTTGGTTTTATTGGTTCCATACACTGTTTTCAATGTTGTCCATTAAATAATTGCCAGAGAAATTCCCAGCCAGCTCGATAGCATAGTAACCATAATCACGCAACAGGAGGAAAAGATTGCTACACCACACAAGAGTGTGCTGATTGAAGCCTTACTTGTAGCATATAATATCAAAATATTACAGGCTCCAAACAGATGAGACATGCGGCTGAACAGCACGTGCACGCAATCACCGGGACATTATTTTTCTGGATGACAAAGTCGAAAAACAAAGATTGCGAGTCAGAAAGTTAAACACGCGTTTGGTTCCCTTCTGCACCAATTATAGCAAAATTATGTAGCAAAAAGCTGCCGCAATAGCACTAGTAATATAGCCACAAATAATAGACGGGTAGATAATCTAAGTAAGTGTCACAATTTTATCAGTTCCAATGATCTCAAATAATCAGAGATGAAATACAAAATTTTGAAAGCATGTGATATTAATTTACCGTTAATGTTTCGGGCATTATTAACCTGTTTTATGTGCGATCGAATACCATCATACATTCATGAATCCATGAATTCATCGTACGAAATTATTAACTTGTTTCTATATTTTATTTGTTCGAGCGGCTAAACAAACCACTGTGATACAATGTCACACCATGTTCGTGTACCTTTTTGTTTCTAAATTTTTGTTCGTTAAGTTCCATTGAAAAGAGAAACAAACACTAAGAAACAAACAGACAAATTAACAAACAAATAATCAAGAAATCAATCAGAGATGTGATAAAGGAAAAAAAATTGAAAGAAGATAATAATGTACAATAATTAATGAAATGTATGGCATCGATATTAGCCCATGATGCTAGAATCTCTCCACTATACTTAATTGGTTGAGCTAGAAGAGATCCAATTTTAAATTTTGCTAAATCGCTCGTGACATTGACAAATGGCGTTTGACCTACAAATTACTTTGGAACTCGCAGAATCACATGTCTCACCAACTTGTAAGAAGCAAAAATACAAAATTCATATTAGTTTTCTTGAAGGCAAATAAATGCTTCAATTACCATAATTATCTTGATCTTAGAGCAACCTCATTACAAATTGGGATTTTGTACGTTGTATATGCAAAATAGATACTATGCAATTTTCAAGACTATTGTTAATTCGCATGACCGAGATATCAGCATTTAACCAAGCCATAATTGTTATTATGCAAGAATACAAAACAAAAACAAAAACAAAAAAACGGAGCATCTAAGAGCAGTAATACTTCCGAGCTTTATTTTATATATCAATACATTGAATCATTTAATGCCAGTTACAAGTCGCGAGCATAACTAGTGAATGAGCTAGTAGCGATCGAATTTAAAACTTTGAAAAATCCATATGACCTTGACCTTCCACCGTTGACCTTCGAACTTTCAGTGGTAATGCAAAATAATTTGTCTCATTGATCAGTGCAATTCAGTCATTTACAATCATAAGCAAATTTAAGATATCCCGACCCAAACTTTGTTCATCGAAATATCGAAGAGACGAAATAGGCCAAGTGTTGCCTAAAATGTATTTTGACACAATAAAAAACATAATAATATTCTGAAATCTCAAATTTCCTTTGAAGACTCGACAGAACACGGTTTACTCAACCCATAAAATTACATGTATAAAAATCATTAAAATTGATATTAATCATCAAGTTATGCAATTAAATAATAATAATAATA
This sequence comes from Capitella teleta, assembly GCA_000328365.1. Taxonomy (NCBI): domain Eukaryota; kingdom Metazoa; phylum Annelida; class Polychaeta; family Capitellidae; genus Capitella; species Capitella teleta. The sequence goes on from KB310442.1 coordinate 63,001, forward strand.
ATAATAATAATAATAATAATAATAATAATAATAATAATAATAATAATAATAATAATAATAATAATAATAATAATAATAATAATAATAATAATAAATTTATTCGTATAAATAAAATATACAGGATTATAGTAGGTGAAAGAAAATCAAACAAACGAACAAACAAATCAAAACTGCAACATAAAGGTAGCTTAATCAAATTGTAAAATTATTAAATGCACATAGTAATTCTTCACTAGTAATTTCAAAGTTTAAAAACATCAGGCCACCTCTTAAATAACAAAGGTCTTTTAGGGCTAATGATTCAACAATCGTCGCTTCATCATACATGCCTCTTTGTATTATACTTTTTACATTTTCAAAATCATCAAATATAAATGCTTTAATTACTGCTGTGACCTTGACCTTGGTGCAGCCTCATTTAAACTCTGCATTTAGTAAAATGTCTCAACTAGCAATATTTTCTGCTAATTTCAATGCTACAATCTGTTTAACAACCGAGATTCGCAAGAACGGTGCATCTGAGAGCAATAATAGTGCCATGCATTATTTTGCATATTGATACACGGATCATTTGATGTATGCTTCAAAACACTAGCTCAATTAATTAATGAGCTAAAAGCGACCCAATTTGAAACTTTGAAAAGTAGAGATTCCAAAATGCTAAAGTCTACTCAACCCAGGCATAAATCATTGCTCGGTTACGTGCCTCTATTAATTGACGCGGGTTTATTTTGGTCATGTTGCCGACCTTTCAGAAATCGAATAAGTGTATGGAAGTATTGCCATTACATAAACATAGTTTCGCCATGAAATCATTTGTGAATCTAAACACCGTGGCTTAAGTAGAATGGGTCTGTAAAATTTGGAGCTATTTTTGGAACAGGATTTCCATATGCTCCCTTACTGGTCCCAATATATTAAAATAATTGGGTACGAGGCACATACTCCGATTCCCCTTCCAGTGTTTGTTTGTCACGGATCCATATAGTGAGCCATGTGAATGTATGAGAACTGTTGAAATCTGGCAGATAACAGCTAGCGTTTGATTGTGGGGGAACTTTTCTCGGTGAATTTTCTACTTTCCCCGGAAAATGAATGCAAAATCTGACCTCGAGAAATCAAACATGCAGAATACTGAAGTTTGTAACTTTGTAATAGGAAAAGTTAAAGTGGCATAAACTGGGTGGTAACCCCAGTTAGTTGAGGGCAAAATTGTAAGCGTAAGAAAATATTTGGTGCTCTTAACCTCTGAGACACTCGTGAGATACGCAAGCAGTTATATCGACCTGAAAAAAGTACACCGAAGCATTAAATTCACAGACCAGCTTGACTGTCTCTAGAACCCATAACCACAAGTCACCTCAGACGGAAGCAATAGAAGAATGACACTGCACAGAGAAAAACCGGCGCATTCATTAGTTCGTGCTGATTGCAGTAGGTGGCGCCAATGCTGATTAGTGCACTTGTTTTGATGACTCATAACTTCTTGTGTTGACGTATTTGTGTCGTACTCTGACTCAGTTGTCATGGAGACGGAAAGCTCTCTTGGTCGCTGTAAAATTCCCCTTTAGATCTGCAGCCTTGGTGGGTAAGACAATGTTGGACGCTTCTACGCACACACGCTTAGTGAACCAAAAACACTGGATCCACTGTTGATTGAGCCTAATTCAAGCACATGGACCTGGTAATGGTGTGGAGAGATCGAGAGAGCCCCGTTTGGAAAGGATTTATTAGGTACTCCCTCCTTCAACGGTCTCTGGGCCGATTAAATTAAGTCATATGCGGTGTATATATTATAATTACACTTTGGTGCAAACGAAATGCACCTTTTTGGTTATGCCAACACTACATTCTTGGTTTTGGTAGGTATTTTATAGACACGATTTTTCGAATTTGATAAGTTAGAACAATTGCAAACATACTCATGAAATTTCCTAGGAAAAAAAAAAAGAGGATTTAACCTGGTTAAATAAATTGAAACGACAATCGACAAGGAGTCAAAATCGAAATTTTCAAATATCATGGTCAGATATTCCCAGTCTTCCTTCTCAAACACTTATAACAAATCAAAGGCTTTTTGACCCCAATTAATCTCTAGATGAGACTCTCAACCCTGCCTTGTAGAATGTTGTTACAGTCTTGAATTGGCTATCTGCTATTGTTATGGCTATATGTTATGTTATGTTATGTTATGTTATGTTATGTTATGTTATGTTATGTTATGTTATGTTATGTTATGTTATGTTATGTTATGTTATGTTATGTTATGTTATGTTATGTTATGTTATGTTATGTTATGTTATGTTATGTTATGTTATGTTACGTTATTAATAAATAAGTTGTGACTGTCGACGTTGCATATGTCCTATTCCCGTACATTTTTTTCTATTTGCTACAGTGAGATCCTCCCAAATTAGGGAATAATCTCTGTTTTCATTGTAGCCCAGGTAACTCAACACTACTTTTTTTAGCGACCATGACTGGATGTCAGACGTGTTTTAACATTCGATAACATGTTTATGATAGATATCTGACTGTAGGCGATATTACCTATGCAAAAACACACGCATTACACGTTATTGCCGGGAAACTTCTTTTTCCTCTGTATTGTTGTAAGAAGAATTAAAAAGGCAGAGATCACGGATCATCTTCATCAGTCTCCATTGCTCTTCCATCAACACAGCATCATGATGAAGGCTCTGCTACTCCTGTTTGTCGCATGCACTTTGGCCAGTGCTAGTGTTAGCTACAAGGCACCCCACAAAGGTCCACATGGGCAGCACGCAGGAGCCTACAACACTGGCTACAACGCTGGCTATGGCCACGATGCTGGCTATGGCCACGATGCTGGCTATGGCTCAGTTCACAGTGCTAGTTATGGCCACGATGCTGGCTACGGTTCAGTTCACAATGCCGGATATGGGGTGAGTTGATTATTACAAATTTGAATGCCATAAATCACGCGAGTGCTCATTTGCAGCATGGTTCCAATGGATACAATGGTGGCTCAGCTGGATACGGATCACATGGCGGCAGAGCTCATCCCCACTAGAAAAACTGAAGCAGAAATTGATTTTCAATAAACTTGCCTTTATGCAATCATATTTTAGTTTTCCGTGAGTTGCTTTCTCAGATGCACAGTATGACCTTAATAGTCGGGTTACTATAGTATATAATAACATTTGAAGTATCCTTTACGCTATCTGTTTGAATGCTAAGTTGAAGCAATTCGCAGGTGTTGTTTTCTGGGTTTTTTTTTTTTTTTTTTTTTTTTGTTTTTTTTTTATGCTTTGAGCCTTCGACCTTACGTACACAGAGTAAAGCCCATTTGCAAGCAATCTTGATATACCAAGTCCTCAATCAAATTTACAGTTAAATCAGTGATATGATTTACACGCGCAATATACCATGTACGACAGGAGTAAAACTTTAAAAAAATGCTTATACCATTAGTTAGTAATGTCTTTCAGTGGAAAACTTCCGTTACCTTCTTCCAGATCACTAAATTGTTTTGATATTAAAATGAGGCAAAGTCAAAAGCGTGCGATCTTTATCCCAATATTAGGATACTTCATTATCCAGATGCGCCTAACATGCAAGAATATATTTGATTTAGCATCAACACTGTGCGTGAGAGAGGGTGAGGGGGGGAGGGGTTTGAGTTAATTATTTTCACCATCCGAGGGACCCGACCTGTGAAGTTTAGAACACAAAACTCGACATGACGTGTCATGATGGGCTTTTACGGCTCCACCTTAACCATTTGGATGATACGGGCGCTAGAACAGTAGACCCGGGACCGGGGTTTCCCCCTACTCTTATCCATAAATCCCCAAGGTTCTTTATCCAGCATACAATCATAGACAGTAGTACACAGCGCCCGGACTTGTTACGCAGTTAGGCAGCACTGCAGAGTCACCGAAGAAATACAATTATAACGAATTACATTTATAGTTCACAATCATAACGCCCGTGGCCTGATCGGGTCGCGAACCCGGGACCTCGACCCCCACGGTCGGCATACGATTGCAGTCAGCCGATTAAACCCACTGAGCTATTCGATGCCCTTCCAAAACTCGAAACCTTTTCTCGCAATCAACATGAATCCTAACCAATTATTGTGTTTGAATATGATTTTAATTTTAGTCCGAAGCAATGATTCAGGATATACATTTCTAAAAAGCAAGAAATTCTGAATGAGCAAAATGGCGCCAAGATCTCAGTTTACACTCCTCTCACGATGAGGGACGCTATACTGCAAGGGTGAGCAATGGTGATTTGAGTGAGGCCGAGATCTTTTCATGTAACAGTGAGGTGTGTGCATGATTGTGTTCTTTCAACATTCCGTTGATACATGCATATGACTAACAGTTTGGAAGATTTATCATGCTCAGAGGTAATTTAGCAGCAATTGAACGAATAAAACCCCGTCTTTTTAAAATATATCTTAACAATTGCATCATGACTTTGATTTGATAACATGAACAGCAAGACTAATCAGTTGAGAGATTCATCATTTTATTGGTCATTCGGGAGCCATGCAATCCGTATTCCGAGTTTGGTTCTAGTAATGAGCGTCATGTACATTGCCGGCGTATCCATTGAACGTCGCATGCTGAAACGAAGCATTCGGTCTGTGCACTAATCAAGAATTCGTTACTTACCCCATAACCAGCTACATTGGGCACAGCAGGGCCATAGCCAACATGAGTGTTGTAGGCTGCTCCGTGATGGGTCGCATAGCCGTCATCGACCAGATTGACGCCACAGAAGTCCCTGTTGTAGTAGGATGTGCCTTGGTTGTA
>KB310442.1:83203-108970 GCA_000328365.1 Capitella teleta
AAATCAATTCGTTACAGAGGCGCATTCGTCTGGAATCAGGCATTTAATGAAATTGACACCAACCTCACAATCAATAGATTTAAAACTTGCCTTAAAAACAAACTTTTTACTGATTTTCCCATCCGCACATCTCCCATTCAATAAAATCCTTCACAATCCCCCCTGCTAAAATTATCTATTCCTAACAGCTCATCTCCTAACGCTTTTGTGAATATCCTGTTCGTTAGTTTGTTTATTCGTTGTTTGTTTGTAAAATTGTAAATATCCATTGCGGGCACATACCCATGTTCTGGGTCAGTCCCTCTCACTCCACTTGTGTTTTTTGTTTTCTTATATATATAAATATTTCTTATATATTATTTTATATAATATATTCTTATTTATTATATAATATTAATATTAATATTAATATTATATAATATTATTTCTTATATATTATAAATATTTTCTTAAATATTATTCTTACTAAATACACATATTGATGATCCAGGGTTAGGGTTCGAGCCGCGTAGCGGTGAGGTGTCTTTGGAAACGGCGATCAGCGGTTAATGTTCCCATGCTATTTCATGGCATGAATGAAATCAACAATTCCAATAGTAACTTAAATACAGTAAAACCTCGATGTGTCGAAGGTCGTGGGGTTAGCTCAAATACTTCGACTCAAGGATACTTCGAGGGATAGATCGAGGCCGTTATGATATGATCGTTATGATTCCAAACCGTGCTCTGACGCTATGATTAACTGCATGCGTTATGAACTTATAAACTATGAACGTTGATTGATTACGAGAAATCTAGACCAAAGAAATGATTATAGGAGAAATTGAGATTGAAACTTTTAATTAAAGGGAGGGAGAACTGGTTGAAAATGGACTTTGAGTCGTTATTTGATGCACCAAAGGTGATTCTTATGCTTGGCCCACACAAGGAATATCATCGCTAACGATTTCGCGGGAGATATAATGCTAATTAGGCGTGACGTCAGTCGCTGTGATGAAACACCGAGTTCCCTATCTTTTACAATGGGCCTCGTCATATCACCGTGTCCTGCGACTAAACCCCTTGATATTTTTTTTTTTTCTTTTCGGAAATAGATAGAATAATCATTTTGCCACCAGTCAGGTGCAAACAAAAAATATTTTTCGCTATTTTTCTTATTTTAACAAGCGATTTTCTAGGACACCTACCACGTTTCTCATCCTGAAACAGTAAAAAGGTCAGCCAGAGTGCACCACGCATGCGCTTTCGTTTCGTAAACAACAAAGATGTCCTTTTATAGCAAAGATGCTCTGCTCTGATTGGTTGAAATCGATAGCTTCACGAGGGGAACGGGACCAATCAGCCATCAGCCAAACCAAGCCATCAGCTGACGTTTGCCTCCTATACTTCGCAATGGAAGCCATTCTCCCATAGGCGCAATGCTAACCCCGATATTCGGAATGCATTATTTCCTTACGCTTGAATCCAGGCATAGTGTTTTTGGCACGGAATGCTATCAATTGGTGCTATGAGTCAATAGAACATCACTTAAAATTTAGTTCCCCATCCCTTTAACAAATATTTATCAACGTGTAGATCTAAGGCTGGATTTCTTTAATTAACTATAGCTTCGAATGCGCGCGGTCTTTTGTCGGCATTTATTAAATATCATCACAAGCACACCAACAACAATGCCTTAGTCGATATCCACGGTCTATTGATTTTAGGAGTCAGCCAAGCTCTGGTCGGTTTGCAGTCTTTTGTCGGTCATTCATTAAAGATCATCACAAATACACTAACAACAATATGCCTTATAGCTTAGTTGAGATCCACAGTCCGTTGATCTTTGGAGTCAGTCAATTAAAGCTCTGCTCGCGGCGTAAACAGAGGAGAGATAAAGGCTGCCGACTGCTTTGTGGGGGCGGGGATGTTTTGATGCTTTGTAAACAACTGACTATCTCTCTCTCTCTCTCTCTCTCTCTTTGAAGTTATCAAACTGAGAAATATGCTCATCGAATTTTTCGACTTCGAGCTACAGATCGAAAATATGTCTCGGGGACTTTGAAAACACTTCGACACAAGGATAAATTCGAGAATGAGACATTCGATGGACGGATGTTAGTGCTAATAGCAAAGTATAGGAGAATCGTCGGGACGTCGAAAACACTTCGATACAGGGAGACATTCGAGGGACGGACGTTCGATACATCAAGGTTTTACTGTAATCATTTGTGTAACCACCGCAATAACTATTGCCACAAAGTCATGATTGACAACGCATCAGGATACACAGCAAGCGAAATTAACACAATAAAATAATTAAAATGGATGTCACGTGACACAACAAAGCCACGTGTTTCAGGAAATCTTATATTCATGAGGTCAAGAGGGCACATTTTAATATTATAATGAACTACGCTTGAACATGGTTATAATCCAAGTGCTCCGAATGATTGACTGATGAGTGAATGGCCGCAGTCATTGCCACTGGCCCTCTCAGCTACTGCCATTCGCCCAGTGCTTGTTACTCAGTGACTCACAAGACTTTGACTGCAACTGATAACTTAATAAATAACTGGTTACTGTAAATCTGGATTTGCTTTATAACTTCCTTATAGTCTTGTATATATTCAATTATTTGGAACGGTCTTGTGCTCCTCTCTCTTCTAGAGACCCAGCGAACATGCCGAAAGCTGCCGCTGTCGGCTGGAAGAAGGACTGACTATTTACATTTCTTCATTTCCCTCATGTTCACCACAGCATGACACATTGCATAGTGACAAATTGTCGCTCATAGTGTCAAATTATTATGAATAAACTAACACTGGAAGAGCTAACTATCACCGGTGTATCTTTCCTCAGTCCTTTAGGCAAGAGGCACAGCTACAACAGTGGCGAAAGTAGTAGCCCATCGTTTATGAGCAAAGGTCGTTGAGATATTATACTGGGTGCATGTGAACTGTGAAGATGTGCATTCTCATAACATCTTTTGGTACATCAAATGAGAACTCTTAAAAGCTTAAAAACTTATAAACTGAATGACTATAATTATAAACTTTATTGTCACGTTAATTAAACTGGGAACAAAGGCGCTTGTTGGTTTGCAGATATGGTTATGGCGCTGATCGATGCTCAACTGGATAAAGACTCAAATGTGCGAGACGTTGTTGGCGCTTCTCTGCGAGATCTCGGCTCCAAGCAGACGTCCCTGGTGCTTACGTCCTGTCTCAACTATCTCTCGAAACATGTCAAGGTCTGTCATGCTTAATCCTGCTCTGAATATGTGTAATTGTTTTGTTTTCACAGCTCCCTGTTGCTCATAAAATTGCAATTCTGAACTGCATGGCCGATGTTGTGAGGGCAAATTTGGAGAAAGTTGATAAAGAACTCGCGATTGCTATCGTTAAAGAAGCAGCGACACAAATGACTCAAACCAAGGTATCGTAACGCATTTTGTTTTTGTTTGTAATGATGGTTGCTTCTTTTTTCGAATCCAGGATGCAGTGCCAGAGTGGCAAGCGGCTGCCAGTCATGTTCTCGTTGCGGTTGGATGTCAGTGGATTTTGGAATCAAATACAGAGTTGATCAAGCGCTTCAACCCTGGTCAATTACCTGATTTCTTCATTGTTGAAACTATGGGAAACCTAGCTAAAGAGAACGGTCAGTACTAAACGCTTTACAATCAAGAATGAAATTATATTTTCTGCTCTTTAGTGTATGGTATGGTACCGTACATCAAAGCTGGGCTTTCAACCATGTTATCTGTGATCGGCATCGCCAAGCAGGATAATATTCGTTGGATTTTTGCCTACAGTGAGTGTTGGTTTTATTGTTTTCTTTCCTTTGATTAACAAATTTTGATTTCTGTGTAGCAATATCCAGGTTTTGCGAAGCCATTTTGGATTATTGTGCAAACATGGACAATTTTGACTCTGATCCCAATGTCAACATTGCGTTCTACTCTGATGAAATTGACGTTATACATGAGGTACTCCTCAACAATTGGATCGGCACGAGAGACGCTAAGGTGTTTGCAGCAATTCTTCTCTCTCATCTAAAACCAACTGATTCTGTCCACTTTGCTCGCAGATCCGAGAGCAGGTCATTGAAGCAGTTGGTCAGATGTCGTACGTTGTGTCAAAGCCGAAGCTGCAAGAACGCCTTCCTAAACTCCTTCAGACTTTCTCAAATCTTTACAAGAAACATCCGGAACCATTCCATGTTTCAAAGGTATTGAGTGTGTTGTGCTTTTTTGTGTTTCATAGGCTTTGGTTTCAACAGGGATTGTACAACATCCTTGACGCCAATTCAAGCGACATCCTGCATCCTCACGTCGAAAGTATTCTCCAGGCCATCTTCCCTCAGGTTTGTTCAACGCGCGATGCATTTTGGGAATTCTTATCTCGAATTGTGACGAGAAAAATCCTAGTAATTTCTTTAATTGGTCTTTTATTATGCATGTATCTTGGAATAAACTTGATCATGTCACCTTTTGGTTCAATATGCTATGACCTTTTAGGTTTGCCATGCTGTTGACTACAGCGTCCCAATGACAATTAAGAACCACAACGAACTGCTTCGCTGCTTGTCTGTCCTTGGTAAGCGCTGTGGAAGATTGTTTTTACCCAATATGCAAATGTCGTTCTCAGTACGAGTGGATTCGATGCTTGTCGTAATGTTTCTAATGGAGAAACTGGAAAACTCAAACGAGAGAGTCCGGATCGGAGTTTTGTCAATCATGCGTCACCTGATTAATTCTGCTGGTGGGTGTAGTTATTGATTTAATTCTTGTTTATTTTGTTCCACTTGTAGGTGAAGAAATGGCCGACAAGAAAGATATTTTTATCTCTGGGTTGAAGAAGGTCACCGGAGATCCTAATAACAAAGTTTGTGATTCCCTCAACTGGCACATTTGCAAAGTAGATTTCTCTTATTTTTAAGGTGAAGAAAATCCTCGCACAGACCATCATTGCAATGGCTCACCATGGCTACCTTCAGCTGGTTGGCGGTCAAGAGATGATAGAGTTCATTGTCAATCAGTGCGCTCTTCCCACCGAAACACCCGTGAGTGGAGATTAGGTTTTGAATCTCTCTGATGTCGTTCAAAACAGGGAAGAAGACCGACGGATCCTGAATACGTGAGCAATGATGCTCTACGCTCCATGTGCGACAACGTCCTCCAGTTGCTCACAACAACTGTTGATAACATGGGCAAGGTTTGCCTGTTCTAAATTGCAGTGAACTGATATACTGAGTGTGTATATCCAGGTGCTGTGGCCGTTCTTGCTGGAGTGCGTGATTCCAGAAAAATACACAATGGCTCAGAGCACGATTTGCAGATGCATCGCCCACACGGCCGCTAAAAAGAAAGAGGAAAATGACGACTCTTTCTACGTTGATTTTGACGCCAGCGCCAATGTTCCCAAGCCACAAGCCCTCCTTGCTCGTTTCTTCGTGAGTCTTCTTCTCCTTTTTCTGTTCACCTCCTCTTTAAAAGCATTGTTTGGGAATGTGATTGCATTTCTTGTCGTGAGTCTTTTGAGTCATTTTCTGATTTGCTTGTTGCATAATTTGCAGGTGTTGTGCGGTCTGCCTGTGCAGAGCAAGCATCGCGGCCTGCATGCTCTGACTGCGCTACGCTGGCTGGCTCCCCTCATCCATGAAAACCTCATTGAAATGTGGGATATCGTCATTCCGAAACTCATCAAACATCTCGAAGGTATGTTCAATGAGATCTACCCGTGCTATTCATCTTCTTGTATTTTCCTGTTTTTCTGTTCTCTTTTTTGTTTTGTTCGGATATTGAAAGGAAATCTGTATTATCGAGTCATCATTTTTACCAACTGTGCAAATTTTATTGCAATATTTAATTTTTGTTTAAATTCTGAGTTTATTCCCTTTCAATATTAACTATCGTAAATGTTTTGTTTCCATTTTTAAGCTGAAACCAAACAGACTCTCATCTACATTGGTTGGTATAATGCATGTACTCTGTGTCCTTTGGGTTGTGTTCTAATTCCTCTGATTTAAAATAAGATTGTTTGTCCTGTGCATTATTCAAAGTTTAATTCATTTTTATTATGATTTTTATTTATTTAATTTTTTTTGCATGATATCAATTTTTTTTTTTTTTTTTTTTCATCAGTCTTGGAACTTAGGTTCAACTAATTGTTGGGTATTGGAAGTCTTTAATTTGTTCATTTGATCATCAGCAATCACTTTTTCTGGTGCAGGGATCAAGTTTTTACCATCGAACTTGATTAATCGGATGATCATATCTGTTTCCATGGTAACAGATGAATCACATTGCACATTGGATGCCTGAATAATTTGGTATTTTTACAATCAGGATTGTGATTGCTGGATTTATTAATGAGGTTTTGATATTGATTCAATATTCTCATTCATATTTGTTTTTTTCATTCAAACAGACCACCAAGATCTAGACGATTGGTCTCAAAATAACTGGGAAGATTTGATGCTCAAAGTAAGATTTCCCACTTTCAATAAAATGGAAATCACAATTTTTTTCTCCTCTTTCCCCATCTCAAAGTTTGTATCAAAGAGCCTTGAACAAGTTGGTGACGAAGAATGGATCTGTTCCATGGGAGATGCCATGGCTGAACAAATCAGTCTTTATGACAACTTGCATGACGAGAAGGTCTGCAAAAGGAGTCTTTGACTATTGACTATATTTTTCTTTGATTGTAGAACTTTTTGTACAAATGCCTTGGCATTATCATGAGAATTTCATCCAAGAAGGATTTTGTTTCCCACCATCTCGACACGCTCTTCTCGACGGTGAAGCATGCAAACCAAGTTGAACGAGAAGTAAGCGGAAATATTTCCCTCGATCGGCATCAGTCATTTTTAATTTGTTCCTAGGGTTGCGCTGTCGGCCTGGGTTACGCTGCAGCGTCACATTTGGATATCGTCACCACCAAATTAGATCTGATCGCCAAGCGTAAATCAGACAGCACAAGGAAATCCGGCATCCTTAGTTTCATAAAAGTGGGTTTCAGTTTCAATTTGTGAGCGTGCGTTGTACGTTATTCTTCCAGGATTTTGGTTCCGGCTCAGAGTTGGATGATCAAACCAAAGCCACCATTTTGCTTTGCTATGGATACGTGGCTCTGTATGCACCTCCTCACCTCATCATCTCTCGTCTGCAGACGCAGATTTTGGTTGCCATAAATCCGCACCTGACCAACGCAAAGGTGAGCGTCATTTTCTTCTTATGTTGATGTTTGCAGCTGCTGCGTTTCGTATTTCATTTGAATTCTTGTTTTCAACAAGATTATATCTTGTAAGAAAAAGATGCCAGAGGTGATGATGAATATTTTTGGTTTGTAATTTAATCAAACTCTTATCCCCAGTTTTGGAGTCACATTCTTACTTGGTATATTTATAATCTGCACTGTACATTAATTTTACAAATTTGAAAATTGGAATTTTGGTTTCCTCTTTTATTGCAATATTTAATTATTTTTTTTTAATTCTGAGTTTATTCCCTTTCCATACTAATTATCGTAAATGTTATCGTAATGTATAGCTTCTTCTCCTTTCACCTCCTCTTCCCTCACAGGACCCTGATGTGAAGCAGAACCTCATTCGAACGATCGAGTTGATCGGCCGCAGCATGCACCCTGAGCACCTCAACGCACGTCACGACTTCTCTCACAAAAACAAACTTCTGCAACATCTTCAGGTGACAACTGCTTCATAGCAAATTTCGATAAATTTATTGCATTATCAAAATTTCAGGATTATATCAAAGCTGAGAGTCCTACACAGGTGACGGGAGAAACCAGATATTTGGCTTTTAAGGCAATGTGTGTACTAGTGTATCCTTTCAATATACGTCTGTGATGTCTGATGCTGTTGCTTGCGAATGTTCCTTGACTTCTTCTTGCACAGCCAACTGACTCCGCGCCTTATGAGCTCAGAGCTCGCAGCTCTTTTACAGAACGTTCTGGATGCATCGATGCAACTGCCCCCGCTTCCACCAAACGCAGACGCCAAGGATTCCGAGCTTCTGCTGTCAAACACTCTGAAATCCCTCCAACAACTTCTTCTGGATATTCTGTCAACAGAAATGACAACCAAAGGACTGGATATCATTTGCACTGTATATTCTAAGATAAATCAATAGATCTCTTTTTATTGGAATTTTGTAACAGGCCTTGCAGCCGTGGAGAGTCTCCTCCCACAGCCATGAGAGAGAGAGAGCCATGGAGCTCTCTCTCAAAATATACCATCATTTCCTTCAAGGGGTGGACGTTGTTTCCGTGAGTTCACTGTTAGCGTGAATCGTGTGTTCTCTATAATGTTGAACGGATGCAGAGTGGAACCAGTTTCTGCAGTCAAGGCTCCTGTTTGGGTCGAATTGTGCCACGATGCTCTGATCCTCAGGACGATGTTCGTGAATCTGCTTTCAATTGCATTTACACTCTCCTCAAGATCAGTCTCAAATATTCTGGTAATTGAGCCATATTTGTAGTGCAGAAAAACATGCGTACTTCTCCTTCCCCAGGAAAAGACCCGACTACTCGGACCCTTTCGTGGAATCTGTTAATGAATTGAAGCACAAAATTGATGTTGAAGATTCCGCCGGTCTTTTTGAGGTCATCAGTCAGTTAGCAGAGGTCAGTGCCTTCATTGTCTTTGGGGTAATCACTCTTGTTCTTTTCGTAGGTTTTGCGTCAGAAGTTGAGCTCTGATCAACTGATGCCATTCCTCCAAGTTCTCATGGAGGGCCTTGTGGACGCTGAGCCCTTCTGTTCGTCCGGTGCTTGTGTTGTGATGAAGTCTTTCATGGAATCCAGAGGAGCTGAGCTACATTCCCAGGCATGAGTGTTCTCAGTGCGCTGCTCTTATGTTTCTCTCTCTCTCACCAGGTCGCGACCTTACAGACCGGCCTCCACGCCAAGCTCTCTGTGATCACACACCCACAGACGCGCACGGGCACTCTGCGTGCTGTGCGAGCTTTGGGTAAACATCACATGCTCACAATGTTGGAACACCTCATGCAGAGAACGCTGCCCCTGGATGCGTATGTTGAATGTGATGCAGATAAAAATGTATGATTCTTATTCTCATGCAGGGCTACCTTGGATACATGGAAAGTGATTGGACAGAAAGCCAGCCTGACAGCCGCATTCATGGAGACTGCGCTGGAGATGCTACGTCAGGCGTTGCCGTACGAGGAGCGATCGGACAAAGAGAGAGTGATCCGCTCGGCTACCCAGCACTCCATGGCTGTGAGTATCGTAACCCCATCAGCATAAATTCATTGTCCTTCTTCTCAGCTGACGGTCGTTTTGACTGAGTTGTGCAAAGGAGAGGAAGCGGCTCCTGTGGTCGCCTCCAACTACGCTCGCCTCTTAGCCAGCATGATGACCATGGTGTCATCAATGGTAGATGTGCGACCTCCTCAGCAGCAAGCCAAGGTAGGCTTCACATAACCTGCCTATCCGTACTGCTCTCCGTCATTTCTCTGCTGACGTTAATTCTTTTGATTGTATTGTAGGATGCGAATGGAAAACCCGCTAAGCACTCGTCTGCACTGACTACAGCACGTATTGACCCCTCAGAGGTCAGCATTGATGGCTTACGACAAGTGCTGATTGCCTCTCAATGCCCTGCGATTATGCAAGCTTTGGACAGCGTTGAAATCTGGGGAAAGTTCAGAAACATTGAACAAGTAGCCGATGGATTTGCGCTACTAACGAAGTGAGAATTCTTGAACTGTTCATTTTGTGTAATTCTTCATGTGTAATTCTGCTAGATGTCTTGTGGAGTTTCAGCCTCATTGCATCGGCCATCTTGTGTCCAACCTGAATCCACTGCTTGGAGCCAGTGTTTACGATCCTCAGAGAATGATGGCGGCCGCAGTGTATGCACAGGTGAGCTATTGCTTAGCTTGATCTGATGAGACCTAAGTTCTGGGGTAGAATTTCATGATATCCTGAGTGCTTAATATTCCCTTATCAACTTATCAAGGCACACATGTAATTTGTGAAGGTATAATGTGGATACTAGATTTAAATTTCTATAGTGGCTTAAATCAATAATCTCTGGAAAGAGTTGCTTCATTTAGTTTGTTCTCATGAAATAGTTACAATTATTGTTGCGTAGGTGATTTCTGAAAGATCGGTAAGTTCTTCTTCCCCAAGGGTACAGGATCATGCCATCAACATTTCTTCAGTTGTGCACTAATTATTTTATGCTAACCACGCAATTATTATGTTGATTGATGCTTACGTGAATTGTTTGATTTTGAGTTTTCCATGTTTTGATTTTGTTAATATGATTATCTGCTGCATGGAATCATATTCTCTAAGGAAATGTGCGGTGCTTTTTTTTTTCTTTTTTTTTTTCAAATTTCAACATGAATCGAATAAAACAAATTCTATATAAGAACATTTTGTGTGTTTGTTAAGAAGTAAATCTGGCAGTACCCTAGCCTAAATGCACCGATACAGTACGTTCGGTCTCATTGGCTCCCTGGGCATAACCTAAAAAAAATGACTGAGCGTTACGATTGTTGTTTCAGAAGAAGCAAATATTATGATTATTTTCACCTTTGATAAAGCATGTTTTAACTTTATTAACACGATATCTACTGTTTTACATATTTAATGAGGCGAGGAAACGCTGACTTTCTTACGTGGTTTTTTATTTCTTTCAATCTGCAACTTGCAGATCCCATATATATAGTGGGAAAATTCATTATATTCTCACTCATTAATGCAAGAATCATTATCAGCACTTCTAGGTTTCACCCAGGAAGCCCATGAGACCGTTATGTAACCGAGGATTCAGGATGATCCTTGGTTACGTCTTGTGAAACTAGTTAAGAATTGAAGCTCCTGTCAATACTTTTATTTTTGTTTTAGCATAATTTCGAGCTCCTAACCCACAGTAGAGCCATTTTAATTGTTTGCATTTCTCAAATGCGCTCACATTCCCAATTGCAGCTGATAGAAGAAGGTTGCGCTGGAGATTCCAATCTGGTCGATCTGCTGGTCAACGGCTTGCTAGCTCGCTTGGTGGACAGCAACCATCGGGTGCGAATGCTGTGCATACGGGGATTAGGAAATGTAGCGTCTGCCGGCTCAGAACAGGTGAAAACTAAGCTCTCCATCTCTCTCTCAGACTATAAGCATGAAATATTCACAGCTGAGAAAGTACTCTATGTCAGTTGTCTCTGCCATGATCGCTGGCATGGATGACAAAGAGGACGTGGATGATTACATAACACTGGAGGCCATGGAGGGACTGTCCAGGATCCTGGCTGAGATTGATGAGGAGCAGATCCGAGGCGTTCTCATCAATGTCTCTCTGCGTATACGTCCTTGCTTTGAGAAGGTGATTGGGATAACGGTGATGATAATAGCGTTTAATTGTGCGGCTTCTCTCACAGAATAATGATCGCGTGAGGGCAGTTGCTATCGGGTTATTTGGAGATTTGGCTCGATTTGGAGATGGACCCTCCAAGGATCCATTTGTTGAACAGATCCACAGCAATCTGGTCACTTTGCTTCTGCACTTGAATGACCCCAGTCCTCAAGTTAGACTGGTATGCAATGATGTTGTAGAGAATGGGAGTGTTCATTTTATGCTATTTCAGGCCTGCAAGAAGACTTTGAGAAGCATAGGACCTTTTGTGGGTTCCGAAGCAATTAATGAAATGTTCCAGAAACATCTTTTGGAAAGTGCCAGTCTCATCTATGGAGAATTCATGAATGATCTCTCAAAGGCTATTGTGAGCGTTTTCTTTGTCTCCCCTTCCACATCTTTGACTTTTCATTTTCTGTGTCAGAATAAAGACTTTGTTGACAAATTGAACTTTTACACCATGGGCAACGTGAGCTTCTTCAGGAGCTCCTGGTCTGAAATACGCAGTAATGCTGCTATGTTTGTCGGTATGTAACAGGTGACTAATCCTGGCATACATGAATTTAAATCTACTCCTGCAGGCTTCCTTCTCGGAAATATGGACAGTTCTTCCGCTAGTAACCTCTCCAAAGAACACATCTGTGGAGCTCTCATTCTTCTGCTCAAGGATTTATCACCTGACGTGAGGATCAAAGCGGCTGAAGCAATGAGCTACTTGCATTGTATTTGAAGATATTATTCCCTTCCATTTGCTCTCAGAGTAGCGTGGTGCTTCACTTCCAAGTGCCATCTGAGTATAATCACTTTTGATAAATGCGATCTTTTATTTAAATTTGGATTATGACATGCATCTTCAGTTTAAATGGCATATAAAATTATTTTAGTTAAGTGGATTTTGGATTTTGGATAATATAAATTCATTATGTATTTTCGATTATAATGTTATGCACAATTCAAGTAGTATATATATATGTAACATTCCAAGCTATTCTATATGGTGCAATAAACTATTCTTCAATGTTTATTCCAGAAATGTATTATCCTTATCTTTGCTGTTATGTTGAAATAAAATGAAAATGGTTGTATCAGTGTGTTTTTTTTAGATACAGTATAATCTCAATGTGTCGAATTTCAAGGGACCGTCGAAAGCACTTTGAGTTGTAGAGCCTTCGAGATATAGTAACTTGGATCAAGCATGGAAAAAAATGAGTTCAGTTTTTTCTTCGTAGCCATGACGAGAGTACGTGCAGAGACGAAATGATGACCTAACACTGCCATCCGGTCATTAAAGTATCCACCCCCTGTGAAGTCTGGTGTGCCTTTCATATTTTTTTGATTTTGCCGATTTAAAAAGATCACAAACGCTTTGTAGATTTCTTTAATTGTCTTTTAACAATTCAGACCACAAATTGAATGAGGCTGTGCGTCTTTATTTTGACACCTTTTGTGACCTTGAGTAGGATTCGGGAGTTACTCGAGAACCGCTCGCTGTCAACTTCGAGAAAAGTGTGAATGACGCTGATTGGACGCTCAGAGTCGAGCAATTGTTTGAGAACTTTATCCAATCACAGACAAAGTTTCTCTGGCATCTATGTGTGAAAATTTTGCATATTTGAGTTAACTTCGACTTTAAGGTATCAAAAGTTATCCAAGGGGACGGAAAATGAGTTTCGAGTTATAGAGCTTTTCGAGTTATGGGAGTACGACATATCGTTACAAAATTCAATGTACAAATATAGGAAGAGACTCAGGGATTCAAAATGGCTTCGAGTTATAGAGCAATTCGAGTTAGGGGAGTTCGACATATGGAGACTATACTGTAATTATATTTAAAGGTGAGAGAAAAAAAATGTTGAGTTTCCTCAAAATGTTTTATTTGCAAAAAAATGAGATCGAACACAAGAATCTTCAGGATGTTAATTAACTTAGGTTCAATTAGAATCAGGAAGGGGAATGCCGAGAGCTGTGTGCACCTTGATGACCAAATCGCCTTTCTTGTCTTTGCTTCTGCTTATAATTCTCTTGTTTTTGAGCCATGCTTGTAAGGTGGCTGCGTTCACTTTCACCAACTGAAAATCAAATTGAGTGGTTTTATTTTGTATTTTTTACAGAACTTCGGAATTTCAAGTTCTGCGAATATGCTAACCTGATTGGCACGAGCAAGTTGCTCAACATTAACACTGTCCATAATTTTCGGTTTTGCTTTGACCTTTTTGGCTTTGTCTTCTCCAGTTGTTGTCTGTAATTGAAATTGTAATTAGTATAGGATAATCAGCATGTTAAAGATTGTGTGTAATGATAATTAAAGGTCAAATGTATTTTTATTTCTTTTAATCTTACCTGTGCTGGCCTTTTGACAGGCATTTTTGAAGACTTTTGAAGAACTCCTAATTTCGGGGCAGATTTCACAAAACTGATAATTTTTGGTTGAATTTCCTTCAAAGGAACAACTGCTTCAGCCGAAGCAGAACCGCTGGGAACAACGCTTGGCGAAAACACCGCGCTTTGGGGAAAAATATCCGCAATTTTTGGAGCCTTTGGTTGCTGCAATGCTTTGAACATTGGTACAGTTTTTGGTACAGCAGCATCACTGATTGAGATGCTTGGTGTCACTTTGGGCTTCATCATTGGTTTAAACACAGGTTTCAGCTTTGTGACCACTGCTTGGCTGCATGGAGCGCCAGACTCAGAATTGGAGGCCTCGTGAGACCTCTGTGCCATCATCTCCATTGGCCGGTTCTTAACGGTCGGCAATGAATTTGGATTTCTCGAGCTGAGGTTCTGTCGCTGGTCAGAAGTCTTGTAATTTAAAGCCCAAAGCTGTGGAATAAAATATTCCACAGATGATATATATTGTATTATTTAGAATATCTTACCTTTTCAGCGGCTGTTAAGGATGATATTTGGACAAACTGAGGCTTGCATGAACATGTGAATTTTGAGCCACACAAAAATGGCATTCTAGCCTTGAGATCTGTGAAGAATCCTTCTAAAATACATTCAGCATCTGGTCGAGCGTTAAACACTGGATCTGTTCTTCGTAGGCACATATTTGGATAGCTGATATAGACAACATAAAAAAAGTTAATATTATCATCTTCAGGGTAAAAATATACTCACGTGAAAAGATTATCACCGATGGGTTTGAAATAAACTTGGAAATAGAACACATTTTCATCTGTTTCCGGTAAGCGATAACCATACTGAAAAGTTCTGATTCGTATATAAATAGAAATTGATGCATGGGAATGACCTCACGGTATTTTTCCAGTATTTCTTGACATCTTTGTAGAATTTAAATGGACTGTTTGTGGGGATGCTTCGACTGATACTCACGATTTGACCCTTCTTCATGCTATAAAGAAATTTTAATTTAAACAAAAATGTAGTCAAAGAATTCATATTTGAAATTGAATCCCGTAAAATGGACAAGTACCCACTAAATCGAAAGAAATTAAATGAATTATAACATAATGATTGAACCTGGGAAGAATGTGGCACCATTTGTTTTGTATGGAATATTCTGGAATTATCATATTGTGATGGTGACGCCTGAATTCTGCAAGGATTCCATTGGGAATTCCCAAATCTTGCAACTGAAATATTGGAGAGGAAACGTTATTAAATTAAATATTTTTATAATATAAATTAAAGATTTTTAATAAATTCACCCAAATTTTCAGCTCACTAGGGATTTAAATATAAATATATAAGTATGAAGCATGATGAATAATGCGAACATACCTCAATGAATGGCAGAGATAAGACATGTGGCTTTAAAATGAGGTAACATTCCTTCTCGTTGACATTCACATCAAAATCTGAGAAAAAAAAAAAAAATAAATAAATAAAAAATTCAATATTCAAATTTATAAGAATCCCAATACATACTGATTGCGCTGAATTTCTTATTCATTGTGAGAAAATCACGACCTATAACAGATGTTGATAATAATAAAACAGTATTCAAATAATTTGGATGATTTATTTGTATACCCAGAATGCACAAAATATAATTACCTTGAATTAGATATCCTGCAACTGTATTCCACATTGGAGCTATTTTAGCCAATAAAGTGTATTTGAAGCAAGCTTGGAAATCAACTGGGATTACTCTCTTCGGTTTATCCATCTTGTAAATAAATATTATCACAAATGATTATTAATCGTGTATTTCCTCACCAATAAACACATTTTCTCAAGTCTAATCTGTAACCTTCCACTCTTGAAATAGCTTTGCTGCCAAGCAAAAAAAAAAAAACAAACAAACATGAAATAATATTATAATAAAAATTATGAAAAAATAAGCTTTTAGCTTAACACTTACTTGCATTATGAGCTGAATGGTTTTCTCCTTGAAGAGCGGAGTACCAATTATTTCAGGATCAGTGAAAATTAATTCCCTGGAAATTTGAAGTTTCGTGAAATGACTTGCTTTTGATAAGATAAATATATATCTAACCTGCACTTCAAAATATGAGGTTGCGAGTTCTGTTCATTGGTTTCAGAAGATGGAAATCTGACTAAAACTGAACATAGATGTTGCAAATTAGGAATTTGACAAAAAAATATCTCCGAGGGCGATGCAGGCCTCATGTCTGTGCTTCGCGATGTCTAACGCGTGGTTCACAAAGCGCGGGAAGCTAAAAACGAAAGTACTTCTTATTTCAGTTTCGTAGACATAGAACATTAAAGAGTATTATGTTTACTATAAAAAAATACGACGAAAAATACAAAATAGCGTATTAATCATAGTTATTCCTAGATATATAGATACCATAGCGAAAATAATGTTATTTCAAAGTAATTATTCGATAGCAGACGAAACAAGAAAAAAACGAAACCGGAAGCTACAACAAAAACGTCAAAAACAAAGATTTCGCAGGTGGGGAAGAGAGTGAGGCCGATTTAACTTATCTTAAGACTGATTTAAGCGGTTGTTTGTATTGATCAACATGTAAGAATGCACTTTTGTTTCATCAGATAAGGATTTATCTGTTTTAGTAGCTACATTGTGATAACAGGAGTAATACCCTGATACCACAGTTGCCGAGTTTTTACTTCAATACTTGGTCAGCTGATCACCTTTAGTTTAGGCTTTACTGTAACATTTCATGAATCACGTGATCAGTAACCAGGTTACTACTTACCTGCTTACTAGATGCTAGCTCCCCAGAGGTAGCATTACGTACACTACACTGCTGCCTTGGGAGCTACATGCTTACTAACTAACTTAAACTTTATCAGCTAGTCAGTTAAATTTACTCACAGCTAGACTACTTTAGAGTTTAGTACTTATCACAATCATTCTTATCTCAATATATCTGCTTTAGCGCTAATCTGTTTGGAAATAACTCAGTACTGATTGATTAATTGGCTATGATTTGACCTTGAAAATGCCCCTAAAGTCATTTAAATCATTAATCATTATTTATTATATGCGATTGTTCTTATTCTGTGACCTTCCAGTAGAAACGAGCACATTTCAGATTGATATCACCAACTTACTCGTGAATGGGAAAAATACATGCCTAAAATATGCAAACTGGTGCTATTTATGAGCTATGATCTCGTCAACTGCTCTAATAGTATGTTAGCTCTATCAATCTGTTATAACGATCAATCGGATCTTTAAAATGTTTCAGTTTTTTCCAAAGGTCATTGTCGCCACCCACTGTAGACGTGAAACGAATATGTGATGTTCTTGTAAAAGAACCATTTAACAGTGTCTCTTAACAGAGAGCCTTTGATGTCTGATAATTTGTGCACATTACTGAGCACAATGTACAGGCAACCATTGATGAGTACTCATTGCAGTGAATATTCTGCTTTCAGTCAGAGATGTGACTGAGTCGTCATCCGTCATGGAGCAGTATGATGAAGACCTGATGCTGAACCCATTTCTGCAAACACTGCAGCGGGATTTCAACGATTTATATGAGAAAGCAACTATTAATAGATACAGCGTAAGTACACTCAACATGTAAATATTTATTCTTCTGATCTTAAAGAAAACGGTACAATTTAAAAAATGCCTCTTTCTTCTTTTTTTTTTTTTTTTTTTTTTTTTTTTTATCCAATCAAAAATACACAACACACCTTGTAAAATTATGAAAATTCTTTCTGTTTCAGATTTGCATTCCTCGAATTAGTAAAGTGAAAAATGCAGAATTGGAACTCTCAGATTTTGAATCTCACATTCTCATCCTGACTGACGAAGAGAATAATTTATACCATACAGTTGATGACAAAGTGGGTTGATTAAAATTGTCAATGAACCCTCAATTGATTGAAATTGATTTTGAAATCTTTTTTTTTGAAGGAAATTATCATTCAGAACAGCTGTGTTTGCACAGAAAGAGGTTTTCTGGAGAAGCGTGAAGTAAGCGGAAATAAATTTAATTTGAATATATTTATTAAATTATCTGTTCCTTTCATAGGTACCAATTCTTTTTGAGGAAACCTTCTTCAATAGCAAAGATGAAAGTTATCGGATTTTGTGTATTAAAGAAATGCTCGAAAGGAAGCATGGTGACATTTTTCAAGATTGAATGATTAAATGATTTATTAAATATTCCTCATTAGATTATTCGGAGGAAGAAGAGGACGTATTTCAAATGTCGGTCATACAAAGCTTTGATGATGTTCGTGAAATTCTGTGGTTGAACACAGGTAGCCATCTTGGGTTAATTATAAAGATAAGATTAATTCCATTTTGTTTTGCAGATAATACAAAAACCAAGCCTTTATTGGATGAACAAATTCAGTTGTTTCACAAAACTCTGAGTAATCTCAACGGAACCTCATTGCAACACCTTGTGGTGATTACGATAACTAATTGCGGAATATACATTCATTTGTTGGTGTCAAATTGATGTATAGAGACGCAGACATCAATTTCATGTTTCAAATATAGATTTTTCTATAATTTTTTTATTCTGATTTCCCAGGATGCTACAAGTGCGTTGTATTCAAAAGCGATACAAATAGTATTAAGGGATGCACAACTGGTAAAGCGCTATCATCCAAATCAAAATATTATTGGACTCATACATTTCTTTTTAATTTAGAAATCTTCTACAGTCGACAATCCTGGATTCTTGGAAAACTTGAAAAGGGCTGTGGAGGTGCATAAATTAAACAAATATGAAAAAAACTGCTTAAAATTCTGTTTTATTGCAGACGTATATATTACATGGTTGTTACGCTTCCCTATTCAAAGTCCTCTGTACCTGTTACGCTGGCAAAGACTCGCATTTGAACAAAATTACTCGCAATTTATCTCAATTACAACTCCGAGATATTGGTGTAAAGACTGAATTTAGGTCAGTGTCTCTCATTACACTTTGAATGTTAACCCAATTCTGGATTAATTCTCATTCCAGTCATAACATTCCCAGAGGCCGCAAAGAATTAGGTCGCTTACCTCTCCTCTGTACTCCGATGGCAAAGATCAATTGCCTCAAAAGAGCAATCAATGCCCTCACATATGCTTCACATGGCAGTTCTACCAAATCACGTATGTTTTATTCTTTTCAACTTTATGCTTTAGAGAAGAAGAAAATATGTGTAATTATTTTGTACTACTTTAATTTTCTTGTACGTTGACAGGAGCTCCCCCATTGGCCATGTCAACAGATGACTTGTTGCCTATTTTAGTTTTTCTTGTCGTCAAAGCGGAGATCCCTAATTGGTGGGCTCATCTTGCTTTCATGGTCAACTTCAGGTTTTCTTCCGGGAAATTCGATGATGAATATGGGTAAGGTCATCTTTTTGCTGCCCATTTTTATGACAAGCTCATTAATCTCACTAAATAATTCATATATTTCCCTCAGATCACTTTTTTATTTAATATGCTTTGCAGGTTTTACTTGGCAAGTTTGCAGGCTGCGTTATCTCATGTTCACAGTGACGCATTGGCAGATGTAGATATCGGATCACCAGATCCCAAGGTCAGTCAGCAAGGTCACGGAGATAACCTTGAATTGACCTTTATTCTTCTGCAGGCATTTCAACTGAGCATTGAATCTCAATCTCCTTCTATATGGAAGAAACAAGATTGCCAAAACACTGCTGTTCAAACTCTCTTCCAGGTTTTACAATGTTATTATTATTAGTGCTAATATATAAAGAATGTAATTATACGCATGTAATTTGATACTTATAATAAAAATATATTTCAATAAATGAAATATAAGTATGAAAATAATCAAAATATACCAAAATAATTGCTCAATTTCATTGTTGTTCCATGTAATACTGATGCTTGAGTACTGTTGCAGTATGTCAGAGATGACGACCGAGCAGCCGTGGAAGATATCTTGGGTCGCCCCTCCGTGGCATGGCGTCAATCGCTGTCAACGGCATCTGACATGTGCCATCCACTGTGCTCATGTGACTCGTGTACTGAATTAGCTAAACAACAGGAGCAGAAACTCAGCGGAGGAACAGCCACAGTCTACTCGCACGACGATAAGGGACAAACTGGTACGGCATTAGGGATGATAAAAATGGGTTGACGTTTAGTTCAGTGCACGATAGGATTATTTCATAAATTTTGACAATGTGTACTATAATTCTATGAATCATAGAAATCTGCCTTTCCAGTACTGCATGTTGCAGCATCTCTTGGCCACATAGAACTCACTGATCTACTCATCAGCAAAGGATCCGTGGTGAATACCTCTGACTACTTTGGTTCAACGCCCCTTCACTTGGCTTGCCAGCGTGGGCACCAGCACATTGTGCTGTTATTGCTCCACAACCAGGCGTGCATCAACCTTCAGGATAGCGATGGCAACACGCCAATGCATCTGGCTGCAGCTCACGGCCATGATAACTGCATGAAGGCGATTGTCTATTATGAACAGGGGTCTCCTATGCTCAATTTAAACGTGACGAATGACATGGGTAACACTCCCTTACATCTTGCCGCCAAGTGGGGCTTTAGCGGAATTGTGCTGCTTCTGTTGGAGAACGACGCATCCGCTTTGGTGAGGAATCGGTCGAACCAGATGCCATCGTACTTTGCTCATAACGTCAAAGTGCTGCAAATGTTGAATCAAGCGGCAAAACAGGAGTTGAGAGCGAAGGCCCTGGAGATCCAGGCATCTAAGAAAGATAAGAAGGGAATTGTACAGAGGAGGGTTAGTACTCTTTGTATTATCATTACCTTTTGAAGCACTTCTCAGTCAATTGCAACGGGATTTCTTGATTTCTGAGCCTCGTGTGAATCTGCTTTGCAGCATTCTGACGCAGGAACCACAAACTCTCTCTTCACCCACCCTCCCGCTGTGACCTCTGACCTCACCGAATCCTACCCCAGCGTGTCGTATCACAAGGGAGGCCCTGCCATCGCCAATCTGCATCCCACTCGCGTGCAGCGTAAGAAGGACCCGCCCACTGAGAGAGACAAGAAAGTTGAGAAACTGCTCAAAGTCATCGCTGATGGCGACATCAACATGGCAAAGTTCTTGCTTGGTTGGGACTCAGATTCATCAGAAGAAGATGAGCTTCCTGAAAAGCAATCACTGTGCCACCCGCTGTGCCAGTGTAAGAAATGCAAACCCATGCAAAAGGTAATTCCTCTCTTTCATCTTTTCCATACCAAAAAGTAAATAAGAATGAACAAAAAACAAGGGGAATTGCGCTAATTTTTGGAGGTTATTCTTTTTTGAGACATGTATTTCTACTTCTTGCAAATAGCACAGATTGTTAACGGTGAAAATTGATATCCGTGTACAGTGCAGTGGGATGACTCAAGACGGCCTACACGTGAGCATCTGCAACCAACAGGGCTTCACTCCCCTGCACGTCGCCTCACTCCACGGCCATGTCCACTTAACGCAGCTCTTCCTGAAGAAGGGTGCTGATGTGACCTCAAGGAACTTCTCTCATGATGCCACCCCTTTGCACTTGGCATGCAAGCAGCCAGAACCGAAAGTTGTGCTAGCGTTGGTCGATCACGGCGCCAGAGTGAATGCCAGAGATTCCCTTGGCAACACGCCGCTCATCTATGCTGCTCAGAGTAATAATGTGGAAGACGCGCGTATACTCTTACAGGTCAGTTAATTAGGTCAAGGGGTCATGCATTACTGACCTGATTTTTATTTCAGAGATCAGCTAGTGTGAATGGTACGAATCGCAAAGGCAACACAGCGCTCCATGAAGCTGTCAGGTGGAATTTCACACAAATGGCTTCGCTGCTCATGCTGCACTCAGCTGACCCCACATTATGTAATGCTCAGAATATGACCCCACTGACCCTCGTCAAACCTCATGTATGTATCATTCTGTTGCGTGTCAGGAATAAACAATTTGTTCATTTCATAGCAAAAAGAAATGATGGCGCTACTGAAAAAGAGGCATTCTGTCGAGAGGAAACTGACTAACGGCGGATTATCCACAAGTTTGTTCATTCAGAAGTTGGGTAATAGTATGACATACTTATGAATTTCAGCTGAGGAGCCATTGCCTAAGGATAGCGTTATCCACGCAATATTTAAAGACCTTGAAAGCCGGACACTCCGGCAGATAAAAGAAGTGCAGAGATCCATTGAGCATTTTGACGCGAAGGCTCAGTTGAAACACGTGGCCCTACCTGCGGACACGCCCTGTCATGACATCACACGGCTCCACTTCAACATCCAGAACTTCAAGGTGCAGCGATTGAGACACTCTGTCACCGTGGTTACGCATGATCCTGTAGTGATTTGTGAAAATGGTGTGGATGAGAGCGGAGGTCATGACCTCAGCTAATTTGCATAAGTTATGCACATTTGATTTTTATGCTTTAGTTAGTGTATCACCTTGTGTGGCTTGTGAGATGATCTTTGAAGATAAATGTTGAGTGTATTATTTCTATTTATAGCATTCCTCGTAGCTGATTAAGATTATTAATAACTGCCATTAATTATTATCCAACTTGTGTATCAAGAAAACATCTCTCCAATCTACAAAACGACACTCTAGTCATCTTGTACTCATTTTCCTTGTATATTTACCCGCGTTTCAAAGACCTGCCTTGTGAAACATGTTATTGTGCATCCCTGCATATGATTATGGATTACCCTAATTACTTCCACCTCATATTATAATTATATTGATGTGTGACTTTTTCCTTGTTCTTCCAGTGAAACTGTGATATAGCAAATTTTATTCAGAGCTCTTTCAATTTATGATTTCTGAACAAAAATTCAAGTGAAATAGGATTTAGTTGTGAAGTAGTTGTCAAAAGTTTGGTGAATGGTGAATTATTTTTGGGAGCCTTGCATTATATTTGCCTTGCATATCACGCAAGTACCTTTGGGATATTTTGTCGTAATGTGCTCAATGTTCATGACTGAATTTTGCTTTTAATGTTTTATTTTCTATCTTCTAATTCATGATGTTATTTTGCACTATTTATGAATTTTACACTTGAGAGATTTTGTGTAATAAAAAGAGTTTATTTCGATTCTTCTGTTGCTTGTTAAATGAGAAAGAATAAAATAAATATACATCTGTATTGAGCTAACAAT
Source organism: Capitella teleta (assembly GCA_000328365.1). Taxonomy (NCBI): domain Eukaryota; kingdom Metazoa; phylum Annelida; class Polychaeta; family Capitellidae; genus Capitella; species Capitella teleta. The sequence continues at coordinate 106,102 of KB310442.1, forward strand.
ATCTAGTGCTACAGGCCGAACAGAGTGGAGACAGCTCATAATTAATAAAGAATATGAAACCAACCCTTATGTAACAATTTATTGAATTGTCACTACTTGCTGAATGCGTTTTGATATGCATACTATAACTGGATTATCAGTTTCGGTAACTGAAACTGAATGATAAAAATTCAAATTGACTGATAGTTAAACATCGTCGGGGAAAACCCCTTTGGAATAAGCATTTCTGTATTCAATGTATTTCTTGACATCAATCCGCGTTGCTTTCACACAAGGCTCTTGAAACATGCGCTGTGTGTACTGAGTGAGTTGAGGGCAGGCGTCAGGGGAAAGAACTTCAATTCCGACCAGCTCCTTCAGGAGGTAAATTCTCTCAATGAACGGCCAAATGTGAAGATCAGCCATGCTGAGGCTATCACCTGGAAAGAGAGATGATAATCACTGCATCGATAGCATAATTCTGCATTACCACTCCAGCCAGGAGCTCCAAAAGGTGCGTTATGATTCCATAAAATGCGTTATGATTATCAAAAAAACCAACCTGCCAAATACTTGCTGCTTTTCAGAGCGTTTTCATAAAATTTATGAAAACTGAAAAGTTGTCTTCACATTTAATGTGAAGACAACTTTTCAGTTGTTCGCAAGCCTCTTCTGCTAGCTTCGGATCCACGGTAGTCTGAGCAGTAAATAGTTTTCCTGTGATCTAAAATAACCGTTACAATAACCATGCAAATTAGTGTATTTTCTCATTTTCCCGCAACTTTCCATCAACATCTGCATTCGAGCTCTGACGTAGGGTTCTTTAGGCAAGAGAGAGAGTCCTGGGTATTCCGCGTCTAAATATTCATCACAGACGGCAGATTCGTACACAATTCGCTCATCTTTCTCCAGGATTGGCACCAGGCCAAGGGGGTTCTTATCAAAAAGCCACTCCGGCTTACATTTAAGGTTAATGTTCACCACTTCGAACCTGAGTCAGAATTTGGGTTAGAAAAAGACAGAAATGAATTTTTATTTATTCTTTAATTTAAAAAAAAAATATATATATAAATAAAATAAAATAAACTCACGGTATTCTCTTGTGTGCCAAGACTAATCTTGTCCTCTGAGCAAATGGACAATACAGCATGCTGTACAAGCGGAGTTTCCCAGGTTCCAGTGGGGGAAGAACACTTCCTGGGAATTACGCCCAAAACATTCATGAAAAAAATCCACGCACAATGTTCTGGATTTTCTCTGATTAACGAGTTTATTTATTTACTTTCATGCAAGAATGAGAATTACAAGCATTCAGTTTCATTGCATATGGGATCCACATCCAATTTGTATTAAATCATAAATAAATGGTGGTAGCGTCATTGCATCAAAAATTGAAAATTGCATCAAAATATGAGAGGGACTCCTGAAATGCGTGATCATTCAAAATCTCCTTTAAACTACTGCAGTATTAATGATCGACAAATTAAAAGAAGTCCAATATTTTTCTCACAGACGCTGCGAAGCAATAAAAATTAATGGATGTGTAACATTTTGATGGAGTTAATGTACAATTAATATGGTCAAATCAAGCCCAAGAAGAGAGCGCTAGCACTTCCCGTATTTATGTTCCATCGTGGTGATTAAACCGGAATCATAATCGGAAAACTTTAGCAAGTTGATATCATTCTGTTAAACCTTTGGCAGCTAAAGGTTTACGCATCACAGGCATTGTGTAACACCCAGTTGGCCGCTCCGACTGGTGGTGTGGCCGTCGTCAGCTCGTTAAACAAAGCATCACAGGATATTTACAGAGAATGTTTAAAGTTCTCTGATATTCATCTGGTATCATAACGGTATCCTCTGATAGTCATAACGTTTCCTGACCTATATTTATATAAACTCCGTGCGTCACTGCCAGATCTACCAGAGGGTCACCGTCAGAGCCTCATAGCCATACTACTATACTCTATAGTACTTGTTTACGAATATATCCTTTCACTTATATGTACCAACCTGCTTTTAGATGCTTCTCTGACATAATCTGGTTCTTTTCTGCGCTAATTAAGCTGAAGTAAATGCACGTGTGCTTGTATACTCGATAGAACAGCTTGCAAGACGGTCTCGGGTGATCGTCTGGATCTGCTACTGAGTTAAGATAAAGACGCTGGAAATGCTGTGGATTTTAGTGGCGCGTGGCTCTGTTATATTATGACGCTTAATTTATCTGTTAAGTCACGCCTGTCGGATTTTCAAAGTGCGTCTTGCACCCAAACTCCCAAAGTACATTCTGTTAACCTGTAAAGTCATGCAGATTTTGTCTTTACAAATCTGAATGCACTTTAACATTGCATTGTAATAATTATATATTGAAGATTATATATACATATATATATATACACATATATATATACACACACACACATATATATATATATATATATATATATATATATATATATATATATATATATATATATATATATTTATCCAATACCGACCATCTTCCACCGTAATTCGACTATTATCCACCACCTTTTGACTATTCGCGCCATATACATTGGTGGATAATAGTCAATGGTATTTCACGAGACAAGTTAGCCATGAATTATTATAAACTCGACTGTAATGACTCCGATATGACCCAGTAATGTCTGAAAAAAATCAGGGCAGTAAGGTCATGCCCTTAAACACCCAAAACAGGGTACTTCTCAAATATACATGAAACCCTGAACTAGACTATTATGTCACATTTGTATATTTCAAATAAAACCCAAGTTTTTGTATATATCAATATTTAACTTTATACCAAATGATTACTAATATGCTGATCTACCATACTTTGACAGCTCGTTGATTTTGGATAAATGATAAAAATTATACATTTTGCTGT
>KB310448.1:14216-34071 GCA_000328365.1 Capitella teleta
GCGTCTGTTTACTATGTATTAACACAAATTAAAGAATTAATTCTTGCAAAATAAACAAATACAACGATGAAATATTTTTTAAGATATTCAATACGATTATACGTGTAGTCTCTTCTTCACACACCGAATAGGGGTCTATATGCATTGTAAATTAAGGGTCTTCTGTAACTCACACAAGCGTCGCTAAGTACTACTAGTAGTAGGGCTACTGCCGGTAGTTGTCTTTCAATCCTACTTGTACACAATGCTTGATTGGCTGGCATGTATTGAAATCGATTTCTCGCGGATTTTATTTTCGCGGTGTGCCATAGGACTTGTTTTTCTCGGCACCAATTTTTCGCGCTCAAGCGTCAACCACAGGAAAAATAAATGGGACACAACAATTCAGACCTTTGGACAAACTTTATTCATTACAATATAATACAATCAAATACATTTTTTAAAACATTATATTTGTGTCGATTAAATTTGAAATACCTTGTAATATCGCTCAATGATCAATCATGATATTATGGCACATGGTTCCCTGCATATGTAACGAGAGAAAATTGCCCTTTTACAGCCGTTATGATCATGACGCAATTTGAAGCCATTAAAATCCCCAATTAACGCTCACAATAGTAAACCCGTCTTGCGCGCCTTTGTGACATTAATTTGATATAATTGAAGTCATCGATTGGAGCATTATCTCAGACACAAATTATTTGGATTTATTGCAAAGATTGGACCATTTTTAAGCAATATAAAATAATACGTAACATGCAGTAAACTGCAGTTTTCTCCGGATATCTGTGGTTTTTTCTCTCGGATTTTCACATCAGCGTTACCGGTATTGTGCACAGAATCGTCTGAATCATTCATTCCTAAAATCGGCGATTTTTTGGGGCCAAAAAGTCAGATTTTCTGTCGGTTTACCTGATTGCTTAAAATTCTGCTGAAATGGATTTGCCCTCAATATCGGACATCAATTCAATGAAGAGAGACGATCTCAGAGGCGTCTTGATTGATATCATTAAGAAGCGAAATAATGCTGATACTCCAGGTGACTCTCTTAAAAACACACTTCATGTGATACTGTGTGAGATCAAAGCATGTAATGAGGAAACGAAGGCATTGAAAGAAGAGATCGCTACTCTAAAACTAAGCAATGAGGCGCTCTGTAAAGAACTCTCTGAGCTGAAAGGTGTATTTAATTCCGCCCCAACAAGTGCCTCTGAGGATTCGACATCATCGGTAAAATTTGCAGATGTTGTTAAACAATCAGTGCGGAGTGTGTTTTATGACGATAAATCAAAGAATGAAATCATTATGAGTAAGGTGAAGGAGGGTGAAAATGATCAGCAGTATGTGACAAATGTCTGCAAAAACATTCATTTCGAAGGGCAACCAACAGATGTTGTCCGACTTGGACGTAAGAAGGATGGTCATCCTATAGACAGACCCCTTCGTGTGACTTTCTCTTGTCCCTTTGACGCAAGCAGAGATACTCTATTAAGGTGGATGCGCGTCTCTCATTGGCGTAATGGTTTTATGTTAATGACTGGTCGCGTGGGCCGCCACCCTGCGCTGCCCACTTCCGGTCAAAATACCTAATATCTTTATATAAGTTTACATTGTAAACAGGGTTTATCCAAAACCCGAACTCCAGGCACTTATATCCTTGAAAAGTAGAAGTTGAACAGTCAAAATTTTCAACATGCCCCTTCACCAGCTCAGGGTCTACACCCATATATAATGCATAGTTGTATCTGTGAGTAACACCATCTATACTATTGTCTGCATTGATTCCAGGTGAATCATGAGGAGCCTCGCCTTCTTCACGGGATGTCTGCTCTTGCAACTCGTCACAGGTGATTATCGATACCTAGTACCATAGTCTTCACACACCAAAATTCAGTTTAGTGCGGTTTAATTATATTTTCAATGCAATAGGCCAAATTCAAAATGCATTTGCTTGGCGAAGCATTTCATCCATGGATCATCTGGCCTTTGCCCCGCAAAGGTTCCCAACCTCGCTAAATAACGTCCTTTCGTCGTCGCTCTTAAAACTTCAGTTGATGAAAAGAGTTATTATATACCTAGTGTCGACCTTTGGCCACATGTATATTCTGTGCATAAAAGCATATTGCTATGAAGAGTATTTCAAAATTCTGTGAGTGCCGATTATAATAGGGATATAATTTATTTATTAAAGACAATCGTACGTTCGAGAGCAAGAACAGAAATGGAAATCGTTGATAAAACTAGTGAAAGGAAACTGATTAGAAGTGTTGTTCATCATAATGCAATGTTACCAGCCAAGAATTTATACTACTATACAGCATGTAACAATAATATATTGAAGTTATTACTCCAAAGTAACTGTTTTTCATATTTTGCAGTTGATGCCCGACCTAGAAAGGTAAGCGAAATGAAGCATTTAAATTATAGGCGTCCGTGTATTTTTTATTTTTTTTTTTCTCTATTGAAGAACCATCATAAGAAATCAGAGGAGCACCATCATTCGGAGATTAAGGGGAGTATGTGAATGTTTCACGCGTGATATAAATAAACATATTTCTGTTATTGAGTGCTTATATCTACTTTATTCTTTCTCAGGATTTCCAAGATTTCGTGGATATCGATTACCCGGATAAGGTCCTTATTATAACAGCTGCTATATGTATTACGCTGATATAGATATAATATTAACATAATGAAATTGCTTATAATCGAGATTATAATAATATATCTTCGACCAAATTTTCTTTCTTCGCCATTCAGGAATATCCCCCCAATGAGGACTTCAATGATTACGAACAATTTGAGTTGAGAGACGTGAGTATCATTCAATAGTATTGACTAGATTTTATACAGTAAGAAACCCCGGTCCCTGACTTCTCGTTTAGCCCCTGTGCGTACCACCCGAGAAGATTTGGAAGAGTCGTAAACCCTAGTCATGATTACTGCTAAACTCATCAAACCAGCAGCAATTAAGCTATAATGATTGCTTCAGTATTCTGGTGACGACCAACAAGACTTGGGTGAGTATGATCGTATCGCCGACTGGGAGTTCGGGGTGAAGCAAACCAGCCGCCAGAACAAGAAGGACGCCAAGATCTCCTTTGAGAATCTTCAACCATTCAAGACAAACGAAGTGGAAATTGCTGAAGAGGTATTTAAATAATTTAGATAATTTTAGGTATCATTTCAAACTTTTAAATCGAACCAATCAGAGATGGGATTACACTGTATATCCTTTCACGTCACTTCCGCTGACTGAAATCTCAATAGCCTTATTTAGTTGGATTATGCTATTGGATCAACTTATTAATATTATTCGTGTGTTACAGAAGCTACGGAAGATCCAGCGAAAAATGCAGAAGCTTCAACAGAAGGTCGATGATCTGAGAAACGAGATCAATCCATGGAACGGTGTCTTCAATTGAAATGTTCCTCTTCAAACCATGCTATTGAACATCCAATACAGCCTCTTGTATTCAACGGCGAAGTTCTATTTGTTCTTATATGATGGCCTATGTGCCTTCTGTATTTATGGTGACGATAAAGTTATATAGCAGCATATATAAACTATATAGTGTACCATTGTATACAAATAAAATTAATCATTATTATGTATATGCTCTGCTGGGGTCCAGTTAGCATCTTTTTTATTTCGAGGTCTTGCATTCACAGTGGATTGAAATTTAAAATTTAACTTCGTTTTACAATTCTATACCAAGGAGCACTTTCCAGTAAATAGTTGAAAAACAGATATTTCAAATGTAAGCAATACCCGCTGCATGGTTGAAGCCCGGCTTGGTGTTGTCGTACGTCGAATTTTTATGCTCCATATACATGTAATCTCCCACACAGTATATTCATGCATAATCAAGAAAATATTCAATCCAGCAGAAAACGTGTAGTGTCGCTGGCGACATAATTTTAGCATTTAGTCCGTTTTCAGACATCCTCCGGAGATTCAGGGATGCCCTTTTATTTTCATTTTGAAATTAGGATCATAACATGCATTTATAATACATACCATTCACAGATATATTTATTTATTCACAAAACAAAATGCGTTACTTGACGACATAAAGTAATCAATCTACCAGACTGTACCACTTCCGAATGGTCAGTTTCCGTGAATCCCTTCGGTTGTACGCGTAGTTTCTCGGGGGAACTCCATCCCTCTTTGAACCCAGAGATGTAGTGGACCCCTCCTCCAGCTTCTCTTGCCCGTGAGAATCGTCTGGCGTTACCCGAGTTTTAGTTGCTCGTAGGACGCAGTACCAGATGGCCATGCCAGCCATCAGAAGGAAGGAGGCGACACCGAAGATCAAAAAAACCAGCCATTGCCAGGTGGGGCTATCAGGAGTGAAGTACCCGCTTGGGGGCTGGGTTGTAACGCCTTCATTCGAAGAAGGCACTGAATGGAAAAGATAGTCTAACAGTTTGAATCAATTGCTTAGAATGAATGGGGGTTAATTTAAATGTCTCTGTATGTGGTACTACATTTTAGGGCCTACCTTATTGATTATTACAAAGAAAGAAAACTTCCTTCGTCATAAAACTTTTAAATATTCATAATAATTCAATTTCGTTATGGATCTGTTAGTCGGGTACTCCGTCATAATTTCTTACCCGGGTCCGAAGATAATGTTATTATAATCGGAAACGGAGCCGGAACCGTCGAGATATGCATAGGTCTCTGGAATATATGCGTCAAGTACCGGTTGTGTGAGGAATGCGTTCGCGGTTTAATACAACTGAATACGTGTAACAAATGTGCCATTATCTGCATGTAGAATTCATTCAGCAGCACAACGCATGATCCTTTCCTCACACCTAGCTGAAACCCCTTCAATATCGTTCTACTAATCTTCTTCTTCTTACTGTACTTACCCCTATTTTCCCCGTACACTTCGATATATTTATTTAAGTTCTTACCTGAAGATGATATCCAAGCACTTTGAAGTACTGTGGTTATAGCTGACAGATGTGAGCAAGCTGTAAGAGAGAATACCAATGCTAAAAATAACATACAGCGCTTAGTGTGCTTTTGACCAACCCGAATCTTTGAGAACGACCTCTCCAAAGCAACAACTCTCGGTATCAAAATCATATGCGTCTTGACCACAGCATGACATTGCAACATCGTGAACTACCCCGTCACAACATATTTGTGTGTCAATGTCATATATTTCCGGTCCACAGCATTCGGAATTGGGATACAGCGGCCGAACACTGACGTTTCCCGCACAACAGATGTCCCGAGTTACATCCATAACATAAATGTCACAGCAGTCTTCCTCTCCCGAAGATCGTGAGGAGATGACGTCATTGCAGCATATCTGTACATCCCTGGAATAGTTCAAGAAGGCAATTGGGAACACAAGCTCCGATTTGGTCAGAATTGCCCCGATATAGAGACAATACACTGTAAGGCTAATTCGATAATTAGTGTTTACATAATGCGTAGTCGTTTGGTTTGTGTTCAGTCTATGGACACGATGAATGTGTGAGGAATGAACACAATATACTTGTTGTAGACGTGACTGGAGCAGCATTGAGGATCCCCACATGTCTTGAAGCGAGCAACATTTCCACAGCACATTTGGATTTTTGTGTCAATGACCGATCCATTGCAGCAATATTCGGCTTCTTCGGCCAAACAAACATCCCCCACTGTTAGGAGATACAAGAGGCAATAATAAGTACACATGCGTATGGTATTCTAATACTTTAAAGATGGCCTCTGTTCATTTCGAAATCTTTATGGATCGATTCTATTGACTTTTTAATACGGGGAGACCAAATACGATGTTTCGCGTAACGGAACTTCTTAAAGAAGTGTTCATTCGATGATCTCGTTGTTAGCAATAGGGGTGATTATGATAATTGACTGGATGGCACCTTGACCACCTAAAAGCGAACGCCCGAGCAAAGCTTGATTGTACAACCCTATAATTTGATGTACCTGTAGGAATCAGCCCACACGACCAGTATAGTGATGAAATTGACGGTAAAACGGAGCAGTACGTATTTTACTTTTATAGCCGAATTTTTGTTTGAGAAGGGTAGGTGAAGGAGATGTGTGGGTTAAAAAAAGCAGTGTGCATCGGCGTCGAAGCATGTTACGCCGATTACCTGGTATTACGAAATCCAGACTGTCCCTGGTAAGCTGTTCACCCCCGGGCATGCGTTGAGGGCGACCAAGAGGCGTCCTCCTTCTTGCTCAGGACCTGTCAACGTATATGCCTCACAGACTGGCGACTGATGCACTGGGGTCAAATTTATTGTTTTGAATTATATTGTTATTTGGTGTTGTGAGTTTTAAGCCCAGGAGGAGAATACCGCCATAAATGTTCTCACTTGTTTAACACCCAGCAATCGATTTCATTCATTTGAGGCTCTTTTTTTTTCAAATGAAGATTTATTTATAGAGATTTTATGTTTCACAATGCATGTATATGCAAAATAAATATCGTAATATATGACGATGAAATGACAAAGCTACTTTTCTTCAAATTTCCAACTCTGATATGCTCGTCATTTCATCCTTATGCTTTGATGCTGACTTACAATGCTTTCAGGTAACCCACACATAACCCATGCACACCTACCTTTCTCGAAAGAAAATTCGGCCATTTGAGTGTGTCGTCTATATTTAAAAACAATCAGAAGTCATCACACGGGAGAGTAGTCTAACAAATTCATGCTGGTGTTGGCCAGCAACCAACCGAAGCAGTTTGACTGGGCCATCAACGATCGTCTTGATGAAATGGTGGAGTTTGATTTGCCAGATTTGGAAGAGAGGGACAGGATGGTACAATTGTACTTTGAGGAATACGTGCTGAAGCTACTAGCTGCTGATGGAAAGAGGAGATTAAAGGTTGCTCAGTGTGACTACAGTGCTAAATGTACTGAAATTGCCATGAAGACAGAGGACTTTCTGGCAGAGAGATCTCAAAACTGGGCGTCGCCTAGCAGGCAACTGCTTATGCCTCTGAAGATGGCGTTCTCACAGAGTTCATGATGAATGAGCGCGTGAATGATGCGCTGATTGGTCACCAGAAGAAGGTCATTTGGCAGCAGGACCAGGTGGCGGCCAGTTACCGCGCCTCTCTCCCGGAAGCAGGCAGCATGACCACGCTATGCAAAGACATGTTCATTGCTTCATTGTCATAATTACTGAGATTAAGAGCAGAAGACGAGTAAAACGAGTAAAGGGAGTTTTGAAAGGCCGATACAAAAGCTTGTTTTTCTAATTCCCGAACCTGATCAACTGGCGACCAGCGATTGAGTTGGCGATACATTCTCGTGTTCGTGCTTCAATTAATTTGTCTCAACTGAATGTTTCATCTTTCAAATGATTTCATTTTTGATGGATTTGCTCTTGTTGAACTGAATGTTTCATGATTCAACTGATTTCATCTTTGATCTATTTGTTCTTGTTGAATTGAATTTACAGTATGCCTAACATTTACCATGTGTATGTAATTATATTGTCGAGGGAACAAATTAAATGTACACTTTTGTGTTGTATTTCGTTATCAGTTTTGTGTCGTACTAGCTGTCGTACGTGATATATTTTGTGTTGTATTGCAGAGCTGTCGTTTCTAACCTAGTAAGTTTGCCGGTGTGATCAGTAGGGACCTGACTGCTGAGTGAGTGAGTGAGTGAGTGAGTGAGTGAGTGAGTGAGTGAGTGAGTGAGTGAGTGAGTGATGGGGTTCTACGGCTCCACCCACCCAACCCATTCGGGTGATACGGGCGCCAGAACAGAAGGCCCAGGACCGGGGTTTCCCCCTACTCTTATCAATAAATCCCAAGGGCTCTTTATCCTGCATACCACCATAGACAGTAGTACACAGCGCCCGGCCTTGTTACGCAGTTGGGCAGCACTGCAGAGTCACCGAAGAATTACAATTATAACGGATTACAATTATAATTCACAATCATAACGCCCGTGGCCTGATCGGGTCTCGAACCGGGGACCTCGACCTTCCACGGTCGGCATAGGATTGCAGACAGCGGTTTAACCCACTGACTTGACCGCTGAGGTGGTAACACCTGTAAGGCCCTTTTTCACTTTGATCTATGATCACGCCCGCACTGTGAGTTATATTAATTGTTTATGTACATGATATTATAATAACTTAATTTTCTTTGGACCCGGATTGTGTCTACGTACCATTTCATCAATCGATCATCAATCGAATGCTACAGGACGCGTAGCGAAAATATGTAAGATTTGTCTATATGTTCATTATATGTATTATAATTATACACGTTTTCAGTGTAAACCTGATTCAATGGAAATAAAGGAGTTTCAACATTCAACAACGCGTCCAGTCGATTGGTGGCAACTAAAAGCCATTTTTAATGAATCTCAATTGAGCACCTGTATTGCCACTTTAGTCGTACCGCTCGTGCGTATTCTTACCTGTGCATTGTGCGTATTCTTACCTGTGCATTGTGCGATATTGTTCACGGCCAGCCACCAGATCAAGAAATACAAACCTGACGTCAGATCCATTTCTGTTGATCTCCTAAATGACACAACCAATCGTCAACAGTATTAAATCGATCGGAAGCAGCACCACCTCAGAAGTATCGATGAGCGTTTAAACGCGGCTTTGAGAAGCTTCTCAGAAGTGAAGTGTGCAAACTTTGAAAAGATTAAACTTGAGAGAAATGTTAGCTTGTCTCTAAGTTGTAACAACGTAAATACTGTGCTGCTATATTTATAACACTTAGAGACTTTATGTCATGCCCTGTGTCAGATAACACTTGACTATATTTTCGAAACCCGAACGTGTATTACTATTGATATTGGATGTATATTTTCTAATGTGATGAATTTTAATGAATGAACGGAATGGTACGTGAACATTACATAAGCCTCCTATAAGATCTCCAGTGACATAGGCTTACTAAGCAACAAAAAGAAACAATTCAGTTTTATATTTATTGTACTATCGGCTCAAAAGAATTTCAACTCGATCAATCTCACTAATCAATTGCATGGATCCTAAATGGTCACACAATTAATTCATAAAAAGAAAAAAAAAATTGTGCCTGGCTGAACAACAATGGAGATGAAGAAAGAAAGTTGTTCATTTGGGTTATCTCCAAAAATCATGCATGGAAATTAATCAAACATTAGTCATTCTTTCTTCGAGGGTTCGTGAGTTGTTTGCCACCTTTGTTTCTCAATGCATTGTCTAAGCTCGTTGGAAAGAGGATGCGCTGTAGGAATAATTCAGGCTGCCGAACGTTCATGTATAACATGTTTCGCGCTTTTTAGCTGTACCAGGGCTACACTGCTCACCCTCGGTCTACGCTTCACCACCATATGGATAGAGGAAGATCGATCCGGGTTTGGGAGACCTCGGGTTACGACTAGAAGGCAGGATCCTGCAACCCCGTTAGGTCACCTCCGAGACCGTTTCCGTCCATCTACCGCACCGCAGACGATATCGTCGGATCCCACGGACCCCCAATAAGTGGGCAAACAGTTCGACGATGACTTCGAAGCGCGAGACTCCATCCGACGCCCTCTCAGAGGTCCACATTTATCTCCAGTGAAGCGCCGTGTAATCGAATATGTAGGGCGCTGCAGCACTTGCGGTGGACATTTGGAAGAAAGGGCTGCACTGGCCCAGGAGAAAATCCGAACTCTCATCCACACCATGCGCCGAAGGTGCGCCCGCATCGTAATGGAGCGGCGATCAGTCCAAGGAAAATTACTAAGCATCTCATGATCTGTGAAAGAATATGTTATGAGGAAGCTCATCAAATATATCGCTTTGAATTCATACTTACCAGTACTCACAAGGCGGGCATAATTATGTACATGTATTTTCAATTCACGAGCAAATACCCCTTTAAGGCAAGTTTTCTACGTCTGAATCCCTGAAAATATACTACTTTTTTTTTTTTTTTTTTTTTTTTTTTTTTTTGCCTCATGCACGAAAAATATAAAATAGCTTGTCTCTAAGTTGTAACAACGTAAATACTGTGCTGCTATATTTATAACACTTAGAGACTTTATGTCAAGCCCTGTGTCTGATAACACTTGACTATATTTTAACTGTGGTTTTTCCCTTGAAAATAGTATACACACAAGATTGAGGTGTTAAAACTTTGTGTTGTGTAGGAAGAGTGTGATGACCTCATTAATCTATATGTTTAGTTGATAAAATATGATAAAATATTATTCAATCATCAATTCTTTAAATCTGTCTTGTGATAAGTATCTGAATGTTGAAACTGTTAATTAAGTTTGGCCTCTCGAGTAAATCGTTGATATTGTTAAAATCGAGATTTTTGACAAATTAAAAACAATATTATGCATAGATAGGATGCTCAAAGATACTCAATATTGAGGAAGACATCTGCATATTTTTTTAATTTTGGGGGACAAAAGACGCTATAAATATGACAATGATTTTCAATTAGCAGAAGTCAGCAATTAATAATTCCTCCCCTCCCTTAACCTTTGAAAAAAACATACTGGACTACATGTGAGAACTTCAAACAACACATGAAGAGCTCATGGTCATTCCTCTGTAGACGTTACTTGTGGTATGGCGTGTATATTATTTCATCCTTAATTTTGCAGGTGTAGTGTTGCAGAAGTAGATAAACAATTTCTCAGTTGAACAAAATAAATGATTTCTCTTTCCATCTAATTATATTGATAGTACACACTCAACATGTCTGATTACCAGGTATGTAAATCACACAATGATCAAATCATTATCACATATAAAAGTTTTATTTTCAATAAATCACCCAATCAAAATACAACGCACATGAAAGTCCTATGCACCCAGCTGTTCTTCCAAAGATTCAATTTCCGATTCATAAATAGCGCGATTATCGATCCCTTGTTTGACAATCAGAGGCAGCATGGGTTTGACACTTGTGTCCATTTTGTGATACTGCATATCTTTCAACAGGAAATGCTCAAACAATGGAGGAAATTCACACTGCTTTGGCACAATATTGACAGGAAGAGGTTTGTGTTCGCGGCTGAGAAACTCCTCTTCTTCATGCCTTGGGACAAGACGCCAGTCGTTCTTAAAACCAGCGCGCACCACTCGTTCTCCCTTGTCCTCGCCTCTGAAGATTGCTTGTGCGACGAGGGTACCTTTGGTCAACTGCTTGTCCTGTGGGGAATGAATTGAGAAAGGGATTATAAATTAGAGTGATTTCATAATTATTACATAATTACTGTAAATTCATTAATTTTCGCGGGTTTTTTATTTCACGGTCAAGCGAAAGCTAAAAAAATTGTCCTATATAATTTTGCGGCTGAACGTGGGTTAATGACCTTCTTTCCCTTCTTTCCCTGATGGCTGGCAAGTCACACACTCAGAGAATCACTGGTCAAACACAGCCACCATGCCGGAGTACATCACTGGAGTCCTCAGTCCTTACTGCACACGTGTTCGCTCGCAGCTGGGATTGCAGCACGACAGCCAGCTCTGTACATCTTGGATGTTTACAGACCCCACCATGTGGAGAACATTGTGAGCTTTTTTGGTGAGCACAACATTCGCTTGGTGTACGTGCCGCCAAACTGCACTGGGGAGCTGCAGCCGCTTGATCTGTCCGGTAATGCCGGCTTCAAGTCCGTGCTGAAGGCTCAGTTCGTTGAGTGGTATGCCGACAAGGTCACCAGTTCCCTCGCCGCTGGGGAAGACCTATCCCAGTTGAAGGTCGATTTGCGTCTCAGCACCCTGAAGCCAGTTCATGCAAAGTGGGTGATCACGGCCTGGGAATCGCTTAATTAGAAACCGGACGCCATACTAAATGGATGGAAGAAAGCGGGAATTGCATCCGCACTAGTATGGCACCTGTACTACTGATATAACACCTGACAGCATGTGTTACTAAAATGCACATTTTAGAGGCAAGCATTTTCGCGATATTAATTTTCGCGGTTAATTTTCGACCGCGATCAAAGCGAAATTAAATTCCGCGCGAAAATTAATGAATTTACAGTATACCTATTGTAAATCATAACGCATTTCCAATCGAAGTGGTGATATTCCTCTATTATCGCCTTCTATGAAATTCCCTTTACATGATTTATATGGCTTCGTTTTGATATACTACAACACACAGCGTGATTAAAGGTTAGTAGTTCGTCTCTTTAACATTGAGAATGAGGATAAAACGCCACCCACGTAGATGTCTGTGTACGCGACATCACCAATGGGGTCATTCATGTTGGGGAACACTTTCTTCACGACGTAGTAACTCGGCTCAGGATATCTCTCGTGGAATGTGTTTCTGTACACAATTCTGCCCACTCCGAAGTTTTTCAAACGGCACAGGATGTCAAACAGACGCTTTCCTTTGAAAGAGGTCTCCCTCCCGATGTACATCACAGGCCCCATTTTCGCTCACTTAGAACTAATGTGTACGGCGGCAGCACCTAAAATCATAACGCACCCAAAAAAGAAAACAAAATAAAGAGCGTTGTGATTTTATTTCAGCTATCGAAATCGAATGCCATCATCATGAATGGATTCACCAACAAATTCGCAGAGATACATAGCAGCATTTTTATTCTTATCACACTATAATAAATACCAGCAAAGTAGATAAAACAATAATTAATAAAAGAGAAATATCACAGGCAAATTCATAGTAACAGAGACATCAGTTGAGATAAATAGGACATTGTCACTTTGTACCCATTGGTACAAAAATTATGGAATAATGATTATCTGATAAATCAAAACATACATCTGAATAAGAAATAAGTAAGTACCACACCATATATTATGCAGAAATCGACATTCACCAAACTTTTAAACCTGTGAAGTGAACATGCACAAGAATTGTGAGATTCAAACGAAAATATCACAGAATTTCCAAGACAAAGAGAATCATAACTTCATTTCTAGATCATTTGCAGTTGCTCTCTCTCGACGATCCTTGGGCGCTACATCGCGATGGATCGTCATGGAAACACAACTGAGCCAGCTTCTACGCGTTGGCATCTCGCCAATAATTGTCCAGCTGTCTGTGGCCACATCGTAACACTCGATCGTGTCATGATACCTTAGGGACAAAAGTAGGTCAGATTATCAGTGTGAATTTGATGTTTGATACCTGTCCCAGCCTTCTTCTCCTCCACAAACGTAAATTTTGCCGTCCACAACAGCCACGCCAGGACGGTACCTCCGTTCGTTCATGGGAGCCCTGAGTGTCCATTCTTTGGTGTGAGGATTCAAATGCTCAACTTTGTTAGTGTTCTCAGTGGAGGCGTGCCAGCCGCCTTAAAGAAAAGAAAAAAAAAAACACATCAGAAGCTGCTTAATCTGATATTTTTCGATCCCAAATTAAACGCATAAATTCATATTTTATCTTGCGAGGTCGTTTTCACCACTGGGGCTTTTCGTCTAGGGTTTTGCACCCAGTAAATCAATGAAAATGTATTATCCATTGATGGCATTAAGTGAAAAAAGTCATGCTCAAAGTCAAATTGATAACCTGGTTTCATTTGTAAATGTCTGAGAAAAGATTTGTTTAATGCTTAAGCTTTTCTTTCATGTACTGATATACTTTATTCTTACTGAAGGCGTGTTAAAATGCCATCAAATAATCATAAATTTTGTGAATTAATAAAACAAGACATCCCATCTCACCAATAACATAGATGACAGAGTTCAGAGCACAGGCAGCAGATCCCGAACGAGCAATCTTCATGCGGGGCAATTCCATCCAGTGATTATTACGAGGATTGAAACACTGAACGAGATCAATGCCATCGCCATCCTCCAGAACTGCTCCTCCTGAACAATGATATATTTATACAAACCCAGTGTAAAGAGAGCAAGGTTCACCAGTGACATATAAGAGACCTTCATGAGCAACCACAGCGGGACTTGTAACTGCCATCTTCATTGGAGCCACCATGCTCCAGTGGTTTGTGGTGGGGTCATAGCGCTCTATGCTGTCCAACCGAGAGCTACCTTCCCAGCCACCTACAGCGAATATGAAGCCATCCAACATAGCAAGTCCTGATAACAGATTGAGCAATAGTTTCAATGCCCGGAATGCTCAAATTTAATAGGTATACCAAGTTCTGATCGAGGGAGAATCATTGACGCCATTTCTTGCCAACAGTCAAAGCAGGGGTCATAACGCCACATGCTGCGACTTGCTGAGCCATCAGGGAATTCACCTCCAGCCATATAGAGATGATTGCTGCCTGTGTGGTTTCCATAAATTTATATATTTTCAGAAGGATTATACAAAATCTCAATCAAATACCATTAACGACTAATCCATGCTTGCTGACTGCAAAGGGAAGGCATGCTAGAGTCTTCCAATGTTTAGTAATTGGGTCAAAGCTTTCAACACTGCGCAGGACAACTTTGTCATCTTCGCCACCAACTGCAATGATCACCTCCATGGTACCTGTGGAATTGGTGAATGAAGGAGCAATTAGATGAGAACTTGCGCTTACCGGTAGATAGTCTGGGTCTGGAACGAGGAGTTCGGAGTTCATGGCGTCTGTCTTTCAGCAAATGGTAAGTGTTGGCTTCCTTGATCAGCTCTTGACACTTTGCCAGTTTGCCAATAACTGGGTGATCGTCCACACAGTCATGAAGAAAGTACGGACTGAGCAGAGAGAGACGCACATGCTCCATGACCTGTGGAAACCGCTCAATGCGACAGGAAGGGTCATGCTCCAGCCATCGGCAGACGCTGTTGAAGACTACTTCTTCATTTTCCACACACAACGCATCCTCTGATATCAGTTCAGTCAGCTTTGCTTGCGAAAGGTTGACAAACTCATCTTGTTGGCAGACATCAGCGAAATGACGCAGAGTGAAAAGCTTAGCTTTCTGCTGGAGATCAATGCAAGCGTGCGTCTCAGCAAAGCAGTGGATACCGAGGCAGTTGGATTCATCCATGTGCCTCTCCATGAAACGACAGCACGCATCTCGAACAGGGAGAATTTCAAGAAGGTTAGCAGCTGACAGAAGAGATTGGACATTGCTCTTCGTTACACATATCTCGGAGGTATATGCATAGTTAATAAGCAGCTCAATCATATCTGCTTCCACGCCGTTTAGGATTACGGCATCCTGCTTGCTCTCAGCTAAATCGCTTGAGAACATTCCCTTGAAGTATGGACTGAAGGAAGCCAGCACAATCTTGTGACAAGGAAATTTTTTCCGTTCAATGCACAGTGTGAGATCACAGAAGAGACTGCCCTGACGTAACTCATTCAGTCCACTCAGCACTTGCAATGCATGCGATGCCTCGATGAAGAGAAAGTCCTCGCAGTTTGTGTTCTCTTCTTCTTCCTCAGTGGGAGCTGCAACCATCTGTGTTTCCACTACTTCAAAGGCAGCTGGTTCTACATTGTCACTTGCAATGCTCTCATGCTCTGCCTCCGCAAACATTGCTTCCTCTTGATCAGCCATCCTCTGTGCGTTGGTGACTGACTCATTCAGTGCTTATATATGCTGCTTGAAAGAAAAATGATATTCTAGACAATAATTATATATATATAATAAAATAAATAATTAATCAAAGATTTACAAAGAACTGTAGATATAGAGGGATTCTTTATATACAGAGTGGGCCAAAATTAGTCTATCTATTCCATGTTAAAGATCTCAATGTTTTTCAATGGTGCTACGCATTTCTGAGAAAGTGTTACAAAACAGATCGCAGGATAAAAATCACAAAAAATAACTTAAATAAACACTTGTATATGGATAGTCATGCTGTTATTTCTATCATTTCTATTTCAATTTCAGCATCATTTAAACCGATTTAACTCATTAATTTTAATAAAGTGCATTCGTCATTAAGTGATATTTCCACTTTTGGGGGCAAACAGGGCTCTGGATCATGGATAAGCTTCATTGAATGCACAATTAAAGCAACGCTCCCGTACAGGGCAGCGTACTATTGTTTAGTTTGAGTGCTATCGTTGTGACAGTAGCACTAATGTTTATCTCCTAAAATCAAAACAAAGCAGAGAGTTTGTAGCGCCATGCAACAGATGACATTCCTTAATGCTCGTTCAGTGGCTCATCTGATTTTGCTCTCTTCGCGATCATTCACCACTCGCATTTGAATATTCCTCCCTCATTCAAAACAGACTTTTTGCTCTTGATTTCTTTGCATAAACGGTTGCAGAATAACAGTCAAGCCATATCAGTAAGTTGATTTTTTTTTAATAATTGAAACATTTTAGCAAATTTTAGAGTTTTGTCCTTAACATGGAGTAGATAGACTACTTTTGGCCCACTCCGTATATAAATAATGCTGAATGCTCCCACCATTAGCTTATGATTGGGATCAGATGGAACCTATCCCTATACTATGGTGGATCCCGAGCGCCCTTGTATCCACCCTGGGGAAACGTCTCTGCGTCTACCACCCTACCACATCAGGCTCAAAATGAATCCGCACTAGATAACATGTAAGATGCCTCGGTTACACAGCATCTATGCTGTAGCCTGCAATGTTTTCTGGGTCTACAATAAGCCCACAAGTGTGCCTGAAATATCCGTTTGCATAAATGCACTCAGATCAGTTACACTTGTGGAATTAGGTCTACAATAGCTGACATACTAGAGCGAGCCCAATGGGTCTATTCAGACCTCGCCCGAGAATCTGTGCTAGGTCTACAACAACCGATTCAGGTTTTAGATTTACTGCTGAACTTTTACCAAGGAAAAAGCTGGCAGCCGCAAACGTCGCGCAATGTAAACACATTGGGGATGTGTCACATGCCGGACAGCGAATTGTGCGGGTAAGACGGCGAATTGTGTGGAGTGGGACGGAGAATTGTGTGGAATTTGAATAATCGTTCATTATTCGAGAAATCCTACATTGTTTACAACAAATGATATGTGCCGATACCAACCAGCCCATCTGGCTATCACCCGGTATCATCCAAAGACTCTCTATCATAATAGAGAGTCTTTGGTATCATCCATGTAGCTGGAGGGTGTGCAGTTTTCAAACGTAAGCTCGCACAGTTTGACCACCCTCCTCAGAATCGACCTTTTGGCACACATTTTTGTTTATGAAAAATGATTAGAACTACATATGACCATGTCGAATTGATGGAATGTTTGATATAGTGACATCTGTCGTTTGGATGTGATTTCACTGAAGTTTGACCTGCTCATTGTAGAGAAAATGCAATTTTCTTGTCGATAAAGACAATCCACCCATTCACATTTTTAATTTAATCTTTGAATCGCTCATGTCGAGTCTTTTGAATATCTAGAATATGCATGGATATGTAAACGCTTGTGTTTTCACAATGAATAATCAGTCTGATCAACCGTCTCTCGTTGGCTCTTTACACTCGCCATAATAGTGACCCCAACATTAGATTGCAAGCAGGATGACACCTCCGCAAGCAGCAGCCGCAGCAGTCGGCATAAAATTGCTGCTGTTTTGGGCCGCCAATGCTCAAGACTGGTTTATCCAAGCAGAGACTAAATTCGAACTAAGAAATATTACATCCAAGGTCACAAGGTACCACCATGTCATCACCTCCTTGGACGCCAAGATAGCGGCCAGGACATCGCACTTCCTAGAATCACCAGGCACCAAAGAGTATGCAAGACTTGAGACTTTCTTGTTAGAAACGTACGACCTCACAGAAGAACGGGCTGATAGGATTCTCAGTATAACAAATCTGGGTGACAGGAGGCCTACGGAGCTGGCAGATGCCATCTTGCAACTCTATGAGAATGACGACGAACATTTCCTGCTTTGCAGGATTTTTCTGCGAGCATTACTCAAGATGTGAGGAATGCAGTCGCTGCATCGAAGACTCAAGACCTGAGACAATTGGCACGGGATGCTGACCGTATAATCAGCACGACCCGCCTCACACCCAGGGTGGTGCATGTTGGAGCAAACCGGAACTGGATGCAGTTATGAAGAGAATGGCCCCCATGTGGTGATTATAGACGTTTGAATTGTGCATTCATTCCGAATAGATATCCAGTGCCACACATTCAAGACTTCGTCAGCCATTTGCATTCGGCACATGTTTTAACACCCTAGATCTTATCCAGGGTACCAGGTAAGCAGGAGTTAAGTGCCTTACCCAAGGACACAAGGTTGGTGGCTGGCTTTCAAGTAAATCTCCATTATTAACCTTAAAATATAACTTAGAGACTTTATATTATGCACAAATGTGGTGTAGTCATTCCCGCATATATATTGTGAATTGTGCGTTTATAGTTTTATGACTAGATGACTAGCTACACCAGAGTGTTTTGTTTGTTTGTTGGTTTTTTTGGGTTTTTTTTGTTTTTTGTTTTGTTTTTGTTTTTGTTTTTGTTTTTGTTTTTTTTTTTTTGGGGGGGGGGGGTTTCATCCTAATACCTCTGTACTAATTGAGGAATTTCACTCAATAGCAAATGGCATGCGTTATCCTATTATGCGTTTGTTAAAAAGTGCGTTATAACTACTGATGCGTCGTTATGATTCCACGTGCTAATGTTATGATGCAAATTATCTCGAGTTAGAAACATGGCGTTCATGTGATCTGAATAATATAATTATGCGCCGCAGATTTTATACGGCAAGTTATAACACTTGTTGCTCCTGTCAGTTTTGGTAACTACAAATTAATCCCCGTGAACGGTTTATTATGAGGAATTGTTTAAAAATAAGCCAAAAGGTACCGTGCGATGAAATCGAAACGGACAGTTTCACACAAGTTCGATCATAAAAACAACACTTCCGGTGGAATTTCACGTGTGTCGAGTTCTCTCGGAGTTGAAAATCACTGGCAGTTTCGGCCTTCAGCTGTCGTAGTTTTTGTAACTCTGCTTTGTCGATCGCAAACTATGGATGAGGATAGTGGAAATGAAGAGATGGAATTCGTCACCGATGATGAGGGAGTTGAAGAGGGCGACGCCGCCATGCAGGAGGAAGGCGACGGCGATTCGGGAGAGGGCGAAGAGGTGGTTGCCCCAAAGGTGTTCGTCCCGGGGAAGCAAGATATGCCCGTCTGCAACAACGAAGAACTTGTCATGGACGACTCTGCATACCTCATGTATCACCAAGCCCAAACAGGTATTGTTGACACTTGAGTACATCATTGTTACGCTTGTTGAAACCGCCAATTTGAATTTCAATTTGACCTAAGCTTTAAACCAGTTGTAAACCACAGGGAGTCTTACCAGTGGGCTCTGGATACATGGAATGCCTATGTAGCCTTCTAGATAGTATATAATAATATCAAGGGAAGTCACTGATTTCTCACCAGAACAATAACAAAGCCTCGGAACCTACATTCTCCTCACGGGAGAGAGCTGAGGCTTCGGATCTGGCAAGATTATGAATAAATGAACCTATAGACACCAAAAACTCCGCACGGCAGTGACTAATTAGTCATTAATTGCACAAAAATGCTTCCATTTCCAAAACGACTACCAACGGGCACGATCGCTGCAGCATTCGACCTTCACCTTAACAAGCCGCTCAGTGATTGATCAATAATAGTCCAGCTGAGAAATGCAATTGAAATTAATCAGAGCATTCACTCGATAGAGATCAGTCCAGCAGTACGATTCTATAAATTATTGGATGCATATAACAGTATTCAGATAATTTTATAGTTCGTAATACTGGTTATAAATTCTAAAGTTATTAGATAAATAACACAACATGTTGTGAGGTATATAAAACGATTCTAAACCTATACACCAGAGGGCGCTGTGTGTGTCGTCTGCTAATTCCCGTCAAGTCAACTTACTTAAATGCAATGTGTCTTTTAACTCTAACTCCTTTTTCTAACCTATTCCATGCTCAATTTGACTCTCAGAATAGCTTTTATTGTTCCAGAG
>KB310448.1:34401-101406 GCA_000328365.1 Capitella teleta
CATCATTGTTTCATTTATTGGTGATCTTGCCAGATCCGAAGTTTCGGCTCCCTCTTTTGAAGAGAAGATTGCTTTCGAGGCAAGCGTCCTAAGATTGACAGGAATCAGTGACTTCCCTTGATATTATATATATAGACAGAAAGCATTCACTGCATTGAGTTTTGTCCACATCTGCTCGCTCACTGGTAAGACTCCCTGTGTTGTAAACCTACACCTGTAACCGCTTTTAAATTTATTACTTTTAATTTAAGGCAAGTTTTGAAGTTATAAAGTTAAAGACCCATAATCCTTAGACATAATGTTAAACTTACAGAAGATCCAAATTGTCATTGGGTTAATCATAAGCCCACAAGTGTGCCTGAAATATCCGTTTGCATAAATGCACTACATTACAGGCACATATCGGATCCATTTAGAGCCATAGCGGGTGCTCGTTGAGAGCCATTGCAAGCATTGCACACATAGGAATACACTCAATAGAACCGTTATATAATTAGTTTAAACATTGCACCTCTTACGAACGATTTATCCGAGCGATCGAGGCTACAAATAAGAAAATGCGATTTTTTTTCGAAAGGATGACGCTTCGGCTAATTCGCCATTTTGTGTTTATATCACGTCATGTGACTTCTTCAACAACAATAAGACATGGTCGCACATGTGTCTGTTTATCAATAATGAACTACGTTCGCAAGCACGTTAAATCGTTGTCACCAGAGTTTAATGTTAACTTTAAAGGTAACGATGAGAGAGAAGCCAATTCAGCGCTATGTTATCTGCCTGTCGCCGATTGTGAAGTTGATGACGGCAAAAACGTAGGAAAACATGCAGCATGTTCAGCTTCCCCCAGAATCATAACGGTCATAATGTTTACGACATATATGGTCATAACGTTTGGTGCCCAGGAAACGTGCTATTGTTTACATCTTCTGCGCATGCTCACAACACTGGAAACTCACAACCCGAGTGCTCTCGGCCGGTGATGTTATTATTGCTAACTTTATTGTGTTTTAAGTAACTTGAACTCTTGTTACATCATCAGGTATTGGTAGCACGTAAGTTATACCCATTTCGGCCATCTCGGGTCATTCGATTTGACGATCCCCTCTCAATAATAAACCACAATGTGCGCTATTGGGGCGACAATGCCAAACTGTAACTGATAATCAGATCAGTTACACTTGTGGAATTAGGTTAATCATAATGTAGTCCTATTTTCTTATAATGATTTTAGTGCAAATGATCACCCACAAAAATTGGAGTGGAGACTCAGTTATTATAATTTTTTTATGATTATCTTTTGAAGAATTAACCACTATTGACGTGAGCTATGATTAGAATGAATGTCTTGTGATGTATTCATGTGAAAATTAGTCAGTAATCAGAAGTAGGCACGGGTGTACCTAGATCGTTTTACGCTCCACATTGCGGCTTAAAACTATACATTTTCATCTTTTTCTCATGAATATTGATGCTGGCCATGTAAATTAGAAAAACATTCCCTGAGAAGCTCTGAACTATTTTTAGTCGATTATGTAACTTTGCTCTACTTCCTGCCTCTCCATTCAAGATGCTCAGCCCTCAAAAGCTGCTTGCCCATTACATCAGACCCCGAAACGACTAGAAGCCAGTAGAGCAATTTGTAGCTCTCCTAAAAAGCAGTAGGCGAGTAATTTTCTTCAAGATCTCAAAGAAAACCTTTTTATGTCAGAAAAATTCCAGGATTCTTTATTATCTAGACTAGACAAAAGTTGGCTGAGAGAAACAAGTGAAAAAATGCTACATAAAAAAAAAATATATATATGGAAGAGAAAAAAAAAAAAAGGAAGAATGTTCAGGATTCACTACTTAATACCATTGTGTCATGTGAATTAATCACAAAGACATATTGTAAAATCATGTGTACTGGATTAATAAAATTAATACGACAATGTCAATATGTTTCAATTTTAATGTGCTTATTAAAATAAGAAGTATATAATAAAACGAAAACAATACTGAAACGAATGAGCATCAGATTATCACACACAAAAATGCAAGTAATTAAAATGCAAAGAGATCATCTCCATCCACATGATCATCACATTCAATTTCCCACATCTCATCTTCACTTTGATCTTCATCATGAAAATCCATCATCAGGGAAACCGAAAGTGAAATACCAACTGAAAAACGGAAGTGTAAACAACTTATAAATAAGGCGATGCTCGGCATTTTCCGCGAGCTCGGTGCGATCGTAAGTTCCAAGAACACAATTTTGGCGGGAACGATTTTCTTAGGGCTAGGCATGCGATCAGTTGCTCGCCTGTTTGCGCGAGCGATGGCGTGCACGAGTGATCGCTTGCCTCTCGTTTTGGGGTTTGATTACATGTACTGCAGGTAAATTGAAATAGGGAAAGAACTAAATAATTTCATATGCATTGTGAAATACAGTGTACAACATCTGAAATCCAAATAATAATCATAATAATAATAATAATAATAATACTCACAATTCTTACCATCAGGGGACCTGGGGAGAAAAGCCACCCTTGGTGGACCAGACCAATATTGATTGTACAGGCACCAATTTTTTTTTAGTACCTCTTGAGGCTCCCGAGATCGTGTATCTGTGCTTGAATTTTTTATAACTTTCTTAGTTTTTTTCATAATCACGACCTGATCCCCCATTAAATATTAAATTTTTGTACTCCAAATTATCACAGTTGGGAGACAGCATCCAGCGTTGGGAGCCCGGTTTCTCGAGTGGCACCATCGGGGAACCTTTTTAATAACAAATTATTATTTTGTTATGAATGGCACCATTGGGGGACCATTTTAATAACAAAATAGATTTATGCTTTAAAAAAAACCTGAAACGGGTCATAGCTTACTGTAACTTGATATGTCATTCAGTTAGAAGTGTACATACATCGTACAATTACCATATTGAAGCGAAATATCGCACACGAAAATATTCGGGAAAATTCTCACACTGGCATTCATATACCGGCTTAGTTACGCACTCACAAATGCCTAGAAACTATACTAGATGGTTTTCAATGAGGATGAAACTTTACATACAGTTAAATGAGAGTATGGAGATTTCAAAATGTCATCAACCGTCACTTTCGGGCATATATTCAGTCAGTGACAGCTTCCGCAGCTTCATATAAAATGTCAATTTGTAGAAATGAAAAGCCGCTGCGTACCATTTTTAGCTCTGATACACCCTGTACCTGGTCAGATCTTGCTGTAACTTGGTATATCACTCAGTTAGAAGTGTATATACATGGAACAATCAATAATTGAAGGGAGATATCCCATACAAAAAATATCCTGAAAATTCTCGGCTCAATTATGCACTCGGATAAATAGTCAGAATAGTGATTTAATGATTATCATTATTCTCTCAAAACTCTACATACTCAATAGTTGACACAAGAATAACAAATGAGTGAAAATTTTGTGAGATGTTATGGCCCAATATTTATTAATTGAGACAATTTTTTTTAATCAAAGAAAATACAAACATTCAACAGAAAATTAAGAGAAAAAATGCTTTATGCATTAAAAGGTACTCTCATAGGAAGTGATGCCAACATATAATATGGAAATAATAGCCTTACATACATATATATCCATCAGTATTTTATTGAAACAAAAAAAATGATGTACAGTTAGCAGCTCAAGCTTTGAAATTAGACCACTGTCTGTCTTTCAATTTTCTAAATTGAGACATCTCATTGAGAACCTTTGATCTGACTTGGACCCATGTACACCTCAGAGCTGGGTTCTCTTGCAGGAAGGATTCGATATCTCGCTTACCTGCAAGATAAACAAATTCATTGACACATTATGTGATTTGATGTCTATTCTATGTTATTAGATATACATATAGGCAGGCCTATTGTGATGCATAATAATTCAATATAATGGGAAATGGAGAGAGAGAATTATTTTACAGTGATTTACAGTGGTTAAAAAGCAGATGATTCAATTTTGAACCAGAAGTTACATGAACTCACCAGGTAAGCCTTGGCCAGCATCAGCAATGATGTACGACTTGAAGGTATTGCACACCAGGTCCCTAGCACTCTTCGACCACTTAAAATATGCAGAACGTTTGCCTGAAAGAATAACACAATTCAATGCACATATCAGTTGGAGAAGCGTATTATACATGCATTGGAAAGCACAAATAGAGCCAAAAAGGAATGAAGGACAAATTCCACACTCTATTAATTTTAGAATGAAACGATATTTACACCCGATCTCATTTCTCGGACATATATCAATTACTACATTGAGCCCCCGTGAGATTTGCCCCTCACACGTAATTTGACTTGTGAAGTTTGACCCAAGTCTTTCTTACTGGGTTTATCTTTGGATTTATCCTCAGGTGTTGACTGTCTCGATATGTCTGAGGAAGAAAACCGAAACAATTGTGAATATAACAATGATCAGAATAAATTGGCAATTTCAGGTTCTAGGGTGTGGTCAGGACAAACCGCAATTGAGCATGGGTGGGAGAGCCAAAATATTAATTTACCTATATTATCGGCAACCGCCTGCAGATTCTCTTCTTCTCTTTCTCCTCCTTCGGCATCACCAGCAATAATTACAATCAGATATGGGAAAGCAAATATAATTAACCTTCATACTTTGATTTGGCAGAGTAGCCGATGTTGACGTTGATGATGTTGTAGCCAATGTTGATGTTGCAGTAGGACCTGCAAAGATATAAAAAATATAATCAACAAAAACAAAAAGGGTTGTTATCAATCACCTCTATCGAATTCTTCGAGCCTCCTTCCGACACTCAGCAGAGCATCCGTGGCCAAAGGGTGCTTATATGTGTTTTTGGTTTACAGACTCAGTATGGCCCATGTGAGAAAAAAAAATCCCTCGGTCAGATTGGCTGAGTTCAAGACTAGCATACTTGGTACTGATCCGATGCCTTTGCTTTGTGGCAGTGAGCAAGCTGACATTTGACAACCCAGCTTTTTCTACCAGTTCTCAAGACAGTGCCACCCTTCGACATGATTCAAGGATTGACCGGTGCTTGCAAAAATGTATTTGTTGTGTGTCACGCCAACTTCTCGAATGATGGGATCAGCAAGCATCTTCATTCCTTTGACACAATCCAAGGGAATGATCACGGGACCTGCTTTCCATTCTTGCCTCGTACATAGCAAATCAGATGTTGAGCAATGAGCTCTTTCTCAAGGGGGTCCAATTCATTGAGATCAACGGTGCCGCACCATCTGCGGGTGATGGCATCCTGCCAGTGGCTCAGCTTCATTTTTGTTGCCTCGTTTCCTCTCCTCGCATTGAACAGTGTGAGCCTGGCGCACAAAGCATTTTGCAGCTGAATGAATGCTTGAGCATCATGCTTGTCATTCTCATCAATCTGGGCACAAATTAAATCCCTGAGGATTTGGACGTCTGTGTCATCAGCCAACTGCTCAGGCATTCGGAGCTTCTCCGACCGAGCTTTGTTAATTTCGTATGAAGCTTGACCAAAAAGAGAGTTCTGGTTCAGCTTCAGCACAGTCCAAAAAAAATCCATTTCTTTTGCAGCTTCGTCCTCCAGCTGAGTCAGACACGTTGCCTTCCACACCAAGGCGGAATTTCGTAAAACATAATACACTTTGTATCGTGTACCGTATTTCAGGCTCCCGTCCTCCTCTACTCTGGTCGTAGCTTGCTCAATGGCACTTTCCAAGATGGGAAAGTGCCTTCTATCAAACATAATGGCTGCATCTTGTGAGGGGGGTGCTCCATTTTGTTTTCGAAACTCCTAGATACAACTTTGCAAGCATTCTCATCTCAGCCCTAACCGTCCTCCGGCTTTCTTGTTCTTGGTCCAGCTTCTTCCTACTCTTGATGTACAGCCTTTCGCCAATCACTCTAATTGTTGGGTCGGTTTTAGCAATTTTCCCAACTTCATCGTTATGCATTGCAGAAAGAATCACTGCCTCAAAGCTTGAAGGATGATCGGTGGAGAAACATTCCATTTGTACACCAGTGTTGCCCGACATGCAGGTTGACTTGTGCTTGTAAAATGTGTTTTCACTGTAGAATCCGGAACAATTTGTGCAAACCAGTTTTTTCGCAGCACACTGCCTTTCAGCTTGGTAAGTTGGGTTATCGCTGACCATTTGCTTTTGATTCTCAAGAAGGATGCCTTTTTTCCTTAATTTTGACGAAAGACTTCGTTGGTCATGTGTTCCGGACTGCATGGCTTTGACCTCCGGTTCTTCTGAATGACATCTCTTCATGTGACGCTTTAGTTTCGTTTGCAACTTTTGACAAAACGGGCAGGGCCTTGAGGGCTTCTTGTACTTTTCTAGAAAGAGAACAAAACTTTTAATAACTCTTTTAACACACACATGGTAAATTTGTACCTTTTTCTTGATGTGTCCGCATGTGTACTGTTAATGCCCACTTTTTCTTGAAGCAGCCATGGCAGTGAGGGCAGACAAATGGAGAAATCGGATCAGATGTCTGAAAGTAGAAAGTGACCCAACTTGTAGTGTAACTGAGACAGATACGAGAAGGCCGTATTGCACATGTCTCTCTCAATAATTAAAGAAAAAGTTGCAACCATTAAAGAATCAATGTATACTTACCATGATTAATTACACTTCTATGATAAATTGAGGAATAATGTATTTCTGCTTACCAAGTTTGAAGCATCAATGCATGAGAACTCCAATATACCGGTAGTGCATAAACATAAACTCACCAACTTCCCAATGGTGCCAGCAACCTCTGGAGTAATCATAGGGATCTCATCTGGTGTTTGAAAAAGAGTATAATGTTATTGTCATCATGCTTAGGGTGGCTTTAAATAAAAGATGGATACTTACAGCTCCAATTGCTATCGTTTGTCCATTCTATAAAGAGAGTTTAAGAAAAATGAAGGCAATATTTATGATATCTAACCAATCACATCAGTCATATCACATGATCTGTGAACCACTTCAGCCACAGAAACAATTCACTCCCTGCAATGGATTTGTTATCAACACAAGCATTATGATGATTAAATGAGTACAAACGTTGAATAATCCAGTAAAACTCAAATTGCCCAATTCCACAACATCACCATGAAGTTGGGCATCCTTAGTAAGTTCTGAATCATAAAGGAAGATCTCTATTTAGCTTGATTATTAATAAGTACAGTAATATGGTCGTGATACTGATTCTTAATTTCTAAACAAAACTAATTATCCACAATTTGTATAAACAAGCGGACAAATAAATAATTATAATAAATAATAAATAATAAACAAATATTTCAGAGACACTTTGCTGAACAACTAATAACAAACAGTGTATTGTTTAAGAAAGTATGCTGCTCAAGCTATTTTTTGCCTAGTTTTATATTTCTCACACAGTATACTTTTCATACAGGAACTCACCTTCCAGATATTGCCCCATATCCTCTTCTAAGTGAATTATCCCCAGGTTAATTCCTGAAAAAGATGAGTGTAAGGATCACATGATAATCAATACGTATGTATTACCCTGATCGTCCTGTACCATTTTCTCTCTCTCCACATCGACAATCTCAAAATCCTTCAATTGCTCCTCCTCATTTTCAAAATCCTTCAATTGCTCCTCCTCATTTTCAAAATCCTTCAATTGCTTCTCCTCATTTTCAAAATCCTTCAATTGCTCCTCCTCATTCGCATGATCCTTCAATTGCTCCTCTTCTATCTCGCAGTTCTTCAATTGCTTGTCTTCCATCTCGCCATCTCCAAGCCATTGAATAACTGTAAACAACATCAAAGATTATCAATCATCCCCCTGTACAAGTTCAGGATTACCTCTTTGCCTTTTCACCCGCTCTTCTCTCTTTGATCTTCTCTTCCTACGTCCACGAGTAGTTGCCAGCTCTGTTTCATTTTCATCACCTACTCAATTAAAAAGTTTAAAATATTTGAATGCACACTCATTATTATTGTTAGTACATACTTGTATCTATGAAAGGTACCCTCCCATTACCAGACCAGTCTTCTATAAGTACAATAAAGCAAGGTTTTAACTTAACATTGGCCATTCACTTTCTATTCTTATTGCGGTAACTGTAGAGTATGTGATAACTCAAAAATGGCCGAAACACCCTAATTGATTGATTAGTTTAAGGAATGGAAACAACACAAATTATCTTAATGAACACAGACAAATTTATAGCACGTTAGAATGTAGCTCTAGCATCAGATTCCAATTGCAAATCCCCATAAAATAAATGCATGTTTCTTTTTCTATGTTTCTTTCCAGTTTAAGATTGCCGATAACTGAGTTGAAATGGGAGTATAGATACTAGAGTGGAGAATACAAACCTAATAAATTGGGAACTGCGCATGAACAAAAAGATTGTTTTAGAGGAAAGTGAACAGCAGAACATTCTCACATCACTCTTACACACATACACATATCAACAATGTTTCTCTATCAATTCAAATGAAAGCCAAACTAACTGAACGCTTAACACTGCTTAATTGGTTTCCCTATGTCACATAATTGGTTCTGATGATCACTGAACAGAAATGTTGACAAATCTGTTATGCCAGTTTTCTTTGCTGATACAGGCATGATATAGCATAAGTGGTCAGTTACACAATTTAAAAATGGTGGTCAAATATAATTTATAAGTATTCATTCCATGATGAATATAAAACTCACATCAGATTGATGATTAGACTCTTTTGTGTTCTTCAATGAAAGCATAAGCTACACACAAAAAAACAAACAAAAAAAAAACAAGCAAAAAAACACCATGACGATCATCTCAATGACCAAAAAATATTCATATCCGTTGAAATACTTACAATTTGCTGTGCACGAGACATGTTTTTCTCATCATTCCTGGTCATTCCTGGCTTCTCTCAGACAACCTAAATAAAACAGATTATTATTATAATAATAACAATTAGTTAATATGCCTAGCGCTTTATCTATCAATGTGTCTGTAAACGCAATCCTTGCATTTTATTATTTTATTTCTTTGTTAAAGGTCCCCATAATAATAATAATCTTATGATACTGTGGTCTGTTGTCACCCAGGGAAATCTAATCCCAAATCAAATGTTTTTTTATTGAAAATCCAACTATCAATGCTCTGTGTTGAAGTAGCTGTTAATAATATTTAATTATGGTAGCTTTGATTCAGCTATTTTAAGGCTATAATTATTTCGCTGGAACTGTCAGCCTTAGTAAGGAAGCAAACTTAACATAATAGAAAACAAAAACAATTAACTTAATATTATAAAATAAAGATGACCAACAAATGAGCCAGGAAAAAATGAAGTTACCATATGACATAGTCAATAAATAAAACAAGAATCAATCAGAGATGTGACCAAGGAAAAATTTTAATAATTAAGCTAATGATGAACATTGATCAAGGACACATTAACGTATTTGCAGTAATAATAGTTCATGATGCCAAACTATAGTATATGCTTCAATTAATGATTTACAGCAGAATTGCGCAACCAATGAGTTATATAGATATGCATTTCTCCCTGAAATGACTTTACATTATCATTTAAGGTATGATGAAAACCAATGCAATCCAACAATTACAAGGATTGTCAATACTACAGCATATAGGCTGTGCAGAACCATTTAATTCGCCAAATGGTCTGACTCAGTCTTCATCTTGACAGAAGTTGACATATTTATGGCTCTATCAGAGGGCAGCTGGGCTTAGCCCAGTAGACTTGCTATGCGCAGTGGACTTATATTGAAATAAGCTAAGCCAATTATCATTGCAGTATACCACCAGACAGTCAATTAAAGAACGTCATAATTGGCCAAATTTGATGACAATAATAGTTTAATGATCAAACAAATTCAAAATAATAATCAATTTTGCAATTAAATGCTTTAATGACCACAATGATCTTGAACTTCAGTTTAAAATCAGGATTTCGTAAGAGGTGTATGCGTGGCATATACTCTGCGAATTTCAAGTCCACAACTTACATAACCATAAAATAAATAAAGTTTTAACTAAAGGAAAGCACTTGGTTAAATGGGTCGTTTTGATGTAGATTCTGGAGTATCACGGTATATAAGCTTTGGCGTGATACTCACTTCATAGTAACTCAGTAATTATATAGCTTTATTGTTGATTATGTTTTGTCATGGTTTATCCCACTAAATTATGAATAGATTCCCATTGGTTAATAAACAGGTTTGTTTGAGCTTGCTTCAAAATTTAGTTCTTACTTAACTCTGATATTAGCTAGTCATAATTGGAAACCAAAATAGCGCGGAGCGTATAGTGTTCGAGTCTCCCTTCTTGATGGAGGTTGGTTGGTCGAATCTCCATCCCGGTCAACTGTTTTATTTTTTAGTTATTATGCTTTGACTATTTTTTTTTATAAAGAAATACGTTACCTTACCTCTAGCCATGCCAAGGAAGATATTCCAATAAAATTTAATTACATTAAACATACGTAAAAAGGAGAAAAAACCGCCGCCAAGTTAGGACCCCAGCTCTTAACGCTGGGGCAGAAGTCTGCCAACTGTGGGAATTATAAGTCTAATAATAATAATAATAATAATAATAATAATAATAATAATAATAATGTATTCAATTAGAGTGCTAAAACATCATATAAAAACAATTTCTAAACACTTAAAAAACATTGTTGGGTGCCATCACCATGCATCTCACAGCCACATAGCAAATAATAAATTAATGAAACAATCTGTTTAGTTCTTTATAGTAGTATATGCACGTTTAGGAAGATAAATATACCTTTAGTATACACACCATCAATGGCTTATAGTCGACCACACTACGATCTAGGTACACCCTACCCCCTCTTCATTGTTGAATATAATTTGTTTGCCACATTGAATTCTTTAGGGGCCAAGTCAGGTGGATAGAGGGATGGTTTATGCACACTTTGGTATTTCAAAACCCATTTTATACCCTTTAGTTCTTCGCAATCATCCACTTTACCCAAGAGTTATGAAGTCAGGTCCTCTTTGTGACTTAAGAAAATGCCAATCAGTGGATATGACAGGAAGCTGGTGTCTCCCAACAACTTTAATTGAATCAGGGAACCCCTGGGAGCTATTTATAGAACTGAACAATCACATATTCATGAGAAAATGGTGAATATGCATAGTTATAAGCTGCAAAATGAAGCATACTACGATGTAGGTACACCCGTACCTACTTCTAGGTACGTACGTCGAACGACGGTCTGCCTCGACCTGGTAATGTAATATTATTGTTGGTGAAAGGCAATTTTTCATAAGGATAGGCTAGCTTTATGTGGCTGACCATGCGGCATTTGATAGGCCTAGTTGATAGGTTCACTGGTTCCCTGGTCATATATATAATTCATGACACAGGCACGCACGGATGACAGGTGGTATCTCATTGGCTCCTATTGTCGTACCATTGAGTTCATCTGTGTGTGCCGGTGCTTCTTTTCAGTAGCGCTTGAGACCAGTGAAGTTGATAAGTAGAGATACTATAAATATAATAATTAAACAGGGTCTCTAATATTATCATACCTGTCCTTAACATAAGATTTTGTGAAATGTTATCTATGTGAGTATGTCAGTGTCATTTCTGGATAGACGTTTTATGATTATCGCAACAATACTTAACACTGCAAAATTTCCCTGCTTATAAAGTTTTGCTGTTCTACAGTTAGTTAACTTAGTTTATGTTAGCTGCTTCCTTTGATATCAGAGTATCAACATAGAATTAACATATCTTTCTTTCTTCAGGTGCCCCGTGTTTGAGTTTTGATGTTATAGAAGACAACTTAGGAGACAAAAGGGAAGAATTCCCCTTGACAGCATACATAATAGCTGGAACGCAAGCAGAGAAATCGCACACTAATAACTTGATCGTGATGAAAATGTCAAATTTACATAAAAACAATAAGAAAAAAGATGATGATGATGATGATGATGACGAAAGTGACAGTGATGATGATGAAGAGATGGAAAAACCTGAATTACAAACCGCCCCAATCAAGCATCAAGGTTGCGTCAACAGAGTCAGAGTTAGTGGCCTGCTTGTAGGTACCTTTCATGAATCTTATGGCTTGCTGATTTTTCAGGCGACCAAAGTAGGGTCGGAATATTTAGCTGCCAGTTGGTCTGAAACTGGGAAAGTTCACATCTGGGATCTGAAGAAACCCATCCAAGCATTGAATGACGCCGAGGAAATGTCAAAATTCTCACAAAAGAATTCCTCTCCATCGCCTCTCTTCACCTTCAGTGGGCATCAGGTTGAAGGATTTGCTGTCGATTGGTGCAAATCAAATCCAGGCAAGCATTACTTTCATGGTCTGGAATTTTCATTAATTTCTCCGTTTTCATTTTAGGATGGCTGGCGACAGGAGATTGCAGTAAAAACATTCACATCTGGCGTGGTCCTGAGGCTGGCTCGTGGACAGTCGACCAGCGCCCTTTTATCGGCCACACTGCTTCCGTTGAAGACATTCAGTGGTCTCCTAATGAGCCAAATGTATGTTCAACTTGAAGAGATTTCAGAGTAATTCTTTTTTTCTCTTGCAGGTCTTAGCCTCCTGTTCAGTCGACAAATCCATTCGCATATGGGACGCACGCGCCCCACCGCATAAAGCATGCATGCTGACCTGTGCAGATGCCCACTTGCGGGATATCAATGTCATCAGTTGGAACAAGCATGAACCGTTCATTGTATCTGGAGGGGACGATGGCATGATTAAAATCTGGGATCTGCGAAACTTCCAGGTTAACCGCCCCATTCATGAACTCATCTCTTATTTATCATTTCTTATATAACACAGGAGGCTTCTCCAGTGGCTGTGTTCAAACATCACACTGCGCCTATCACATCTGTGGAGTGGCATCCCACTGACAGCAGTGTGCTGGCTGCGAGCGGTTCGGATGATCAAATCACGCTGTGGGATCTTGCGGTCGAAAGAGATCCGGACGCAGAGGGAGGTTCGCAGGAGGAGGAGCCTGAGGTGCCGCCCCAGTTGCTCTTCATCCATCAGGGTCAGACTGACCTCAAAGAGGTGCATTGGCACCCTCAACTGCCGGGGGTGCTCATCAGTACGGCGCATAGTGGTTTCAATATCTTCAGGACTATTAGCGTCTGATGTGTGTGCTTCTCTTTTAAGTTTGAATAAATTGAATAATCTGTGTATATTTATTTTGTTTTGTGGTGGAATTTATTTGCCATAATTCTGCTTCAATAAATAGTTATGCTAGTGACTTGAAACTGGGGTTTAATGATTCAGTGCATCGATAAATTAAGTGATCCTGGGAAATGTTACTGCTCTCAGATGGGAGGGGCACCGGATAGCGCAGTGGGTTAAACCGCTGACTACAATCCTATGCCGACCGTGGGGGTCGAGGTCCCGGGTTCGAGACCCGATCAGGCCACGGGCGTTATGATTGTGAATTACAATTGTAATTCTTCGGTGACTCTGCAGTGCTGCGTAACAAGGCCGGGCGCTGTGTACTACTGTCTATGGTGGTATGCAGGAAAAAGAACCCTTGGGATTTATCGATAAGAGTAGGGGGAAACCCCAGTCCCGGGCTTTCTCTCTGGCGCCCGTATCACCCGAATGGGTTGGGTGTAAAACCACAATCACTCGCACTCACTCACTCACCCAAGCCACCCTATATGGCATCATCAAGACACCGCATCTATGGTATCAGGGCCGGTTATTGTGACATAAGGCCCACCCCTGTGACTGGCTGTACGTCTGGCGCTTGTGCGTTAACACAGTAATGAGCAAGATAATAGGCAAACAGACCACGGGAGCCGACAAGGTTTTGCTTGCCATAAGATGCAGCCATCTAGGAATTCTGCAAAATAGAAAACATGCAACCGCATTCAATCTTAACAATGCAGTTACATGCAATGCTCATCCCAATTCAAGTTCTAAATGGAATAAATCACAGTACCCATGCACTCAGAAAACTACATGTACATGTAATAAGGTACTTCATTATTTCTTAGTTGCAATGAGATAAATCAGATTGCACGAAACATCCAAATTTCATGAAATTATTCAGACTATATAAGATAACCGATTCATAAAACTAATTAATGTAATAATTTGTCATTCTTAGTAACAAGGAGACTACATGAAATAAATCACACTACATGAGATAAATCACAGTGCCCAGCCATTCATAAAACTACATGTAATAAGGCACTTTCATCATTCTTTGTAACAAGAAGACTACATGAGATAAATCAGTGACTGCAGTGCTGCTCAACTGCGTAACAAGCTGTACTACTGTCTATGGTGGTATGCAGGATAAAGAACCCTTGGGATTTATCGATAAGAGTAGGGGGAAACCCCGGTCCTGGGCCTTCTGTTCTGGCGCCCGTATCACCCGAATGGGTTGGATGGAGCCGTAAAACCCCAAGCACTCACTCACTCACTCAAATGTGTTGTTTACAAAATTTCATTCATTAAACAATGAGTAAGAAATTAGAATTGCACCTACCATCACTCCCAAGGTCTTTCGCAATTTGACTCCATATTATATTCTCTGTTAGTCCGGTATCTTTTCCCTCATTTTCTACAATCGTACAAGTTCACCACTGGATCATTCTCCATGTTCGCTTTTCCTCAGCCAGATGTGTTCTCTTTGAATTCCAATCGCCGAATGCAGTCGCGCATGCGCAGATCACGCATTCTATTTTCCAAACCGACCCATCTGAATGCGTGCGGCCCTCAAAGAAGAGATCTAACTTTTAAGTCGGATGTTCTCAGTCTTCAACTCCTCATACTTCCCCATGACGTTCTGGAGGCTCTCCTTGTGGAGGCACGTTTATTCACAGGGATGTGGCAGCTGGTCACATGGCAGGACTTGTACAGGTTGCTCCAGGCTCTCAGTTGCTGGCATCCCTCGGGGCCTCCTTATCCGGGTTGAAGCTGGCTCAGCAAGTGGATGGTGGATGATCTGTGGATGCGAGAGGTGCCTTTCTCTGAGCTGGGTGGCTCTCTGGGGGAGGCACTAGTCCCTGGGAGGCGGGACAGGCCTGGAGCCT
Organism: Capitella teleta; assembly: GCA_000328365.1. Taxonomy (NCBI): domain Eukaryota; kingdom Metazoa; phylum Annelida; class Polychaeta; family Capitellidae; genus Capitella; species Capitella teleta. The sequence goes on from KB310448.1 coordinate 49,433, forward strand.
CATTCCTCTCCGTGTCCTGGGTGAAGGACGACTTTCAGCTGCATGGGAGGAAGGATCTGGAAGAGAAAGAAAGTCTTCTTCCTCCTCAGGGGTAGATGCTGCCACAGGACCTGATGATGAAGAGTCATCCTGAGCGAGCCTGGAGGTCACATCCCTGAGGGAGTCCGTGCAGCTGAACACTGTGGAGGGATCTCTGCAAGAGGATTGCGAAGAATCCCTGACCTCCCCAGAGGTATTGTCATGGGGCAGCATTATATATATATAGCTCGCACTGACTGGTGGAGTTGTCGGGTATATCATCTTCTTCCAGGGATGTTGTGGCCACAGATGTTGGGGATCCTCTCAGAGCAGTATTCCCAGAGGCTGCACAGGGGTATCTGCTGGTTGTAAGCAGAGAACCCCTGACCTCAGAGTGGAGGTTATGGGACAGCGTGAGTGAGCACTTTCCAGAAGAAGAGTTTGAAGAAATGTCGTCATCATCCAGTGATGCAACGGCGGCCATTGTTAAGGATGCTCGCATCGCATCAACTGGAGACATTGGGTAGGTCACTTTCCTGAGTGGAGGAGCATCCTTGGAGGCTAAGGAGGGATCTCTGCAAGAAGATAGCAGAGCGTCCCTGACCTCCCCAGAGGGAAGGTCATGGGGAAGCGTGAGGGTACACTGACTGTAAGTGACTGGACTTCTCCCACTAGGATTGGAGGCAGTGGCATCTTCTCAGTGAAGAAAGAAAACCAAGTCAGCTCAGGAGCAAGAGGAGCAAGTCGGCCGTCATGTAAGGCGGGTGGCGCCAGGAGCCCAAGGCCCTTTGATGCGCCAGCGACCTCAGGACGAGCGCGAACGGGAGTTGGAGATGTAAAGAAATACATTGATTAGCAGGTGCATTGAGACGATGTAAGTTAATACTGTGGCGTGCTCCCACGGCTCGATGCAGAGCGCTCGTTCACGTGATCCTTAGCCCGCCACCGAACTTGCAGCGCTCGATCACGTGACTTCAGTGGCCTCAGTCGTCTCTACTTAATCGCTTGAATAAAGAGTTCAGTACACTGTCAACTCGTGTTCGCGTTTCCTTCAATACTCACTCAGAATCGGGCTGAGGTACACTGCCCGAGAGGTGTATGGCGCAAAGAGACCGAGGCCGTCGATGCACCAGCAATCACCTCAGGTAGGAAGCGATCAAGAGGTGTAGCTGTGGAGAAACACATTGGTCAGCAGGTGCATTGGGGCAATGTTAGCAAGTACTCACTGAATGTCGAGGAAACCAAAGACTCTCTATTAATAGAGTCTTTGGAGGAAACTGTTGAAGCGGGTGGCGCAAGGAGACTAAGGCCCTTTGATGCACCAGCGACCACCTCAGGGATGATTGGGAAGAGATTTGCGGGTGAAGCTGTGGAGTAGAGCATTGATCAGCAAGTGCACAGAAAGCGCAGAATCCCAGGCTTGTTCAGAGATAATACTTGGCTGAATACACACTTGTCTCTCTTCGAATAAACGGCAGAGGCGTCTGCTCTCGAAGCGACGGTTCGCTGCAGGTCGCTGTCGGACGCAGAGGAAGCAGCCTCCTTGTCTTGGGGCGCAACTGGAAGAACGAGGAATAAATAGCACACGGTTTATATACGCGAATAACTTTTTCAATGTCATATGGTACAATTATATTAAAATGCATTATAATGCGATGCTATTAGTACAGTGCAGGAGGAGGTGCATACGGAGTCTACGATCTGGAAACCACAAAACATGAGATGGACACCATGGTCGAAGCTCTCCATAAAGTAAGCCTTGAATATGGACTGGATATCAACCCAGACAAGACACAAGTGATGCGCATTGGAAACACAGGCACAATTGAAATTCAAGGATAGGAACACTGCCAAAATAAAGTTTCTCGGATCAACAGTCAAATCTCAAGGAGACTGAGATCAAGACCGATGAGTGAGCGCATGGAATGCCCTAACCCAGAACCAAGAAAAATGTGCATTGCGGGCGGCCCTTCCCCTTGCTGCTGCCCTCTTGGCCACTCCTACCCTCAGCACTGCATATGGTTCTACTCTATCAGCTAGAAAGCCCCAATAAAGAAAGGAATCGATGACCCAACACTGCCTGCGGCGATCATGGTCCACTACAGCGTTCTATTTCACGTAGTCTCTCTTAAATGATGACTTATGAACTAATCACTGCATTGACATGGCTTGGAGGCAAGTGGTGGATCTCCTCGAATAGTGCAGTCCCTGATGGATGTCTCGTCACTGCGTCGATCGTGCGGTTTTCGTGGAGGAGTAGAAAGTTTTGGTCAAAGGAATGTGTGATTATCTTCGAGGACATTATGGCGAATGAAGAATTCAATAGAGATTGAGACACTGACAGGTTTATTACATTGAAATGTGTCCATATAAATGGTGTTGAGAGTTTATCAAGATGACGTGAAATGACATGAGTTATGAACGAAATGATTGAATGCAGAGTCATTCAGATGTGCTACAACATCACTGAAGGATAAAGGTCATCAAACTTGGCTTCCCTTCATCAACTTAAAACACTTTTCACTTTTTATATTATTATTACTTTTATGCTAATTGGTTGATTTCTCATTTATCCATGTGCATTTCAGTTGTTGAAATAAAGCCACGGAGTTCTGTGAGAGTCTACTCTGACGAATACCCACAGGGCTGTTTCTAGAGCTTTCGGCACAGATGACTCTGATTGTGTTTGATGTGCTGGTTACGAGGGTAATGACGGAGCCTCTCTGATCTTCTCCGGGGTCAGCACATCGCCTGGAACAATGACTGGTCCTCGAAAAACTAACTCAGGAGGCGAGGCGTTGAGCTCATCTTTTTGGCATGTGTGCAGGCCCAACATAACCCAAGGAAGTTGTTCCAACCAACAGGGCCTTGTCAAGCGAGAGCGGAGAGCTGCCTTCAATGACCAGTGCCATCTTTCAAGCATATATTCCGTTAGATTGGGGGTTGTATGCAGTGGTATGGTGGATCTTGGTATCCAAGGCCCTTGTGAGCTATTTCAAGAGCTATAAAAGTAAACTGTTGGCCTCAATCACTGACCAGGTCTTGAGTTAGTCCGTATCTCGCAACCCATCCGTGAGTGAACTGTTGTTCACATTTTTTCCCGCTGTTATTGACTTGAGGGGAAATGCTTCTGGCCATCTTGTGTGCCTATCAGTTTAATGGCAGTCAGAAGATACGTGAAACCTTAATACATTGGGTGGGGCCAACTATATCCACATGTACGTGTTGAAACGGAACGTCTTGTATTGGTATCTTCATTACTTCATATTGTCCGGCCTCAAGATTAACCCGTGCTGCTTGAGGCGACGGAAAAACCTCCTCCAGGTCCTGAAGATGTCGTTCTGGGCTAGCAGATGCTACCAGGAAATTGTCCATGTACACGAACGCAAACTTTACACCTTGTCCATTAATCTTTGGAATGTCTGTCCAGCGTTCCGAAGTCCAAAAGGCATGTGTATGATTTCCCAAAGCCTGAATGGTGTACTAGTACCTCGGGAACCTTTTGATTCTAAATCGTCTTGCTCTGACCCAACGATGTTAAAGCATTAAAAATGCCGTCTTGTAACGACGTAATCCATTGATTACTGTACCGTTTAATTGGTCGCTCATATGACTATTCCATTGATTCGGTTCGTTGGAGGAAAACCTTTGACAAACTTTGATCGGCATTGATAACTCTACACTGTATAATTATTATTGAATAGATGAAGACACTGTTTAAAGTTGCAACATGGCAATATGGTCGTTTGCAAATTAATTGCAATGAGGTCTATGGATTTATCACCAATAAAGCACCAACTTCCGAGACACTGAGCTTTGTTTTGAAAAGAAAATATTATACGTGTACTTTTTTCACTCCTCTAGCGGCGCCAGTGAATCGGCGTTTAAAACTGATGAATGTAAACGACATAGCTTTGAAATCCAAAGGCTGTCTCTTGCTCTGCGGAGAGTTATCAAAGAAAAGCTACGCCTCAGCAAGTAAAATGCCCTGAGAAGAAGCATATGCCAATTTCCTTCCATCTTTTAATCAAATATTTCTTGATTCATCACAACGCACTATTTTGTGAATCAATATTACCGTCAAAATACTCTTTGACTTGATTTGTAACCGAGTGAATATAACTAGCGAATTTCATATGTATGGTTTATGTCATTTAAGTATTCAAATAAAGCTAAATAACCTTCATCTCGACCTCTTTCGTCTCTATTGTACTATTACACTTCCAATTAACACTCTTCCCTGCTTTTGAGACTTAAGGATCGAATCATAATGCCAAGCATTTGAAACCAAAAAAATATGCTTGTATATGAAAAAACTTTAAGTCAAGCCCTACTTCAATGGCGGAACGAAATGCCTCTGCAATCTGCACCATTTCGCCGCCGCTTTACCGATACGCTTGATTGCGTGCCGGGGTTTCGAGGCCCATGCGTGGTCTAACTGTTACTAGGTCTATGCCTATAATAGCACAGGCACACATCGATAACAGGTGGTATCTCATTGGTTGCTATTTATAGTAACATTTAGTCAAATTAGTATTCAGCAAATACTCAGGAATTCCGATTGACGTCATGTGAAATCGAGTGAAATGGATGTACCAAAATAGGGGTGAGGTTTCATCGGTGTGTGCCGGTGCTTCTTTTCAGTAGCGCCGGAGACCATGTAGTATCTGGACAGAACGTTATGATTAACAAGTGCATGTCATCAACAATTTGAACATAATTATTGAAGTACCGTGATATAATGCAAAACGAAGTCTATAAAACTGATCGATGTCGTCAGCAAAGGTGTCGACCGATCAGTGTTGTTCACTGGTGAGAATAAAATGGGCTGCATGCGTGTTTTTTTTTTTTTTCTTTTTTCTTTTTTTTTTTTTTTTTTGGGCCCTTCATAAGGTTTCTTTCTGTTTCGTGTATTGTTATCTTGGTGCCTCAATCCTGGTGATGTGTGATGTCATTCGTTATTACTTTGTGTGTGCATCGGTTCCCGAAGGTTTTCTTTCCTTTCTTCATTATACATTTTTACGCGATTAGTTGATTGCGAGGTACGTAACGCGAAATACTCCTGGCAGAAGATAAACATGGTTGACTATTTGAATTTGTTTATAGGGGATTTCAGGTCAGAGAAACCTCAATAAAATAATTTCTATTATTATCATTTCAGTTCATTTATGTTCCTGGTTTTTGTCTTCCTCTTTCTTTAGGAATTCTTTTCCTTTTGTTTGCTTGTTTGTTAATTCTATGAGATACAAACAGCACAGTTAACACCAATCCATGAAAAAACAAGGGGGGGGGGAGAAAAAATGAGTTTGAGATGATCAGCTACTAACAAAATTATACAAGTGTAGATCGAAAGCATCAGTCGTTATAGACGAGTGATTATATGGAGACGGATATGCCTCATACATACTTAAACGGAATATTAATAAGAAAACAAAAGAAATTTACGTCGTCGCACCAAAATAAACTTAAAATGGAATTAACAAATCGTAGCAAAAGCCCTGGGAAAAGGCTATACGTACAGAGCGGCTTCGGAAATATCCAAAGTTCTAGAACTGCATGCACGTACGTACCTTACCGGCCTTATTTTAAGTATAAACGTGACTAAATACTTTGAGCTGAGTACTTTGAGGAATTGCCAGCCAGCTACCTATAGTATCCAAGTCAAGGAAGACCGACTAAAATAATTTCACTGATCATTTTAAAAAATATTTTGAAAAGCTACCTTTTTAACAGAGCTTTTAATGATAACAATTGACGAACTTTTCCTCCTCTTTAAACCTTGTCCACCTTTTATGTTTCTCTTTCTAACTCATGTGAAGCGCATAGAAACTTATATGTAAATACTGCGCTATATAAGTGAATAAATGATGATGATGATGATGATGATGATTATTATTATTATTATTATTATTATTATTATTATTATTATTATTATTATTATTATTATTATTATTATTATTATTATTATTATTATTATTATTATTATTATTATTATTATTATTATTATTATTATTATTATTATTATTATTATTATTATTTCATAATTTCAGAGCCGAGTCCCTTCATTGAAATTCCCGAATCAGCTTCAGTTTTTTATTCTAAGTGACTTTGCTTTAAATGGGCGTCCACCCTTTGCTCTGCTACGACGCGTGCTGTTATCCAATACATGCACACTTTCCTTAATAACGATACCACGCTTAGCATGCTTGCTACGTGCATAGATAACCCGTCAAATATGGCTAATAAGATTCACAGAGAGAGTTTCTAAGCTTTGGATATTCACACAGCCGCTCTGCGCGTAGCCTTTTGCTCTGTATGTAGACACTTTGTTAACAAATTGCACATAATAATAGATCAACCTACTTCTCAACACAAAAGTCTCTCGCCTGAATTATGTTCCGCACATGCAGAGGCCTGCTGACAAGCCTCACGGAGCTTGGCGTCCAGAGCTCGACTTTCTCCCAAATGCGTGATGCGTGATGGGGTTTTACGGTTCCACCCAAACCAATCGGATGATACGGGCGCCAGAACAGAAGGCTCGGGACCGGGGTTTCCCTCTACTCTTATCGATAAATCCCAAGGGTTCTTTATCCTACATACCACCATAGACAGTAGTACACAGCGCCCGGCCTTGTTATATCGATAAATCCCAAGGGTTCTTTATCCTACATACCACCATAGACAGTAGTACACAGCGCCCGGCCTTGTTATATCGATAAATCCCAAGGGTTCTTTATCCTACATACCACCATAGACAGTAATACACAGCGCCCGGCCTTGTTACGCAGTTGGGCAGTAATGCAGAGTCACCGAAGAATTACAATTATAACGGATTACTATTATATGTAATTTACAATCATAACGCCCGTGGCCTGATCGGGACCTCGACCCCCACTGTCGGCATAGGATTGTAGTCAGTTGGTTAAACCGATTGAGCCATTCAGTGCCCCTACTTTCTCCTAAATCTAAACTTTAATTCTCCATTCTCTACTTTTTTTAACGATTACCGCACGCGCCAGATTATTCGCTGATGATCAAGTTCCACGCACGCGCTAAACAATTTGCCGATAGGCCATGTGCGTTGGCGTGTCTTGACCTTGCTTTATATACATTCGGACCGAAAATCTTTTCATAGTCTGAATTACTGGACTCTACAGGTATTTTAAATTATGTTTGCTCAAGTTTGCTTTTGGTACGTGCAGCATGGATTGTATTTGCGTCAAAAGTACTCGAAACGAAGATAAACCTGATGCAGTGTTGATATTAGTACTACACGTACTATCAATCATTCTATGAATGGTCCAATGAATGGCACTATTATTTTTTATGATCACAACGAGATTATAATTATGAGCACCTGAAGTCGTCGATCAAAATAGCAAACCAGAAATATGTTATTCACTTGTTCAACCCCAGTCATCCAAACCAACACCTCACAATTTACAATATCACAAATGCTTCTCTTTATTTTCATAGCACGGCGTTGAAACCAGAAATATGTTATTCAATTGTTCAACCCCAGCCATCCAAACCAACACCTCACAATTTACAATATCACAAATGCTTCTCTTTATTTTCATAGCACGGCGTTAATAACATTACTGACATCATGCAGTTCCAGTGACAAATTGAGTTTCATTATCACCACCTGGGTTGACTCGTCGTTCATCGACGCAAGCTGCACAGGGTCGTAGCAGAATGTGGCAGTAGAGATGTTTGAAGCCTTGCCTGAATTTAGTGTTCATTACGCCATAAATTAAAGGGTTGTAGCAACTGTTGGCACAACCTAACAACAAAGTTGCAAAATCAGCCGAGCGAGGAATCGGGTTTGTCTGAAACACGCTGAGAAACATTGTCACACAAAATGGTAACCACGACGTGATGAACACAAACACGACAATGACGAACGACATGGTCAGTCGTATATCATCTTGCCGCTTCTTCTGACGTTGGTTCTCTTTCCTTTTCTCAGCTTCTGTGAGGCTTTTGTTGGACTTGGAGGCGTTGTTTGCCGGCATTTGGGCGTCACTGGCAGCGGTGACTCGTTTCTTTGAGCGTCGTACCTCTCTCATAATGCCGACATAACAGAAAGTCATCACAGAACAGGGCCCTCCAAAGCACATCCCAACCATGAAGAACGTGTAGGATATGCTGCTGCTCCACTCACAGAAGCAAATGGATTGACCTGGCAGGTAGGCGTACTTTCCCCAGCCGACTAGGGGTGGGGTGGCAAGCAAAGCGGATAATGCCACGGTACCTGAGGGATAATACAAAATGCAATGCACATGAAAGATCATCATCAAGTATAAATGTCCAGTCACGTGTTACTGCTTGCACTGACGTCGTACTCCGTTTACAGCAGCTAGAAGTTGTGTAAGAACAAAAAGGACCGAACTTTCTCTGCAGCGAGATAATTTTTATGTTTAGTATATTAGACGAATGCAGATTTAACAAAGTAAACATTCTATGAAAAAGGAATCTTCTAAAAAAAAGGGGGTAAGCTCTATGATTCGGTACGTTTCATGCCGCATTGCCACTAGCAACTATATTCCACAAAACGCAGAGCGTGTGCTTTCAATAACTAGATGATAAGCCCAAGGGCCTCCTATCAACAGTGATTTGGCGACTTGACAAAATTGGATAGAATGTGCCAGAAAGAGTTAATTAATGCATTGCTCTGCTTGCAATGTTCATCAAGTCAGGTGTCGCAAGTGTTTTCAGGGGTCGGAAATCAACAGAAGACACTTAGGTTCAAGAATTATTTCGCACAAACAAATTAAAACAATCTATTAGATCGAATAATTATAATTCAGCAGTACAGTGTATATGTAACAGCAGCACGTAAAGCATGTTTCAATTATAGCAAAGACCAGAATGACGCCAACACAAGCGGCAGTCGCTGCAGTCAGCATCGAATTACCCCCGTTTTGGGCTTCCAATGCTCGAGCCTGGTTTATCCAGGCAGTCGCAATGTGAACCGAAACATCGTTTGCTCCGCTTATCCGCATCAATGATCTCACTCCATTCATTCTCAAATGTAACCACCGTGCAACTGCTTGACCGGATGAAATAATAGGAACCGGCTGTAGTAGTCTGGACGTGATAAACGATGAGCGGTATTCTCATCTGCAAACGCAAGGCAGTTATAACAAGCAAGAGCATTGGATTTGCTGGACGATCAGCTGATCGAGGTGTTAAAACTAGGCGTTATAACCCATGAGTTGTAGCTCGGCCGTTACATTTCAGAATTCGGGCAATAAGGTCTTTGGTACAATGTAATAGGGTGGGTGATGTAATTGCGGTTAATAGGGGGATTGTCATATAATGTGAGATTATGTCAGTTCAATATCACAATGGGTGACGTCTGTCAGTCATGTGATCAGAGTTTATTCGCCTGTTGTAGGAGACAAAGGCAACCGAGGAAAGCGTATGGGGATGCCAGGGTAATACGGATTTTAGATAACTTCGGTATTGTTATTTCACGTTCTAGATAAATAATGAAATGTGACTGCTGACGCTATGTTTGTAAGCGCTTAATTGAATTATAAATATTAAATAATTATACATCGCAATATATTTTATTTACTTTGTGCCAGTGCGATTCCGACCATTCTCTTCATGATGCTACTGTAACGAATTGTCCTACTGTGAAGCCTTGCATTCACTCTACATAATACATAACCACATTAATTGGACATAAGCTTGTAAACAATAGTCTATTCACTCCGTGCATGGGTACTTATACTTATTTGTTTGTCATTTTATTATACCCGTCATAATTTTCCCTGCATAATGTTTCTGCTCAAACGATATTATACACTATATCTATAACGCCACTTTAGAAGTGCAGCATTGTAGGATACTGATTCCAACCTTCCTGACACCCACCAAAGAACGTTTAACCTTCTTTGCGCTCGAGTGCACATTGTCACAAACTGTGTACAGTGACAACGTGTACATGTATGCCAGTATTGCGGCTGTAAAAGGGCAGTGACGTATGTGTGAAGTAGCGACCTCATGCAAGCTTCGGTCGACCATTGACCATTGGGGGTCATCGAGGACAAGCTTAGATGCAGGTGCTAGTAGCTGGGTATATGTGTGTCTTTTTTATAACACATCTAGCAGGTTTTACATCATGCGGGTGTCCCTTTCACCTCAGCTACTAATAAGTAATAGCCCTCTGTGTGCTATTGTCAAATTCCTCTTTTGACTGTTACTGCATTATTATAACTTCCACCTAAAACTTTTTCCCCGCTTGTTACTAGGCATCAAATTGGCATCATTAAATGTGCTGTGGATAGAAAAAAACCCTTTGCTGTTCGTAACTTGATATTATATGGGATCATCACAGTCTATATACTATACATCTAATCGCATACATAAAAATCTTATTATTCAAGCCCAGGTAAAATTAATCCCCATTTCCGAAGGTGTTATAAAATCCTAATTGGAAATGCCACTTCACTTTAAATTTTCACGTTTGTATCAAATTGCTCTGCTCACGGGAATACATGACACCTGATTATCTACACTCGATTACGCTCAGTCTGCAAACGCATTTTTCTTGTATCTCGTGTGAGAGAAATTTAGGAATTTTCCCAGACACTGGACATTAGGATGTTAGGATGACACACAAAAATCAATCCTTCCCATTAAAGAAACCATGCCATCGTTACATAATTATGGGTCAAGGTTAAATGGCCATGTATGATATATACAATATATATTATATTTATGATATGTGATATATGACATATGAATCCTGAGGAGATACTTAAGAGATGTTATTATAGTCTGACTTCGTTATTGCCTTAATTTTTTTTTCGCGGAGAGATGATTTTAAATCGCGAGGCGTATGAGATAATGAGTGCAGGGTAATACAAAAGGGATCGCTAGTGGCATGTATAGTGTCATTCACTGAAACAAGCGTCATTGCATGGCGCCACGCGACAGAGAAAAAACACAGTTATATAATCATGGTATCTATCTGCTTCTGTTGCGTAGGCGCACATATATTCTAATTGGTGGCAGATAATTATGCCTATCGTCCACTGCACGCACTTGAAAACGTTCTAGATTCTAGAACAATACAAAAACAAAACATGTCCCAGAAAACTCGGGAGTCTGAGGGTTACTTACATTTCCAATATACATTATAACGTCATCTAAAAAAAGCTGGTGGAATGAATTGAAGTAGACGACAATTGAATAAAAATAGTAGACGAAATGTACTTCTCTTGTAAATCTCGAAACAATTTATGGTGTCAATATTATTTTAGATGCACCCAACTATGCATGTAGTTCTTCAATTAACATCTAGTTTTACAACAGACTTCATTATACATGAATAGTAATTCCTATTTACGTGTAAGACGTTCAAGATAAGATTGATTAGTTACATGCTCTCTGCTCAGAAATGGCTGAGCGAACCCAAACCTACCTTAAGAATGCAAAGTAATTACTGTTGAATATTCAAACGCTCACAAGGCGTTTTGTTGTGACAAATGGCCTTTCATCACACTATCTTAAAGTTTTATACTCGTACAGATTGCTGCATCATGAATAATTTATATTTTTTCTTCTCTACGACTCTGGCAAATGACACTTTTTACTCAAACTATAACTTGAATAAGGCATAAATGTGACTTAATTTGTATGCATGTACTTCCTCTCTTACTCTGAATGAGATTATTCAGCTGAAGACAATTGAAGCGATGCTTTAAAAAAATCCCTAGCATGGACTCGAAGCAACTTGATTTGCGTGTTTGTGCAGTCTGTGGAGTATAGAATAATCCCTGGTGGTCGGTCACTTAGTAAACTAACGAAGGGGTGTCTGCAATAACATATTGCAGCCATTGGGATTAGCACTGATGGAAATGAATCAAATATTGGCCATACTATTCACTATCCACCATCATTTTATTCTGCTAAGTTGAACATCTATGACGACCTATCCGGAATCTCGGGTGAACTAAGTGATACTAAGTGATACCAAGGATCACGACACGATCACGAAACTGCTACACAATAGAATCCGGTCTCCCTTTCACAGCTTAAGCCGAAATTGCACCACCATACTCACTACATGTATTAAAGAAATTATCTTTTAATTAAGTGTAAAATTTTTGAACTTTGATATTACAATATTGATACAAGATACTATTACACGGGCCCCATGCACTGCTTTACCCAGTGTGCTACAAACCCAATCAATATTATCATTGAGGCTATGAAAGAAAACAAAAGCACCTTTAGAATACTTGCACTCGGCTGCATCGGTAGTTCTACTAGTGCATGGTGATAATGATCTCAATAAGTCATTAGGCAATCGATTGCAATTGTTGGGAATAACACTGAATTCGTTTGTTAATTGTTACCGAATTTATTTGTTTTCCGGTTCGGAATGAGTAGTTCATGCAACATGTAACACAAAGCTAGTGTTCCTTAATTGTTGCTGTCCGGGCACAATGAATTGTTAGATGCATGATTAATGCGACATGGCATTAGATAAAAATCAGCAAAACTTACTTCACATCGTGGGATATCAAACTGATGATCAGAGACAAAGTGAATATTAACAGGGTTGTACAGCAAAAACTGAATGCAATATCATTGTACGAGGGTTTTTTGAAAAGTTATCAGTCTGACATGCAACGCATAAATATAGAAATATGAAACTTGGCCTCAGTCTATGGCATTTTCTGTAGTGTCAATTGAGTACTCAACTAGAATATTTGGATTCAACGTTTTTGTTCGTTCTTCGTAGATGGACTGCCCATTTCGGACGTCTGCTGCTTCAATTTAAACCTATTCATTCACGATCCAATGATTCCAATTGCTTGATCTTATAAGGGTGATCTAACGACAGTTTTATTCACGGGGCACGCCTATTTCAGATTAACCCAAATCAATACGATGAGTGCTGTAGTCGGTGGGCCATCAGAGAACAATAATTGTCTCCGCCAGCCATGAGAGATCAACTCCCGAAAAGCTTAAAATATTAAGCATTGAACGCCAGTCAAAGATGCTGATATTGTTCAGAAATGGCGCGTGCCAAACCAACTCAAGCTGCAAAGGGAATAGAAATATAATTATAGTACTTCAATCGGTTCTACTGAGTGCGGATTTATGTACTATAATCATGGCAATTAGCAATTAGCGCTTGGGCCAATTATCATAAGTATAATTATTAACGTTTAATTTGAGCATTTAAATTTGTTGAAAATTTGAGCTGAGGACTTAAGTGAGTAAACTCAGATTTCTTACTAAAACGCGTCCCTGAGTCCACGATTGGGGATAAGCGAGGGAAATGATTGTACTTCAAGCACGATGAACATCCCATTATATACACAGGAGTAATTTTCTTAATAAAAGTTTCGTGAGCGGGACATTTTCGCTATGTTCGCAATAATACATGTAGTCGATAGCGAACTTTTTATTGTTGAAATATTGCAGTTACAAGTTACAACCAGTGGTTAGGCGTGCAATTTCGGTTTATTGCGTCACGTACAAATAACACAATTATGATTCTCTTTGGGACTAATTTTTTTTTATCGCTGCGCCGTGAGGTAAATAATAAATAAGCGTAGGCCTAAATACATGTGAACTCCTTGTCTTTGTGTATCATTGCAGGAGGAGATTCTCTGCATGCACTGCAGAGACGTTCTCATTATAGGCAGAATCAATAGAACTCTCAACATCACACAGGTTTTTAAATGTTTTGTAAGACCACATAATGTGCGACTATGTGAGCAAGACAATCAGTGACTTAGATGGACGCTCACATGCCGGATTAAGCTATAATATTATAATATATGCATACACACTGTTAGACGGGAAGCCGGATTCAGAGATTCATGCCCAGTTATGACTTATAAAAGATAGCATAACTAAGATGGTGGTTATCATAGCCAGTAGGAGTGGGTGACAAATACAGCTTGACCACACCCTTTACAGTAGATTTCGCAGATATTGGCTATAACATCATGATATCTTGTAGGTCATTCTAGGATTTCATCTGGGACACCATGCATTCTAATGGCTAGTATCCTTTAACATTTGAGTCATTTCAATGAAACATAAATTAGCACACGAATTCACAAATACGCAACTCCATATACATATCTATCATTCATTGATTTCGTTCAAAATTTAAATTTTGGTTGTGTAATTGAAATAAACGCAATGGCATGGATTTTAGGTAATAATTCAGACATATAATGCCCTTAGAACAGATGATATCCCTGATCTGCCTAGTCAAAGAATGGTCTTTGCCGTCCGCAAGAGCTGTATATTTTGTCCTTAACGTGACATCCCTTTCGCATGCAATAGCCCCTTAACAACACTCACCTGCAACCATAGCACCCGTTTTTGCAGGTGTATAGATATCTCTAAAACGGCGAGGGTGGCAAATAAGAAGGAATCGATTAACGCTAATCATTCCAAGAGACATGACACTGGTGATGAATGTGAGCATGGTCAGGAAACCGACTGCCCGACACGTGGACGTCGAGAAGATCCAACGTCCATTGATGACCGCTGTGATGGTCATTGGGACATTGACTGTTGAAACCATAAGATCAGCGCCGCTCAGACATAAGACAAGTCCATTCGACGAAGTTCGTAACACACGACGCATGAGGATGATAGTCCAAAGGGAAACATTGCCCACAAACCCAACTAGGCAGATAACAATGAGCAAGGTTCCTTCAATTCCTCGTTCCACAGCGCTTAGCTCAAAAGGTTGTTCTGTGTCCATGGTTACGACAAATGAAGTGTCATTGCCTCGCGCCACCAAGCCTCATCACTGGCGAATGAGAGCTGCACCTCACAGCTTTTGCTCTGACCACAACTTGTGCGCTACGCTTCTCTTGGTGTCGCAGTTGTTTGATCAATAGGATGAATCGCGTGGTTGAACATAGTCTATATTAACGTATCACCTTCTCAATACGCTTCTACACATTCAGACAATACCTGCGATGGGATAGTCTTTACACAACTTATTGCAAAGGACGACTTCAATGCATTTAACCCAAAGCAATTCTCTGTGAAGTTAACTAACTATATTTGATTAAGTTCCACTATCTTCCTGAGATATTACATAATGGAACATTTGGCATTGTGTCTCTTGTATATGATTATGCAAGTGTATAATATTATGCTTACATTGATACATAGATCAGCAGATCAGAAGGTGTCAAAACTCATGATGCATCTACAAAATATATACATACATGCAGATACGTTTGTATGCGCAATTATTAGGGTTATAACATATAGCAGCTACTCGTAAGTAATAACCGTAATAATAATAATCATAATAATCATAATAATCCTAATAATAAATTATCATAATCATAATAATTTATTTATATAGCTCAAATATAAAAAAGTAATGTTTCTATGCGTATAAAATGATGTATGTGAAATGGAAAACTATAAAAAGTGTTGATTTAAAAAAAAAAGGATGTTTTCAATTTCTTCCTAGAAGCTGTGCATGAAATAAATTTACTTTTCTTTAATTTAACAAACTATATTTTATAGTTTATATTATAGTACAATTCCCTAATTTACAATTGGTAAAATTTTATTATAACAGAAATTATAGCTTTTTATCATGTTAGGGTGCTAATTGGCAATGATAACAGTGTAATTACTATTGGATCGTGTTAGTTGGCTATCAGTCAAAAGAGGTGTGGCCTAAATGTACAGCACTCAGCTGAGCACTGAAAAAAAAAAAAAAATTCTGGAATCCCCAAGTACAGCAGAAATATATAGTTCTTGGCTGAGCACTGCAACTTGAGTTTCCTTCAGGAATCGGACTCTGGTTCTCAAGTTTCTTGAATGATAAGCACGAAGTCGACGATACTCGAGATTATCACTGTTGAAGTATCGAGTAAAGGAGGAGAGAGAGAGCTCGAATCCAAATGCCAAAGATTTAATTGCAAACCATCTCTTTTAAACAGAACAATGAGTTGATATGAAATCAAAGTGAGATGATGAGTCATGACATGAATAGCTCGATATTAATAACACAATCACCTTTTAAGAGCGATCAACTTGTCAGAACAATTCTCGATCTTTCATGAATTGTCTCACATTTTTCGAGGTAAATTTTCTCATGCTGTTGGACATTTCACCCAATACTTAAAATTACCATTAAGAATATTTGTTTTGTATTGAGGCAAACACTAAAACACAAAATTTAAGTCAAAATGGCGATCTATGATGATTTTTGTTTGCCATTTTTGGCAATGAGCATACTTAGGCACAATAGAAAGGTAACTTATGTTACCATATTCAAACAGCACTCAAGAGTTTTTCTGGAATGAGTTGAACATGCTTAGCGGGTGCAGTGCTGAGTCAGGACACTTCAGTTTCTTTCTGGAATCGGCCCCCGACCTGTATCTGTTATATAATATTGAGCTCGTCTCCATATTGATGACGCCCGTGGCGCGATCGGGTCTCGAACCCAATACCTCGATTAACCTCAACGTTAGCACAGGATTGCAGGCAGGTGGCCAAACCAACTGAGCTTCTCAATGCCACTATCTGCGGGTGTTCGTTAATTCAGGCCACTCATAGGTATTCAATAACTAGAGGTGTAAAATGAGGAGAGTCACAGAGAAATTAGGGATGGAGTGCACTTTGTTACAAAAATGAATAATAATATATCATGGAAAAATAATGATATGTTCACACGTAATCATTGTGCTCCTGTACCATTCTATTCTGACTCAACCCTTTTAGAACTTTGCTTAATAATATCAGCCATCGATGTACGTCGCTTCAAATATTATTAAATATAGAACTAGTGCGCTCATCTATCACAGACATCCCAATTTTGACGATGTCATGCGCTAATGCATACACGAGAATGAATATACTAAAAAATTAATTATGACTAATTTTAAAGAAGTAGCAGTAGAATGAATGAGTCCATTTTTTTAATCGAGGTAATTACGGCATTCATTATTCATTCAACTATTCTCATTTTGTCACATAAATCAATGATATACATTATTTATCACAATACGAAAATGCATGGGACCCCCCAATTAAACATGAAAAATAGAACTCTGGCACGAACAGAAAAAAGCACGGATTTCATCGAAATCTTCGATTTATTCAGACTCAAAATGCGAGCCCAGAATCAGCTATTCCACGGAAATTCGAAGACAGGTCATCTTTTCTTTGGTGCATTAAATGCATTATTGTAAGAAACTGAATGCTTAGAAGTATAGGTATACACCCCGGTAATGCAAGCCCAAACACACAAGCTTCCTCCTAGAGGAGGAGTATATCACCATGCCACATATAGCGTCCCTTTCGATGTCAGGCATTGTCTGTTAATGTCATCCAATTTGATGCCAGAAAAACGTACCCAACAGTTGCAATTCACGTCGGAGCGCCTTGTCAGCGAATTTCATGATGGCAAGTGCCATTTTCAGAACTGCAGTTTCCCCGTTTTTATGCTACTCAGCATTAAGAGCACGCTTCCTGTGGTGAGACGCAAGGACTTTTTCGGCGGTTTCTATTTTTGTCTTTATTTTATATTTTTAAAGATATTCTCAGCATTCCATCAAAAATTATAAACCATTTACGCGATTGTTTGCTCGTTTCGTTCGTTCGTTCGTTCGTTCGTTCGTTCGTTCGTTCGTTCGTTCGTTCGTTCGTTCGTTCGTTCGTTCGTTCGTTCGTTCAGAAAAGTGTGAGGCCCAACGTTCTATAGTTCTGTTGCCACCCGTCATTCCGATAATTAATTTACAATTGGGAGATAGGAGTTGTCCGTCTTCGTCTTCAAGTTTTTTGCAAAGAGTGAAAATCGGATTTATATCTAATTTCGATCAGTTTGTATCAATTGTTTAGTTGTTGTTGTTTTTTTTTTTAAAGATGACCTCTGATTATTTTGAACTAGTAACGGATGATAAAGGATGCATCCCAAAAGACAAATACGCCTTTTGTCTGACATATTTTTAGACAATACGCTTGCTGGGGCTTATTTCTAAATAATTCTTTGATAGGTTTAAAATCTCGCTTTCTTCTCGCGTTCGATTTTAGGCAGTGGTGATGTGACAAAAGTAATTCTTCTATTGCTAACAATGGGAGCTGTCGAGTGAGTAGATCTTTCAGCAGTTCTCATTAAAGAAATCTCGCATTCATCTCGCTTCCAGCTGTTCTGTCTGAGCAGGATATTGTATTTTAATTTGTCTTGAACATCATTCACAGTAGATCAATTTTTTTTTATTATAATAAATAATAATAAATTTATTCAAAACACGTAAAGTTTGGCAAACAGTGGCAGTTGATGGTGACAGAAACAAAGTTGTTTATGCGTCACCTGCAAATGAATGAAAACGTGAAAAAAAAAGAAGAAACAGAAACAGAAAACAGGGGAAAAAACAGGGGAAAAAAAAATTATCTCTCGTCACCCCAAAAAACCCAATAGAATCGATATAAGAAAGTTCCGAAATGAACAGAGCTAGGTCCGCTTCAACTATTTTATCCCAAAATCATTCGGAACGAGAATGGTTACCCGGCGTACAATGCTCAAACTTGGCTATCGTTTTTAGCGGCAAATTTTAAATTTATTGTCCTCCATTTCCATTTTTGCTTCGTAAGTAAACCCAGTATGCTCACTCCCCCCCCCCCCGCCATTATTTAGTTTGATCCGACAATGCATTCTAAAGTGCAGAAAAGATAACACAAAATAATAAATGCTCCATATCATGAAATATTTATCAGAGGACTTTATGGGCAGATCAACTGACAATATCTGGCCAATCTCCGATGATTACAGTGATTATTTTTTGCTTCTTAACGAGTCGGTAAGAACCCACCTGAATGGCCCTCAACAGTCATTGCCTGCTATTACATGAAAGTGAAAAAAGACAAGACACACGCAATTGCCTATCCACCTGCTCAATTTTACTTTTGTTTTCTTGAGCGTCGTCAACACAATTTCGATTTGTTTTGCTTTTCCATATAATTGTGTCGCGGAATCAAGTATATTTGAGGAGACAATGCTCGGAGTTTGATCTCATTGTGGTTTGTATATTCCTCGGAAATCTTCTGAAAAGTAGATTTCTTTGGTGTTTAGATCGATTGAGATCAAAGTGGAAAGCAGGTTTGTTCGAAGCTTATCATATGCCACATATCTCTTCTGATCTGGGAACATAAAAAGGCTTAGCATAGAATAGCACAAATGAATACCAGCTAGACGTATCTCAGCACACGTGTATAGGGTGATTCATAAGTCTATCAACAGTGTATTGGAGATTATTAAGGTTGTTGAAAGGTTTACAAAATGTTGTATCCTTTCAATATATGTATCCCAGAAACATTATCCCGGAATTCTTTACCACTATATAACGATATACCATTTCAATGATTTCATAAAGCGATCACTTCTGCATGTCTTTCAGCAATTTTTATACAAAACCTAATCTTTATTTATTTAAGTGAGCAACTTTTGACAATTGTGACCCAAACGTGTAATAAACGCTATATTACATGTACATGTGTGGAGTGAAAAAATAAATGTATATCGTGTAAACCGTAAAGCGATCGGGACTTCCCCACCAACGAGTTTTCCTGTTGTCAAAATTGAAGAGATAGGTAGACTACAAATGTGCAGAATGCATCAAATTGAATAACACTGAGCAACATGATAAGTCGCATAATTATGACCCATATGTTCGCATGCCTTGATTGCATAACGTGCATTGCATAACACGCACTAAACTATATTGCGAACTTTTGATTTCAGACATTCCAGCCAATTCAAATGATTGTACGTAGTAGTAGTACAATCTTAGAAAGCTTTGTGGCGATGCCATGCCAGCTAATGGACCACTTAATTTATATTTCAACAGATTTGTCTACGTACTTCTAACATTCTTCCAATGAATCACACACAAAATATTTCCATAGCTGCCAATATGGGGATGACAGGAGCTGAATAATTACAGACGTCAACCTAGATAATTATTTATAAGAACGTTGCAATGCAGCCAAATGAATGAAAATATTAAACACGGCTATAGCGCTATACAGCCTACACCGCATTTAAATCAATGAATCAGAGACACACAATAATGGCTTTATTTGTATGATTTGCAATACAATATGTATGTATGTATGTATGCATGTATGTATGTGTGGAGTTTTACGGCACTCTGATACTAAACGTATTATATTAGTTCCTCCAACGGTTAACAGTAAACGTAAGAATTGTCCTCACAAGGAAGGTAAAAGTATCTCATAAAATCAACGCTGTTAAGCTAACGGGTGAGATACAAACTTTTGGACACAAACTCAATTAAAGTAAACACTTAAAGCTAGGAAGAATTACAAACAACAGAGACTTGGTATGACTAGATGTGACCAGCACAAAAGTACAGATAAAAGGAACACAAATGTAAAGTTTTGTTAAAATTGACAAAAATAAGTCCAATCGCTTTCAGGTAAGTTAAAATTGAGGGGTTGACTTCCTCGAAAAGTTGCTTCATTGAAGAAACATTAAAAATCGTCTGTGTTAAAAATCAAAACCGACACATTCAATAAATACGTGTTTTACACTAAAAATGCTTTGGCAGGGGGTGCACGGAGGGGGCATCTCCCTGCTTAGCTAGAGATAGCCGTGAGTGAGATGTGAGTGCCCGATACGGGCACGGGCCAGCACAATCTCCTCACGTCTGATCTCCCTGGAGCTTTTCGCCCACTTGCCAAGGGTTTGCTGAATACAGTATAATTTATTTTCATGTTCCATTGTTCTTGCCACCTTTCTTTATAAAATTCAAGTGTAATTGGTTTAAAATCAGATGTCGAAATGCGGACATCGCAAGCGGTGAATGAAAGAGCTTCCTTGGCCAGCAGATCAGCTCTCTCATTGCCCATCACACCAACATGACTTGGACACCAAAGCACGACCAAGTAAAATCCGCGATATAGTGTACTTTTCAAAGATTTTAAAAACATAGGGGTGTGTGTGATATTAAAATTACCCAAGGCTTGCAAAGAAGACAAAGAGTCGGTGACAATTAATATCTGCTCACGAAAAGCGGCACACTCCAGGAGGGTCAGCGCCTCGTAAATGGCCAGGAGTTTGGCCGAAAAAATCGAGGCCGTGTCCGGCAAACGAACCTGAATTAAAAACCTGTCGGCCGTGGCGGCACACGCCACTCTGGTCTCACTCTTGGAACCGTCTGTGTAGATCGGCAAATGGTCAGGATTCCGGTCCAAAAAACTATAAAATTCAGCTCTGAGAAATAAACTATTCACAAGCTTTTTATTATATTTCACAAGAAACAGATCTAACTCAGGTACTTTTAAAAACCAATATGGTGTGTCGTTGGATTGTACAGTTAAGACTTGTGGGTTAGGACAAGGTCGTCTTTGATGCGAAGAGCCAGGGGTCGGATATCGTTTGGCTTACTTATAAAAACGAGCGTTGTGGTTATTAAAAATACACTGATGGGCGGGATTAGCAACATTCGCATAGATCCTCAAGGCAGAGTGTAACGATAAAAACTGATGCCTGATAGGCATCGGCATTTTGTTCGCCTCAACGTGCAGACTGGTAATCGGAAAGGTTCTGAAGGCCCCAAGACAGAGCCGAAGGGCTTGATTCTGCATTGGCCTCAGCCTCTCCAAATACGAGGGTCGTGAGGACCCGTAAACAAGAGCACCGTAGTCCAACCTGGACATGAGCAAAGACCGGTAGAGACGGAGGAGAACCTCTCGGTCAGCTCCCCAATTCATTTTGGACATTACCCGCATTAAATTAAAGACATTAAAAAAATAAAAATAAAAATCATCCACGTAGGGGCATCTGTGGATGTCAGGCTCCACAGCTTGCGCAATGCCGTTGATCTTGACGCTGAAGAGGGTGACCAAGAGGACGCTTCCCTGCGGCACACCCATCTCTCTGGGAGTGCGGACTGGAGACAACAGAACCAAGTCTGACGCCAAACTATCGATCGGATAAAAAGTTGCGGATAAAAACTGGTAAATGGCCCCGATGGCCCATGCTAAAAAAAATCGGAAATTATGCCATATTTCCAATTGGTGTCGTACGCCTTCTCCAAGTTAAAGAAGACGGAAAGAACATGCTCACCATGAGCTAAACCATCGCAGATGTACGTCTCTAAGGAGACCAGGTGATCAGCTGTCGATCGTTGGGAACGGAATCCACTCTGACTTCGAGAAAGGAGATTATCATGTTCTAAAAAATAGACAAGATGACCGTTTACCATTCTTTCCATGGTTTTACATAAACAGCTGATGAGTGCAATTGGTCTGTAGTTAGTCGGAAGACTGATGTCTTTGCCCGGTTTGGGAATTGCGATAACTATTCGCATATCGAACTCGGTTACTGTGGTTACGCACGTGTGGACGTCTTTTCAAAAATTCGGACTATCGTTTTGTGTCTTTTTATGGATTAACATCAGCAAATTGTGAAATAACAACACACAATTGTGCTGAGGTTGTTGTGCACATCATTGATGGATCTGGTGTCCTTTATACTTGCCACTGATCTTCCGGGCCATATCCCAGGTTTTTTTAACAGATGAACGTATGGTTAATTTTGATATGTAATTTGTCCATGATGCTCTTTTGCTGGCCTTAATCACACTGCGAACAACAGCCTGAGCTTTTCTGTAGCTAAGCAGATTGTCATCGTTAGGGTGGTGTCTAAATTTTTGGAGGGCCGCTCCCCTAAGCCTAATAGCTTTTTTTGCATTCGTCGGTATACCAGGGTTTTCTGCACTTAGTGGAACTGCAGGATTTCGGAATGGTTTCATGTGCTATTTTGATTAAAAATGTGGTAAGAATATCAAGAGGATCATCAACATCCTCAAAGATATCTTCGGTGATCTTTATCTCACACATCAAGCCGTAGGCAGTCCAATCTGCCCGTTAAAAAAAAACCCATCTAGGGTGTGACAGTGATGGCCGGCATTCACTTGAGATAAAAATGGGGAAGTGGTCGCTCCCATGTTGGTCAGGATCAACTTCCCAGGTAAAATCGATATGAGCAGAAGAACTGCAAAGAGACAAATCGATCGCAGTGAAAGAATCGCTGGCCGGGTGCAGATAGGTCTGCGACCCGGAGTTGAGGATGGAGAGATCATTGCCAGCAATGAAATCTTCCACCAGCCGACCGGATGGTATCGGTTTCTCACTGCCCCACAACTCGCTGTGAGCATTAAAATCACCTAAACTCAGAAGGGAAGGAGGGAGTTGCTGGACAAGTCTGTCCAGTTCCACAAGATCGCCATGCGATCTCCCCGGAGGAAAATAGATAGAACAGACAGTCAACAGTCGGTGCAGTGTCACTCGAACTGCGACTGCCTGCAGATTGGTCGTTAAAGTTATGTGCTGATGGGGAGTGTCCTTTTTAACGAGGACAGCAGCACCACCAACAGCCCTATCATCTATTCCTAGAGTGCATTCAAGGAACAACTGTCTGAATCTTTAACTTTAATTTCGTGCAGACATAATACTGTTGCATCCTTTAGAGCCACGAGTATTTTTAAATCTTGAAAATTGGCTCTGAAACCTCTACAGTTCCAAAATCTTCATCTTGTCTATTTGGAGGGGCCCTTTACAGAAATGGCCAAGCGTCGTCTAAATTTGTTTTCGACTAAACACAGACAAATATATTGAAATATGTCATTTTCTTCGAGGACTCGACAGCTGAGAAAAATATCAAAATTAAAAAAATTCGAAATTATCATCAATTTATGCAAAGAATTATGTTGATTACCACCATGACCTTGAACTTAAAGAAGCTAATCTATTAAAACTCGGTATTTAGTTGGATGTATATCCTGAAAGTATACTGTGTTAATTTGAAAGCAACAACTTCAATAACAACTGAGATATTGACATTTTAGTATATCGTAATTATTGTTATGCAGGATTACACAAAAACGGCGCATCCCAGCATCCATAGTTCCAATGTACTGTTGTGCATCTCGTAGAATTGAATCGTTTGGTACAAACCACAAGGCCATAGCTTGAATAATGAATGAGCTACGACTGATCCCGTTAGAAACTTTGGACATTCACTGTGACCTTGACCTTTGTCCTAAAAGTTTTAATGGGAGATGTAAAACCTACATTTCCACTCTGTGTAGTTTGGTGCCATTTGCCCGTCTGTTCAAATAGTTACCACGCCAACAAATTTCGGCACAGACGGACAGACAAACACACAAACAAACAAAGCATTTTTTTGAAAAAAAACTCTATAACAAAGCGATACGATGTATATATATTTTTTTCCAAAGAAACCCCCAAAACAATCAGACACACAAACAGAGCTAGAGCAATGTATACATTTTTTTGAAGAAAATTTTTGTATAACAAACAGACAAACAAAGCGGTATATGAGAAAAAAAAATCCATAAAAAATACAAAACATGCGTGTTTGTGTCCGCTGAAGTGTATTATGCCCAAGGTTCTGTCTTTTGATCTCAACGTAAGACGTGACCTTGCTGGTTGTGTTGTCCTATAACTCTCCTAAGCCTAATCCCATCCAACACGGGAAGCGTAATTGCATTAAGGTATGTTACCGGAAGCAACTGTACTAGTACATTGTTTATAAATGCATACCAGAAGCGACTATTGTTTATAAATGCAAGGCGCGAGAAGTCGCACTCGATCAAATCGCTCGGCTTTGTCTCGGGAGGTAATTGCGACGTGTATCCGCTCGTCTCGCCTCACCCATGTAATAAGATTTTAATTACCACTGGTATGGTCCTTCTCTATGCCTGACTTATTACATTCGTAATATAACGGGGAGGGGGGGGGTATCACGATCCAATATGGTTCCATATCATACCTAGGTCGAGCATTAGAACAAAATACAAGAGGGGGGGGGGTATATTGAGGATTTTATCTACTTCCATGGGATAAGAAATTGCATAGTTAACATGAACCCCTTTATCGTGATTGAGTATTGAAGATAATCCAAACCTTTGATCATGCCTAACTCAGAAACAAGACTGAAAATTATGTGTCACTGTCCAATTAGGGCTACACGAAGGATAGAGACCATTTGTGAATATGATCATGAACCACCAATGGTCAAGGGGTTTCGTGCCTGGTGCCCATGATCACAAACATGTATACTGCTCCATAGCCCCTAACCTGTCTTTCATCTTATAATTACATGCATCTCGCAGCCACCTGTATATATATGATTGATCGTAAATCCGAGCATTTGAATTCAGGATGATCATTGGTTATACCTTGTGGAACTAGATTGATTATAGCAGTCCACCTCCACTACATGTATGTTCGTTGCATGGACGGAGGATTCAGCTTTCATTGCGTATGCCTAAATGTATACGTGTGTATTGTCATCAATGTATGTATTTCATTCATTTATCATATTTACTCTCTTTTTTTTGGGGGGGGGACATCAATTCGATGAATTGCTTCGTTCGATCGAAGAAGAGATTGCAGACACCCTGAAGCGAGTACTCCTCGGATCAAAGCTTCTTTGTCGGTATCATCTCAGTCACCTGTATAATTGATATATGCCTGTGTATCAAATGTCAGAATTATCTCGATTTATTTCGGAGAGCTGATTGCAATTATTCAAATGACAAAATAATGAGCGAGCGTGCTGAATGAGCATAACCCACAACAACATGAATGAGTTCCATTGATCCCCTATGCATCTCATTCATAAATTAATGAATTATGCAAATGAAATTTGTACGTTTAATCACACAGAATATTTGGACATGGGTGGCAAATTGTTCAATGTGAAGTCACCAAGGTGATGTGTAGTTACGAGAATGGGTGTATTACGTGAACATTCCAAGAAAGATGCGACATGTATCTGACTATTTTTCTATGAACCACAAAGGAAAGGGAGCTAGTGGGAGCTAATTTGCCACTCAAAAGCGCTTTTTTCCTCATCCTATTTCACAGTAGGAAGAGGCGCTGTTGTCATGCAGATTGTAATCACCAGGTCGCATGCACTTGCGGTGATATGCACCAAAAGTCACATTACTAATTAATTTTGCAAATTTGCCCAATTATCAATATTTCAGCTAATTTTCATTTCCTTTTGTTTGTTTGTTTGTTTGTTTGTTTGTTTGTTTGTTTGTTTTTTTTTCTTGACTAAACCAAATGCACATACTATAATTATAACATCAGTATAAACATTGTAAATAAGCCCGGTCAATCCATAAGGCAAAGGCCAGAGTGAGTGAAGTGCTTCTTCAACAAAATAATGTGCACATAATAATCAAAATATAATGATGATGTCACAAAAGAAAGGCAAAACAAGAAGCCAAAATTGAAAGATGATTGTAACAGAAAGATATCTCAGCTATGGACATACACCTCAAATCAGATATCATAGATATGGACATACACCTCAAATCAGATATCATAGATATGGACATACACCTCAAATCAGATATCATAGATATGGACATACACCTCAAATCAGATATCATAGATATGGACATACACCTCAAATCAGATATCATAGATATGGACATACACCTCAAATCAAAAATACATTGGCCAAATTTAAAAATAAAGATTGTACATGTAGTTTGACCGTGCAATATTTTTACATTATATACATAGGAGCCACTCTTTGGAAGAAGAGATCGATCCGGGTTCTATCTTTTCTTTCAATCCCGAGATGACAAGACGGAAATCATTACTTTGTATGTGTAACTTCAGCGTGGCTTTTACATTTTGTGCATCATAAGCCGTGTCCAGGTGACTGGCGTGCCATTAAGTGAATCTCCTTTGTTAATTTTAATTTATTGTTTATTATCTATCTTTATTCTGCACAATAAGTGTTTCTGCCTATTCGTCTGCCTACCTGTCGCATTCCCAGACTATATTGATCGACCTATGCATTGAGGAACCACCTGCCACACCGTAGGCTGTTTAGGCTACAATCCGCTACATGTTTGTAAGGAAATTGTACCAAATGATGTAGTTAGAAATCAAAAAAAAGTAGGTGAAGTCACAAACGATGTCACTGCCTATGCTTTGAAATGATGAGATCCACGTATACTCAATTCGTCATAGATCAAAATGAATTACAATCAATCACTCAGTCTGCATCCTTTTATCTATGCATGGTTCCCGTGAAATTTCCCTCCCTTCAGCAAATGCTGCTTTCCTTTCATTTGGAAATGCCGGATACGATGGCCGCAGCACTCAAAGGGGAGACCGGGTAGAGGCGTCTTAGAAGAAGTACAAAGGGGTCTCAGACGCAGTATGAGCCGGCGAAAGGCTGAAAACTTTGACAAGGTATCCTGCTGTGATTCCATTTGAGGGAAGTATCAGAAAGAGAGGCAGCAATGTTTTTGGGCACACCTGCAGAAGGGCCTTTGAAGCACGTTCTTTGTGGTCACCGATCACTTTGCTAACTCTTCGTCTGTTCCCAAACGTAACGACAAAAATATTGGGTTCCTGGGATGATTAATTGCATGGTTTGCAAAACGAATACGCACGCATCAAATTTCAGCCATTAATGAATGCCTGGGGTGTTTCGCGTGATCAGCAGAAAATACTGTTATGAGCTCAGCAAGGAAATAAAATCACTCATCTCCAATAAATCCAATAATTATAATGGATTTGAGAAATTTCAGCTCTGATATCGAATTAATTAAATCTCTTTCGAATAATATCAAAACGAAATATTATGAAAGTATCATAATTTTGTTCAATAATTATCGATATTGGTATATATGTATCTATATGATTTATCTTTATTTGGTATCTGAACTCATACTTTTGAGCACAAAAGAACAGAAATGGAATAATTAACAAATGATGAAGAAAACTAATCACCCAAACAACATTTTGTTTGGGTGATTAGTTTTTCATTGAGTTGATCAGCGATTGAAGCAGCGCGCCTCTTAAGAGTTCCGTGGATTTTCTTCTTTTTGGAGGGGATCTTGAAGCTGGATCTTTTTTAATCTGGCATCGTCGGATTCAGCTTTTTCGGCTTGTTGCAGAGAGCTAGGTTTTCTGTGAAAATTCAGACGATTTTGTATCATTTCAACCGATTTTTGTCATCACAAGGACTGGACGTGTTCATTTCACACAGTACAGAACTTGTTATATCGGTCAGTTAAATACAGCCGTCTATTTTTAACCTTTCGAGACTGTTAAAGACAGGTCATCCACTGATCTCGGCTGCTTTGTTGACAAAACAAGGCAGCGTGCATGCGCCATGGCTGGCAATATCGTCGTTTGTGAACTCTTGTGTTTCGCTATGAAAAGAATCGACAACACATCGAACGATATAATAATTAAATTATGTACCGATTTTTATTCTCCAAAAGAAATTGAGCATGCAAAGGAGCTGTAACAGAACGCACGCAGTCAATCTCGATCAGATCTCGAGCGCTTGCGTCCCCGCAATTAAAGGACCTAAAAAAACCCAGTCTGACAGAACGGATATTTTACAATTGGTGCATGAGATGGGCACTGATGTCCCATCATTGTACACAGCAAATCCGGGTGAAATGTTTAGTGTTTCGAATGGTGTACGGCAGGGTGGAGTCCCATCTCCTGTTCTTTTTAATATTTATGTGGATGATCTGAGTTTAATGCTACGTGACAGTCGTATTGGTTGTTCTGTTAGTGAGTCTATCTGTAATCATTTTTTTTTTTTTTTTTTACGCAGATGACCTTGTTTTACTGAGCCCTTCCGAAAAAAGGCCTACAACATCTGTTAAACCTTTGTTCTAATTATAGCATACCCCATGACATTACTTTTAATCCTAAGTAAACTGTATGCATGCTTTTTAAACCTCGAACCTCCACATTTAAGAGGCATTGCAAGTTTCCCTCGGTGGTAATGTTCTAAGTGTTACACCGTCATGTAAATACCTGGGAGTTTTTATTTCAAATGACTGTTCGGACAATACTGATCTCGCAAGGCAGTTAAGGTCTTTTTATGTACGGAGCAATTACTTATCCAGATATTTTAGTGCATGCACTTCAGCTGTTAAGGGCTCACTTTTTACAACCTTCTGTGGTAACATTTATTCTGGCCACTGTTGGTCTATTTTTATGAAATCGGTCAAGAGGAAATTGACGATTGCTTTTAAGAACTCATTTCGTCGCTTCATGTTTGACCCTCGGTTTTGTTGTGCCAGTGGAATGTTTGCATTATCCATGTTAAATCTCTTAATGAAATTCTTAGACATGCTATTTTTAACTTCCAGAAGCGAATTTTAAACTCAAGCAATAATTTTATTTGTTCAATTTTATCGTGTACTGTCTCTAATTCATCTTCGTGGCATCATTGGAAGTCTGTTTTTTTATGAATTGATGTGATGCATTGCTTATTTATTATTATTTATTTTTATTTTTATCTTATTCATTTATTTCATTTATCATATGCATGTATATGGATTTCAATCTGCAATAAACTATTATTATTATTATTATTATTATTATTATTATTATTATTATTATTATTATTATTATTATTATTATTATTATTATTATTATTATTATTATTATTATTATTATTATTATTATTATTAAAGTGTTGTGGAAGGAGTAGTGACAGTCAGTACATACATACCAGTATGTATTGATAAAGACCTGATTTAAGAAGCCTTACTTTTTCTAATGGTATTTCTGATCATTATTCCCAGATAGAAGAGAAAGATCGACCTGCCCTGTCCCGTCTATCGCTGAAATAAAGATGAGCTTAATTTATTTATTTTTTTATTTTTTTATTTTTTTTTTGTGTTTTAGAGAAAGTTATTCATGGATTTAATTATTGAACAACTAGGGACTGGGAGACCTGCCTGGTGAATGCACGCCAGTCGCAATGGAGACACCTTCATTGATCAACTTGAGCAACAATATCCGCTATGACGTATACGGTCAATCATTTGGGTGCTAGACCCTGCAGTGCATATGCACAAAAATTGGATTGCCAGTCATGAGATATGACTTGGTGTTCGTCATTGAGTGTGTCATACTGGAAATAGCATTGGTTGAATGAAGGGACCGTTATATACAGAGCTATATGATAGGATATGGATAAAGGATTCCATTGTAATTTTGGCCTTCACTGGTCTCCGGCGCTACAAAGACATATATATGATTAAGAAACCAGTGAATTTTGGCCTCGCAGATGGATTAAGTCATTCTGATGCGTTAGATTGTTGAGTTACTTTACAACAGGAAGTTTCACATGTTATACTGTTGGGTTATAATATTATTGTTAAGTCACAGGAAATAATCACGAAATATCGCGAAATATCGTGAATTATCTCAATATTATAATATTAGGTTATCAAAGCTCCTTGATTTAGATATCACACAATATGAATAATTTAAAGTAATTAACGCACTATTTCAGCAGCCTATTTGAGGAGTCGGAAATGTCTCTTCACGGTCATTCTGCCACTTCACCGATACGCTCGACTGTGTGCCGGGATAATATTTGGTCTATATTTACTACTATAGGTATATGGTTATGTAGACCTGAGTGGAACATCTTCACCCATCGCATGGATGTTATATTATGAATTTTTTTTTTCGAGAAAAAAATCTATATTTCGCTTTG
Source organism: Capitella teleta (assembly GCA_000328365.1). Lineage (NCBI taxonomy): Eukaryota > Metazoa > Annelida > Polychaeta > Capitellidae > Capitella > Capitella teleta. The sequence goes on from KB310448.1 coordinate 80,037, forward strand.
TTTGTGGCAGGCGTATCCGTCCGTGCCTGAATTTGTGTGCGCGATATAGGCCTATAGCTGATGATTTGCTGATCTGACGAAAGTGCAAAATGCACAAAAATGCACACGAATGATGATAATGAAAATGCCCACCTTCTATTGAAGTTCAGATCCTCTGTGAGCCTTAATTACTCAGTAATCAACTTTTTCATTTGTGTCTCGAACTACGTGCAATTGACCTTGAGGAATCGAATACACTCAAACGAATTTGTAAACGCGTATGGGAGCATTCGTATTACATATCAGCCTGATATGTAATTTGATTAATGATATTTTTTCTGTGGATTTATGAATCATTGATTAGTTGTATTTCGGACATCCTATGTTAATAATACCTTTAAACCAGTTAACTTAGTTTAAAAGCTATTTTTCTCATGATTTCAGCGCGTTCATTCATTATATACGTAACAACGCACGGTACTTGGTGTGCAAAAAAAATGGCAGCGAGCGGAATTGGCGACAAACTGATGTCCTGTAGAAATCAACAGGGTTGACACACAAAGTAGTGACGTCGCATAATGATTAGTCATATTACCTGCATAGGACATCAGTTCATCACCAATTCCGCTCGTTGCCGAGTACAAATTTGATGCTGGAATGGTGTGTACAGATTGTATGTGACTTGGGAGAGGTGTATATCTGCTTAGGGCACTGGAAGGATTATATGGATTGATTAAATCGTGTGATATACATGAAAACCCATGTCCGTGACCGCAACATGCTGGGAGATAGGGTTATATGGAATATATAACCATCCTTGTCTACAAATAACGCTACGTATATATACGCCATAACGACACATAAAACAAAATCCCTGTGGAAAAAACGGCAACATCGCCATTGGAACATGAGAATCTGTGGGTTCTGTATTCATCATTTCTATATGTCTCTATGACCTAAAATCAATAATTTTTAATTAATATAATTAAGGTCATACTTTTGATCCGTTATCAATGATGTCAGCCTGTAATGCACGGTTAATCGTGCTGGTCGAATCTTAATCAGCACATAAAAAAATACCGCGAAACGCTAGGAGATTCTAATGAAAAGGCGTTTCCGTTATGCCACAAAGACACATGCAATATTTATCTGGGCAATTGATTGATTCCGTGAGTCAGCGCGAATAAATTTCCTATAGGACACTGAAAAGAAGACATCGCTTCGATGGCTTAAATTTAGTCCATTGTTATCTCTGGACCTGCTCAATTTAAGGGCAGACCATTTAAACAGGAATAGGTCATGATATCATGCAACCTTTTACCGCTACACAGGTGCAATAATTATCTTTATTGCCATCTGTATATTCCGATAGAATGCAGGGCAATTATAAAATATGTTGTTTATAATCATGCACAGCTCTTACGCCATGATAGAGAACCCTCAGCCGGTCTGAAAGTGCTGGTACGGCGCCAGCACTTTAGGCAATGTTATAAAATGCTATAAAATGCTGCATGTCATAGGATAGACGTCATTGTAAGTGAATTTCAAAGTTCAGCATGACTCTGTACGCAGGTGGTTACAAGTTTAGAGGCGTCTCTTTCATGCCGACCCTCGCGCCGAAGAGTTATATCGAAGGAATCGTAAGAGGAGAAGCTTCGCCATTGAAAGCGCTGGTTTGTACACCTGTGAGATCAGGTATGCTGATTTGGTATTAATGTATTCCTCTATTACAAACATATTTGTTGCTAGTTCGTGTACGTGTACAGGTAATCACGAAATCAATTCCAATGTGGAATCAGTTCACATGTTGATCAATCGTTGCGCAACCCTTTCACATTCTTTCTCAGTCTCACATTAACAATAGCACATGCAAACAATTGAACACTCGCATCGTCTATTATTTGTTTGTTTGTTATAGATTTTTTTAAACTATATGTCGCTCTGTTTGTCTGTTTGTTTGTCCGTTTGTACCGATATTTCTTGGCACGATAGCTACTTGAATTTACGAACGAATATCACCAAATTACACAGAGGCAAGGACATTTTGGTTTCCTATCTCTCATTGAAATTTTGAGGTCAAAGGTCAAAGGATAAGGTCACAGTGAATTATTGAAATTTGAAAAGGGGTTGGCTCTAGCTCATTCATTATTTAAGCTACGGCTTTGTAGTTTACACCAAACGATTTAGTGCAACAAGATGTACAACAAATTATTGCTATAACGGCGCTGGGATGCACCATTCTTGTGTAATCTTGCATAATGTTAATTACGAAAAAATCAAAGGCCGATATCTCGGTTGTTATGCAATCTGTGGCATTATAATTAACACAGTAAATTGCTAGCATATACATCTTACACATATCAAAGTTTTAATTAATTACATTTAAGTTCAAGATCATGGTGGTAATTAACGCAATTAACTGCGTAATTTGATGATAATTGCGAATTTTGTGAATTTCAATGTTTTTCTTAGTAGAGTACAGCGTGGCCTGTCTTTTGCTCAAAGGAAATGATAAATTTCATCATATTTGTCAGTGTTTACTCCATGCCCATTTTGAGGCGAGCCTTTTCAGCGTCTTGATCTGAAAATCTCAGCCCAGCGGCAAAGTCGCGGACTCACACACAGGAGTCCCGAGGTCGAAACTCATCCCGGTCATTACAGAATTTTTTTTTTTCAAAAAATAAAATCTATATGTCGCTTTGTTTGTCCGTTTATCTGATGTCTGTACCGATATTTCTTGGCGCGATAGCTACTTGAATATACGGACGAATAACGCCAAAATACACAAGGGCAAGTACATTTTGGTTTCCTATCTTTCATTGAAATTTAGATAAACTGTGAGCCTTAATTACTCAGTAATCAACTATTTCATTTGTGTCTCGAACTGCGTGCATTTACCTCAGTCACGCTAGAGCTGTGTCGATATGCAGATTAACGGAATTGAGATTCCCAATTTTGGAAAATGCAGAATTATTGTTGCTTAACACAATATCACCGTGATACTCATAAATTTAGTGAATTGAAGTTTGGTGACAAAAAACGCACTTGCTCATAAAATGGTCAACTTTAGGAATCGAATCCGATCAAACGAATTTGTAAACGCGCTCTACTAAAAGCTCACTCTTATTTTCTCGATTCTCAGGAAGGAGCATTCGTTTTACTGAACAGCCTGGAAAATACACATACTCGTTTCCGTGGATTTATACGTCATTGATTAGTCGTATTTCTGACATTCTACAGTAATAATACATTTAAATCAGTTAACTTAGTTTGAAAGCTATTTTCTCACGATTTCAGCGCGTTCATTCATTATATTCGTAACAATGCACGGTCTCTGGTGTCCCGAAAATTGTGTGAAAAGCCGATTTAGCGTTATATCACAAGCGTCCAAATATGTGGTTATATAGGTGGTTATTCGGACGCTCATGCATACGAATGCAAATTAGAGGTATTTAATTTGTTAGTGCGAAAGCTAAATTGAATAACGTGGAACGTGGAACGTGGATTTATGCGTCATTGATATGTCGCATTTCGGACATTCTACAATAATATGTCTTAAATCACATGCGTCCGATTGTTGAAACGGTATGTCACAATCGTCTAAGCCTCCGAACGAGACTTAGACGTTTAAGGTATACTGAGTCAACAATCGTCAAAACTTCGTTCTTAGACTTAGACTATTGAAATATACCGAATAAACAATCGTCTAAGCCTTTGACAGTACATTGCTAGCATATTGGTCGGAGTGAATCCGAAGTTCTGACCCATTAAATCGAATTTCGAGATCAAGAATATAAGCAATATCTATTGACGATAATCAGCGGACTAACCAATCCGAAGTAGAAGCACCCCATTATTTTACCGATTCATAGAGCACCAATCCTTGCTTGAGGTGCGTTATGTTTTCTCTTGTGTTGATTTATTATAAAATGGGCGCTGTGAGTTATGAGACTGACTTTATGATTCTGATAAACTCAAAGGTCGATTTTTCTTCAACTTTTTTTTTTTTTTTTTTTCTTTTTTGATTGGAATTTTATTCTTTTCTGGGCTACGGCCTTCTCCCTAAAAAAATCTATATTTCAGGCTTCGACTGATTTCTTGTTTTTTTTTCATCTTAATATTATTTTTATTTTTATTTTTAAATTATCTTGTCATTTCTGAATATTGGGGGAATTTCGAGCAAGATTTATTATAAAATGGGCGTTGTGAGTTGTGAGACTGACGTTATGATTCTGATAAACTCAAAGGTCGATATCTAAGTTGTTATGCTAGCTGTGGCATTGAAATTTACACAGTACGTTGCTAGCATATTGGTCTGACAGAATCCGAAGTTCTAATCCATTACATAGAATTTCAAGGTAATGATGGTAATTAACGCAATTACATGAGTAAGATATGCATTTCTACCTGCCATGACTTTACATTATTATTTAATGTATGATGGAAATCATTGAAATCCAACAATTATAAGGATTTTTAATACTACAGCATATAGGTTGTGCAGAACCATCGAATGTGCCAGTCAGATGGTCTGACTCAATCTGCATGTTGACAGAAGTTGACATATTTATGGCTCTATCAGAGATCAGCTGGGCTCAGCCCAGCATACTTGGTATGTGCATTGGATTAATTATATTGCACTAAGCTAAACCAATTATCATTGCAGCATACCACCAGACAGTCAAAGAATGTTATATTTGGTCAAATGTATTGCAATAGAAGTTTAATGAATAAACAAATTCCAAATAATAATCAATTATGCAATTAATGCTTTAATTAACGCAATGAACTTGAACTTCAAGTAACTTCAATTAAAATCAGGATTTTGTTAGAGGTGTATGTGTAGCATATACTCTGCAAAATTCAAGACCACAACTTACATAACGATTGAGTTATCGTCATTTGAAAAAGTCTTAATTGCTATTATGCAAGATTACGCAAGAACGGTGCATCTAGGAGCCATAATACTTCCGAGCTTTATTTTACATATTGATGCACTGAATCATTTAATGCCAGTTACAAGTTGTTAGCATTACTAGTCAATGAGTTATTGGCGACCGAATTTTCAACTTAGAAAAATCATTGCGACCTTGACCTCTAACCTTTGATCTTCAAACTTTCAGTGTTAATCCAAAATAATTTGCTTCATTTATAAGTGCAACTTACTAATTGACAGACATGAGCGAATTCAAAATATTCAGTACCAAACTTTGTTCAACGGAATGAAATGAAAATGGCTAAGTGTTGCCAAATATGTGTTCCGACCGAAAACACACAAATATTCTGAATTATCACATTTCCTTCTAAGACTCGACAGCACACGTAGTATGCAACTCAGAAAAGTAACAAAATTTAAGAATTTCGAAATAATCATCAATTTATGCAATTAAATGCTTTAATTACCACAATGACCTTGACCTTGATACAACCTCATTTAAACTTATAATTTCATAAGATGGCTATACTAGTAATATATTCTGCAAATTTCAATGCCACAACTCGCTTAACAACCGAGATATTTGCATTTAAAAAAGTCCTAATTGCTATTATGCAAGATTACGCAAGAACGATGCATCTGAGAGCAGTAATAGCGCCATGCATTGTTGTACATATCAATGCGCTGGATCGATTGATGTATGTTGCAAGACCCTAGCTCAATTAATGAGTGAGCTAGAAGCGATCCAATTTGAGATTTTGAAAAATCGCTGTGACCTTGACCTTTGACCTTTAATTTACAAATTTAAATCAGACTCGCAGAATGACATGTCGCAACGGCGCATAAAAAATCGTTCACGGACAAACAGAAAAAAAACAAACAAACAAACAAACAAAAAAACAAAAACACCTACAGTAACATAAGGAAAATTTTTAACTTAAAATTTTCCTTAATTAATTTAAACAGGTGATATTTTACATCAGCTTGTACATATTGAAAATTACATAGCATATGATTAAAACGGCGATAGAAATCCGACATGGCCTCTTTCACTATCTGCTCACTCGCTCAGCCTCCTATTATATTGCCCAAATGTACATCTGACTCACATCGCTTAATAACTCTACCATTACAGTTGAATGCATCAGGCAAGGGAGTTCGCTCATTAAAAAAAAAAAAAAAAAAAAAAAAAAAAAAAAACGTATTTACTCTTATCTGGATTGAATAGCATACTAAATTCCTCGGCATAAACTGTGCAAATATTCAACACATCTTTCAGTGCATGTGGCGACGGAGCCAATAAGGTTACATCATCGGCATACGTACGTACCCAAAACTTCCACAATACAAATGTTCTACAAAGCAGCCAGCCCCACTATAGCTCAAGCGTTTCAACATTTCATCAATGTAATTTACAAATAACACTGGCGAGATCACTCCGCCTTGCTTAACACCATTAGAAGCAGTATGCCAGTCACTAGTCTCAGTTTGCCACCGAACTCTGAATTGTTGCATTATATACATATTGGCAAGGATATACGTGCAACAACTGGGCACATACCTTTCAAACGAAGTACAGTGAACAGCTTAACAAATTCCACTCTATCAAATGCCCTACTCTAGCATCCAACAACATCACATGCATTTTGCTACCACCATTCAGATAATACTGTACGTATTGTTTCGTTCAAGACAAATGTACATTGCACCGTTGAATGCGCTTTTCGGAACCCATACTGATAGTCCGAGCAGTTCAACACCTTTCGATTGCTGTTTACGATCACAACATCAAATAGCTTGGTAAAAATGCTTCCACGCGCCATATAATTCGATAATTAGAAGAGCTCTTAAGAGATTTTTTTCGACATTTTGGTATGACAATAATTATATGTATGCATGTTAATTTTAAAGATTTGTTTTGATTTGAAGTGGTGGGTCTGGGGATGGCGCCTTTGTCTGCATGTTTGGATGGCTGCATGGCTGCATGGCTGCATTCTGCATGGCTGCATGTTTGTTCGCGGTCTCTGATGCTCCGAGCCGAACGACGAATGCGTCGTTAATGCAGCATTTCTGGAATATTTCCTATAAAATAACCCCATAAAAGGCTTATAATTATTTTATAAGAGGCTACTGCGTGCAACTATAAATGATAATTATATTGATGTACACAGCACGTTTTTAGAGAAAAGAGCATTCTTGTAGCAATTTAGGCTTTAAAGGTTACTCTGTATTGACATCGATTTTGAGCACGTTTGTGAAGCCTTTTGCTTTTAAAATCCACCAGTCTCTCTTTACATTGGCAATAAAAAGGATTCTCGGGAAAGGATACATCTCAAACAAAAACATTCGATACATTTGACCTTGAAAGCATTCCCATTCGCAAACAAAGCCCCATTGATCGACAGTCGAGCTTCGGCTTGCCACATGCATTAGTCAAGAAGTCCTTGCTCCATGGTCGTGATCACTTATTTATTTGCAACCTCAAAAATCGGAATAGGAAGAAGACGTTGATTTGAATAATTGAATCGAGTTGAAGTGGATTCGTGAGGTCACATAAAATACCTTGTTTTGTACACGTGTTGAAGATATTCATTCATTCATTCGATCTCACAATCTCATCGCCTCAATGAGGTTCGCCGCCTGCTTTGCTCTGAATAATTACATGTGCCAACCCCACCACACTCTGTCGTTTCAAATGCTAATTACTCATGGTTACGTCATGTGCATTCCTGTCCCCATTTTGAAAACAAAAACAAAAAATATTAAAAATATGGCTTAAGGTCAATAGTAATGTATATCGTTGTAAAAAAAATCAGAAACATAAAACAATCACCAAAAGGTGATGCTTACGTATCACCAAATTAAGTGACTTAACATGAAAAACATTGCAAAAAGTCAACTCATGTACAGAGGCCTTAACACCAGTATAACTACAATTTTTTCAAATCATCATTACAATTCCATATTATCCATAGCCACTTAGTATTATACATTTGGTATTTGTTTTAAAGATATTCAAATGGGTACAAGATATTGATGAAAGCGAATTGACAAAATCAATTAATAGTTTAGGTAGAGAGAAAAATAAAATCTTCTATGTCTATAGTCGTTCGGCATCGGGGTAGCGTTGATGCGAACCCCTTGTTTCATGCTGTCGGTCCGTTGAGGTCAAAATCAGGAGGAAATGATTCGCAAAGCAAGACGGGGGAGGTTCTCTGATACTAAGATGGTTATTTATAATTACACGTTGACGGTGACAGCAGAGATATCTGCGAATGAGATCAATAGCAATCCCTCTCACACCATAAAATCCAACCATTATTAAAAAAATTCATAATTAACTGTGTCAAATGCTTTTTCTTTTTTTTTAAGTCAAGAAAGAGCCTAATTATATGATTTCCTTTGTCAAGCTCACTTGTGAGTCTATTAACAGTGTCAGCAAATACTGAACCATACTGAGAAGGTGTAAGAATTTTGGCAAAGTTGAAGAAATAAAAAATCTTTTGTGGAGAAATCGTTCAAATATTTTGGAAAAGACTGACGAGAGAGAGAAGGCCGATTGTTCGAAAATTGTGTAGGATTGCTTCCTTTATGAATTGTTGTTACCTGGGCTTCTTTAAGCTCATCAGGGACAATACCTTCTTGAAAACATAAATTAATTACGTATGCAAGTGAAACAGAGATAGATTCTTTGGTGCATTTAATTGATGCATTTAATTGTCTCCGGTTTGAGACCATCGTAACCAGAGAGGAATTTTTTCAATTTGAGAATAAAAGAGAGAACTTCTTGAGCACTCACTGGAGTGAGATATAGTGAGTTATAGTGACATTGCCTCTCATGTAATAGAGAGAGTCAACGTCACTATGAGTGATTCCAGCCTCAAAACGAGACCCAACATTAGAAAAATAAACATTCAGAGGAATCAGCTATTTTTTGCGGATTTGCCGTGTTTTTGTTTTTGTTTTTTTGTTTTGTTTTGTTTTTTTTCAATTCTGTTTGAGTTTGATGATATAATTGTTTTGCTATAATTAAGTATCATGCTTCTTAATCTATTTTTATATCTTTTATCTGTAATTTCATTAAATAAATTTAGTCTGTTTTTAAATCGAGCTTGTTTTTACATCGAATGGATCTCTTGGATTAGAATCCGATTGTGTGGGAATTTTTTCTCGAATCGGAAAGGAAGGTTCATATAACTCTGTTATTTCCATGTCAAATGCGGAGTATGCGCCCTGGGCACCTGTTGTAGAGAATAGATTCCCCCAATCTACTGAGAGGAGAAAATCAGAAAATGATTTCTTATTGGCTTTGGTATAGAGACGGAATTTATTTTATTATTTTTTTTTTTATTTTTTTTTTTTTTTATTCAAACTTCATGCACGTAGTAACATAAGTAATAAAAACATGCAAACGCACGACATAACAGGCAATGCCTTTAAATTGACGGCAACAAGAGTAGAAACAGAAAAAAAAAAAATAATGGCCAGTATCAATAGGAATGAAGTGACAAAGGTTATCAGTGATAAAAGCCTTGACATCGACAAGTCGATGTCCATGTACAGAATCGATCGACATTAAAATTGGCAAGTTTATCAACGTAAAATAAAGTCAATTTCTGATTAAAAGTTTTAAAAGGGGTACACTGGCGAATGTCGGGAGGTAAAATATTCCATAGTCTCACACTGCGATTAAAATATGATGATTAAAAACATTCCGTGCGGACAGATTGTGCAGATAAAAGTTTATCATTTGTAGAACGGAGGTCACGTGACGAGTTGTTGAAAAAGATTTCAGAACTAAAATCTACGTGAATAAAACCATGTATAATTTTAAACAAGAATAAAGGTCATTGATCTCTCTTCTAAAGCAGAGTGGTAAAATGTTTAAATTGGTGCAACGTTGAATATAAGAAATCTCATAGGAATTTAAAACATATTTAGTGACAGAATGCTGTACAGATTCGAATTTTTTTTTTTTACATTCATGGCATTTTGAGGTGACCAAAGAGGAGAACAATATTCCAAGATACTTAAACATAGTGACTTATATAAACGAATTTTAACTTGGAAAGGCGCTCTAAAACCAAGGCTCCTCTTAATAAAACCACACATTCTGTTACATTTTGAAATGAGTCGATCAATATGTGTATTAAAAGATATAGTTTTTTAACGGTTAAAATTCCAAGATCCTTAAAAGAACCAATTAACATGTTCCATAGAAGTACCATTCATTGAATAATTATAAAACATTGGATGACAACGGCGGGTAATAGTTAGAACTTTGCATTTGGATGGGTTAAAATTCATATTCCACTGTTTACTCCAGTTGCACATTTCGCTCAAATCATTTTGCAATAAAATACAATCATTTAAATAATTGATTTCTTTAAAACACTTGCAAACAATGCAGTAGTACAGTTTTTGCTAACAGAAGTTAAATCATTAATAAAAAGCAGAAATAGAAGGGGGCCAATTAAGGATGGAGCCTTTTCATTTTGTTTTTTAACTTTTTTTATTTGGCATGGGGAATAGATGTGAAACAGAATACATGTACTGGAAAATGATCAGAAATATCCAGTGAGAATTCCAGAGAACTGTTAAGAATTGTTAAGAAGGGTTAAACGAGAAAGTATGCATGAGATCGTAGAAAGATTGAAACTCAAGGCAAACGTTAACATTAGCCATGCATATCTAGATTAAAGTCATCTAAGATGTAGCAAAGCTTGCTATCTGTTTTAAGTGTTTGAAAAACTATCGGGATATAATCAAGACATTCAGTGATCATTCCTTGAGGGGCCTGTAGATAACACCAATTACGATATTTCTTGGTAGAGATACAGAGGAGAGTATCTTAACAAAGCTTTAAAATGTTCATTAACAGTACAAAATTCATTTCTTTGGTTGGAGACCAGTGAATCACTAAGATACAGAGAGACCTCTCCACCAGTTCTGTTCTCACGATACAGGACAAAATAATGGTGGTAACCAGGTAAATTGAAAGGTCCTTTAGTGAGGCTATTCACAAGCAACAATGATAAAAATTCATCCATTAAATTCAATGAAACAAAATTGTTCGATATAATTATACAAATGTATACACTTCACGTTTGGATTCCTTTGATTAATCGATTAATCTGAGATATATCAACTGTGGTCACTTGTGTAATTCGAGCATCAATTAATAATTACGGTAATTAAATGTTTAAGCAAATGAATTCCGATTCTTGTTCCATCTTTGCAGGAACCGTACGTCTCGTGGAAATCGTCTGGCTTCTGTTGAACGACTGCAAATGCGAGGAAGCGAGGACAGTGGAAATCGGAAAGCGACACAACTTCCTGGAAAGCTCAAGCGACAGCAGTGATAAATCTGCCCCAATTGCTAAGACGCACCTCAGCTACGAGTTTGTGAAAAACCTCCCTGAATTCTCGCAAACTAAATTGATCGTCGGATTCCGAAACCCAAAAGATATTTTGGTTTCTTATTACCACTTCCACAAAGTTAACAATAATTTTGGTCCATACAAGGGCAGCTGGGATGAATTCTTTGAAGCTTACAAGAACGATGAAATCGTGTACGGTTGTCCAATTGAATGGATGGCCGCTTGGTGGCAGCACAGGAATGACCCCAACGTCATCATCACGAAATTTGAAGATTTTGAGCAAGAAGGCGCAGAGGTGAACGTTCGTCGCATTGGGGAATTCTTGGGTGTCCAAGACGAGGGCATGATTAAGGAGATCGCGCATGAGGTTGGATTTGATCAAATGAAGCAGAGCTCATCACGCAGTTATTCCGATCAGTTGAAAGAAGGCGCCTCATATCTGCGAAAGGGCAAGATAGGCAACTGGAAAACATTTTTCACCCCAGTGCAAAACGAGTTTATTGACCGCAAATATCGAGAGCTGTGCCTGCCCATTGGACTCACACTTGATTTTGAGTGAGGTCAAAATTGCAAAAAAATGGCGTTCGAGCATAGCCAAAAACAAATATACAACATAAAATACAAAAGTAAAATTTTATTGATCCCAAATTGTACATAATTCGAGCACCAATTATATTATGTTCTTAAATCTCCTTGCAACAATATATTCACATTTTTGGCAAATTCATTCGACTCCTGACTTTTGAACTGCAATGGAAATAAAACAAGTAAGTCAATCAGAAAATTGAAATTTCTTTATAAAAAAATCACTGCCTAGCAAATGAATGGCCCCTACAAGCCTTACCGGGACAGGACTGAAGCAGAGGTGGGGTGGTTCTGGCGTTCGTGGGCAGTGCGTTTCCCAGAGAACGTAATAGATCAAGTCAGCATCCAGTTGCATCCAGTCACAAAATGCAGCAACGCAAGCCTAAAAGAAATATAAGAGGGGATGAGTAAGCTAGAACGGTCACACCTCTTGCAAGATGATAGGCTGTTGAGAGCTCAGATAAGGAAGACACGCATCAATGACCGCCATCAAAGCATCATCGGAAACCTCGCACTAGAATGTAAGAGTTGAATATTCATTTCTGATTTTCTGGGTACTTTTTTCGATACCTTGACACATAGTGGTCCTATGTTGCTGAGAATGCAAAGCTGCAGTTTGCAGTTGACTGTATGCTTATATGCGTCGCCAGCCTTCAATCTGAATAAGTTTTGGTCTGAATTGATTAAGTGTGAAAAATGCACAACTCACCCAATAGGACAGAGTTGACGCAAGGTAGAACTCAATTTGGGAAGAACATCTTTCACTAAACGTTGTCGAAGGAATTCTCTACTACCAATACTGATAGTTGTCACCGCATTCAGAGCCTATTATCAGGAGAATCGCCAGAAAATTAAAAAATGCCGAGATATCATCCAAAAAACTTAAACCTCAATGCTGACGAAGGCTTCTTCATCTTGTAAACGTTGGGTTAATGATGGCCATATTTTATGAACTTCAGGTAAAAGAGTGTCTGTGAGATAGGAATAATATACAATATGAGGAAAAATACCAATGGAATAATCTCACTTTTATGTTCGCTCAGCGCCTTGAAAGCCAGCGTAATAGTTTGTAAGACGTTGATTCGTAACCTCGGTAGTGATGATGCTAATAAATGCTTGCAACGATCCAGGATCTGAAGAAGCAGAGAATTTATAAACAAAATCTCAAACCAAACATTGCAAATGACCTCAACAATAAGAGAAACATGGAGGGGAACTTCTTGCTTCTGTTCTTCTTCTTCTTCTTCCTCAATTTCTCTCCCGTTCTCATCAACTCCTTCGCCAAGATCTTCCTCTTCTTCCAAATCTGCCACTCGGTGCAAGCGATGAAGCTCAGCGAACCAAGCCGAGAACTCCTGGATGCTAAGACGAAACTCCGACTCCATATTTGAAGACCCCTAAACATAAGAAATAAAACAGCCATAGACAACAACAAGAGTTATATAATATAACCACCTGCTCCTCTATCTTTGGAGGAAACCAGGTGAGGATCGCTTGGAGTAACGCGTGGAGCACAGGGATGAATGTGATCGCCTGGTCCAAATAGTGCTCATCCAGTACGCTGAAGACCTGAGAGAAAATAAGGAGGAAATGGGGAACAAAAGTGACTGACCTCGTGAATGGTGGGCTCCACTTGAGGCAGTAATAGCGGACCAATGAGTGAAAGCAGAACGCGAAGCACTTGCGCCGCACATGTACTGAAAAGCCTCAAGTGTTGAGATATTGATTCAATTAAGTAATCAGCGTTAGCGTGTAGAAGTTCTTGCATGTCCCTGTGATTAAATGCAAATTGCGGAGATGTCACAAGCAACAGACACTTACTTGGCTCCACAGGCAGAAGCAACTTCGTGCAAAGTGATCTCAGCCGATTGACTGATGAACGCATTCGGGTCGCCGAGTTTCTCAAGAACAGGAAACAAAGCGTTGATTAGCAGAACACTGAAATCAGCTCCATGAACCTGTTAACTCTGATCATATAAATTCTTCCTCCACTGACAGTGACCAACCTTTGCCAGAATTCCAATGCCTTCCAACAAGAGACAAATTTGCACAACGTTTGAGTTCAAGTATTCAAGAGAACTTTTTTTAATACGGACAGGTTCATCACTAAAACTTGAAGTTTGTATCTTGAAAAATTCCGGGGAGAGATAAGATTGCAGAACAGAACTTGAGGAAGAAATAATAAAATACTAATCCAATGCGTTATTTGTGAAACATACTGAATAATGGCGTCGCGCTGAGAGACGTCTTCTTCGAGAGATGATGAAGAGATGTGGTGGAGATCAAGACCTTGGATGAAATGGAATAATGGAATATCTAAATGGAAGGATAAGATAATCACCATGGAAACCAAAGTGACCCAGGAGAATGTGATTCAGGATAAATATCACTTGCTTCCGATGAAGGGTTGACTGATGACATAATTCAAGGCAGTGATCAAGAAGCAAATCAATATTGCCTAAGATGATTGAAACAAGATGATTGCAAACCAGTAAGATATATTATCAATCATTACCATAGCAACCAAGTAACTGACAGATGATCTTCGTCTGATGAAATATTTTATCATCAGAGAAATGTTTGAATGAAAATCGTGGTCTTTTAGCATCTGACAGTGCGGGATTCACAACTATGCTGTGGAGATCTGCAAGTAAATGCAAATAGGAATTGTCAAAAGGGAAAGATGTAAGTCGAGACCTCCTCCTCTCTCTTGAATGACATGAATGTGAGAGCAGTCAAACTCAAGAGTCTGAATCAAAGCTTGGAACACACGCTGCAAGTGAGATACAGAGCAAAACACGGCCGACAAGCGAGGACCTGATATAAAGAAGTTTCTAGAAAATGGCATGAGCGAAATATTAACTCCTACTAACCAAGTATCAGGCAATACTGGGCAAACAGACTCAAAGTAGCTAATTTCTCTTCATCACCTAAAATAAAATAATTCTATATCAATATCATTTAAGGCCCATTATCTCACTTTTAATGCGTATATCTCTTGGGAGATTTGAGGCCATGGTGAAGAGATTATGTGCCAATAATTCAACCAAAGGCCTCGATGAATGCAATGCTTCAAACTGCACGAGACCCTTGTTAGCCCTTCTTGATACTTCCTCATACTCATCACCGACACCTGACACGAGAATTTCCAACAGCAACAGCACACATTTCTCCAAAGATCTTCAGAAAAATTGTAATTGAGATAACGCATTAGCTTGTGAAATTGATATACCTGGGGCAGTTAGATAAGAGCGCATCGGCTAATTTCATCATGCTCAACCGAACACGCCAGTTGCCATGGTTTTTCGTAGGCTTAATCTTTTCCAGAATCAGTTTGAGCTTTTCAACTGAAACCTTGATCCATTTTGGTGTTCGGTGTACCCGCAGTTGCCGCAATTGTTCGTTCAAACATTCTGTGGAATCAGAAGATGGTTAAACTAAAGAGATTTGTATACCATAGAGGTATACCATCACTGTGTGAACTGGAGGATTGGTTTGCATCACCAAGAACGAGTGTGACAACGTGAAGCCATGTTTCAATCGCCACTGTGGTCACAGAGTGTCCTTGCTTGACGTCCCCTGTTATGATCTTGCATAATGCCGTGGCGATTCCAGGAAGAAAAGAAGCAAAAGTGTCACCAGCTTTGAACTTGAGACTGGAATCTGAATTATCAAAAATATAAACGTTAAAAATCACCATAAAAAGTAGAGTAATAAACTTTCTACCAGTGCTAGAAGAAAGAGATGTCAGCGTTTCCATGGCAACCACTTGTAATTTCCGTAGCGTTTCGTTCTGGGCCAGTAGAAGCAGGATGGAAACGCAATGCCCAAGAGCAGGGAGGAAGTGCGTTGAGTACAGCTGCTCTTGGATTCTACATGAGCAAAAAAGCGCTATGAATCACAGCATTCAGGGATAAGTAAGTGAGCCTCACTGGTTGTCCGCACTTTTGATCAACTCATCAAGAGCAGTGACCGCTGCCAATTTCAACTCCTCAGGCATTGTAGCTACTGTAAACATAGGTCATGAAATTGTGGCCAGTTGATTACAGGGTGATTCAAAAGACTATTAACCGCATAATTATGGGTAATTATCAATATTGCGTAAAGTGTTTAAAAATGCTCCTTTCTCTTAAACCATGCTGTGTACCCCAAAATAATTATCATTTATAGTTAGAGTAGCCACTTATCTAGACTAAGAAGTCCTTTACTTAAATTATTTCAGTTTTCTCCTGAACCACGAATGCGTTGCGCAAGACGGCGTCGTTAATTCCGTATTTCTAAAATATTCGAGATAAAATGACAAACTTAAAAGCAGGTTATGGTTTATAAATGAATCCTTTCACTATAAATGATTATTATTTTGGGGTACATAGGAAAGGTTTATGAAAAAGAGCATTTTTGTAACATTTTATGCAACATCAAAAGTTTCCCATAATATTATGCTGTTAATAGACTTATGCATCACCCTGCAGTACAGGGTGAACTTTTTACCTTTCCCTGGTGAGTTTGGTGAGCTAAGTAGCAAACAAACGGAAGTGAAAACGTCAGTGAATGAATCCCATGATGACGTCTGTGTTTGTGAAAAAATGCTTGCCATAGTCGAGAGAACTTCAGCGTAGAAATCATGATTCCTTCAGATTACGATAACATTGTTCATTATCATCAATCATTCAAGATTTGTTGAGAGACTCACGCGCTTTTTGATTGCTTGAGAATAAGACGTAGAGGGAAGAGAAGGTATTCTTGTAAGGGTTGAAATGCCAGTGGGTGAACTTTGCTCAGACATTCTCTGAGCTGTGTGACATTAGCAAGGCTCTGCTCACGAGCGAGCTGAACACAGATTGGGCGCAACGCCTCGAACGCTTCATGGATGGCTTTCTCAGTTTCTGCATCAATCATGGCACCTGTGGGAAAGATGAGGAAATTTCATTTTAACCATAGGGGTTTTCTTTTAATGAGTGTATTCTTTTTATTTTAGAAAACAATTAGAATCCATTGAATTGATGTCAGAACATGAGTGTGGTTATGATCAAAGTTGATGCGATACAAGAGATGGGACGAGATCTCACTAGCCCCATGGTGGAGTTTGTATTCTATGTACAGCATTTTTTCCAAGATACCCAACAAGTCTCGCATATTTTGAATTCTTGGTTCAGCATTTACACTACAGGATGCGTAAGTGTGACGTCAGAGGATTCCCCAAACCGGTAACTGGAGATAGACAGCTCCGATAATATTTATTATTGATTATATATGATAATATTTATCGCATGCCTAACTGATAACAAGTTAAAAACCAAAACGAGAGAGACTTTAGTTAAACCAGAAATTGTTCCATAACTTCCAGGTTCTCGGTTTTGACCTCCTTATTAAGTGGGCGGGAAATTTCTCTGGTTCTGACATTACAGTGAAAGTTGAAGTTGGGGCCTGTTTCTTTTCTAACTTCAAATTGGACCGTGACGTCACGGTTCAAACCTCGTTTCGGCCAACTGGATAAGAAGGTCACAACCGAGAACCTGGAAGTTATTATTGTTATGGAACAGTTTCGGGTTCAACTAAAATCTCGCGAGTTTTGGCTGCTTACTTGTTTTGCATGCTAGAAATATAACGTAGAAATTTCTTGTTACATGACAATTGGACGAGACATCGTCCAAAGTCTCATAGAGCGTTTTTCATGCAAAGCATGTCTGGTCAAACAAAAATTCTGGTTCTGACGTCAGTCCAAATTGAAGTTGTAGCTGACATACTACGCCCGATTTATCTGTGCTATTGAAGTTGAAAGAAAATCGCAGCCTAGAAAGAAAAACAAGCCCCTGGTATTCCACATTGGTAGGATAATGGTAACAAGCTATAATATCGCCCACACATCGAGAATTGCATTTTCATAATTATTAGAAGCCCTTCGGACTAAAATCCGAGTTAGAAATAAGTACAAAACTATATAATTCCATAATTGAAAAATTAACAGCCATAATTAGTGAAAATAATTACGATTATACCTGTTTTCAAACCTGATCAAAAAAAGCAATAACCACCAGCCAAGGAAACACAGTTTGTAGTCATAACGCACTTTTCACAAATGAAGAATACGATCACTCGTTGTGATTTGGATTCGGATTGCGTGGTTTTATCCATTCGTATTTGGGTGTAAACCCTCCATTATCACTCAACTTTGTGTAACTTACATTTTTATTTTCTTGTGATATTGAACTACATATTCCTATCTCAGGTGCGATCCACACAGTAAACTAGTGAGTATCAGCTCAATGATAGTAGCGAGCATCAAAGCAGAACCGAAACCGATCAATGAATAGGATAAAAGCCCTGAATACTTGTCACTAAATAATTATAATAATAATTATAATGATCATCATCATCAATCATCATCATCATCATCATGATCATCATGATGGCTGTGTTACGGTCCGACTAGTTTCCTATATAAAGAGAGTAACGCAAAGTGAGGTTTGAACGCCATTTTGTTTCTTAAAATCGAAGCCTTCGCTATCTTTTAACATTAAACATCGGAAAATCATACCCAATTGCAGTAAACTCAGTATAACTTTACCTAGCACAGATTCTCGGGCGAGGTCTGTATACCTCGCCCGACGGTAAACCGCTTCTTTTTGCGTCTACTGGCAGCGAGGCTCCACACTCAGCCAATTGCATGATAAATATAGACATATTATCCGACAAATTCTTGTGTTTAAAGGGAGGGAGAACTGGTTAAAAATGGACTTTGAGTCGATATTTGATGCACCAAAAATGATTCCTATGTCTGGCCCACACAAGGAATATCATCCCTAACGATTTCGCGGGAGATATATTGCTAATTAGGCGTGACGTCAGGAGCTGTGATGAAACATCGAGTGCCCCATCTTTTACAATGAGCCTCGTCATATCAGCGTGTCCTGCGACTAAACCCCTGGATATTTTTTTTATTTTCTCTTCGGAAATAGATAAAATAATCATTTTGCCACCAGTCAGGCGCGGAAAAAAATATTTTTCGCTATTTTTCTCATTTTAACAAGCAATTTTCTAGGACACCTACCATGTTTCTCATCCTGAAACAGTAAAAAGGTCAGCCAGAGTGTACCACGCATGCGCTTTCGTTTCGTAAACAACAAAGATGTCCTTTTATGGTGAAGATGATCTGCTCTGATTGGCTGAAATCGATAGCTTCACGAGGGGAACGGAACCAATCACGGCCAGCCCTCAGCTGATGTTTGCCTCCTGTACTTCGCAATGGAAGTCATTCTCCCATAGGCCCAATGCTAACCCCGATATTCGGAATGCATTATTTCCTTACGCTTGCATTGAGGCATGGTGTTTTTGGCACGGAATGCTATCAATTGGTGCTATGAGTCAATAGAACATCACTTAAAATTCAGTTTCCCATCCCTTTAATCCCTCCAGACGTTAGATGGTATATTTATGCTCCAAGAAAAAACAATATGAGCCAGTACCATCATGTCGAACTTACATTAATTAAAACCCGCAACAAAATATCACTTCGTGAAGAAGTAAACAAACGCCATTTTGTGAGTGACGTCACTCAGCGCATGCGCACTGCATTGTAAACAAGCGCACATGCTTCACTTTCCCGCTCAAAGTTCTCTCACGACTTTCGAATGAAAATGAATAAAATTCTTCATATACTGATTGGTGATGCACAAAATATTGCGTATTAATAATTAATACGTATTCCTTTGTGAAGACTCGGTATAAATTATGTGCGCAACTGCAAGGGAAGATAGGCCGCATGTAGAACTGCTTAGCGCGGGAAAATTGTATGCGCATGCGTGTATGTTTATTTCGCACTACGCAGGCGCAGTGCTCTGGTTTATTTATAACACGTGGAGAGCAGGTCATGTGACACAACAATTGGAAAGCGGAGAGAAACCTGTAATGTCACTTTTTTTCGTTGCGGATCCAGTTTAAGTAGCTTTATGGTACTGGTTTCGAACAAAATTTAGTACCAGCGTCTACCTGGTATGGCTCTGCAGACCCTGGTGCCTTCATAAATATAATTACAAGCGTGGAATTCTAGAAATTGTGGTTCGCGAACTGGAGTTTAATGCATTTACCGTCCACGAGACCCATTGGGTTCGCTCTAGTATGTCAGCTAAACTTTACCAATCGTGCATGAAAACCCTTAAAACCGACTGTTATTTCTTCCTTAGATATTTCTTTACCAGAAAAAAAAATTATTGGGCCCATTCGCAAGTTTTTAACTTTAGTAATCATAAAGTGAGTCGACGAGAATCGATAAAATCATAACGCCGAATTCAAACTGTTCCTTGAAAATTTCCGAAATCTATACTCTTTGAGTGACAATAAACCAATAATTTTGAGCACTTTCCGGTTTGAAATTAATACTTTTGAATAGATTTAACCCTCATTAACATACTAATACTATTGTTGGAATTCTATAAATTACTTCAACATTGTTAATTACGCTTCAACAACCCCACTGTTACGTTGCTTTTGTGTGCTCATCGCTCACGTGATGAATTCCAACCATAACGTCACTCTTGGTTCATTATGATTTCAATGCGCCGGCCCTCAACTGGAAGAAAACAGATCTATATTATAGAAACTGAGCTGATAAGTTCTGAGAACTTTTTTTCTGAGTCGATCGAAACAACCCGATCGAACCTGTCACACAATCCGGTTAAGATCCTCAGAAGTCAAAGCTCGAATTTACGCGGAACGACGTACGTGGTGGGTTCATTGTCAGTGATTATGAATAACCATTGGAAATGTTGACTTTAAACACTTTTGTTTGACGAGCGATAATGAGTGACATCATGATGTCTGACATGCATTGTGTTAGTAAGTCAGCAGTGCATGTCACAATACATCAGTGGTAATTGTTATGCTAAGTCTAACTGTGACACCGGCCGCTCGCCTGTCTATGACTGGGTCGGTGCGAGTCGTGTGTTCTTGTGTTAACTCGAGGCCAATAGTTCTGAATAGACAGTGACTCAGAGTGTCAGTGTCGTAGTTGAAACAGTATTAACTATTTTGCAAAAATAACACTCATAAGATATAAATTTAAAGATACTCAGATAGACTAATATTTATTGCAGACATTGCTAAATTTTGCAGCTAAGCATTGCAGTTGCATATCATAAGGTAGTACTTGAAGAGTTGACTCGGGTGAAGTGTGTACACATATACATATACCATAATAGGTCGCCTGACGGTGAACACAATTAATTATTCAGATGCTGTACGTGTACTGACTGCCAGTCTCCACACTCACTTAATATCATGCTAGTCTTACATGTACGTTAATAATGTTAACAATATTTTTTTTCAGATAAAGAAATATCTCAGGAAGAAATAACTCCACAGTTTACGATACTTTTGCAACATCGGAAAATAACATGGAAAAATCATATCCAACAATATAATTGGTATAACATTGTATGTTATTTCAAATAACAGTGAACTTTAAGGGTTTCCATGCACGATTGGCAATGTA
>KB310457.1:20144-101775 GCA_000328365.1 Capitella teleta
TATATAACCACCCCCCCCCCCCAAAAAAAAAAAACCAAAAAAAAAAAAAAAAAAAAAAAAAAACAAAAAAAAACAAAAACAAAAAAACAAAAAAAAACAACACAACAACAACAACGCCGTTAATAATATAACTTACACATTGTGACGTAATAATAATAATACTGCAATAACTTGGAGGGAAGAGCAAGTAGAAGAATGAAGTTTGTATTTAAATCCGCCTCATGCATCGAGGGTAGATCGCTACCTCAAAACGGCTCCGTGATTGACTATCAATTCCAACAGTTAGAGACGATTCTTGTTTTTTTATTATAGACGCGGATTCCTCTTGGTAGCATTGGGTGAGAGGTCTCCATAGGAACTGCTCCATTAAGCAATCATGGCAGATGCTTGTCAGGCGAGGTGGGTTGTAAGCTCCGACAGCACTTCGATGTGTAATTAGTCTATTAGAACACCGTATATGCATTATGGACACAAGAAAAAGGAGTCGACATTAAAATTGCAGTCAGGCAATCAAACTGACTGAGTTGTACTCACTGTCTGCAGGGAGATGTTTGCAGAAAATTAAATTATGTCAAAGTCAACTTATTCAAGCAATAAAATAATATTGCAAAGCACATTTCCCTAACAATGCTATTAGGTAATTAACTCCTGTGATTGTTTATGGCTTTAACCACATTCTAAAGTTACAAATAATCGAATCAAACGAAACAATATTTTTTTCCCAAATGGCCGAGATAATTGGTCTGATTATGTCTGACAAACTGAAAGAAAGTAACACCTTCCATTAACCGTGCGCTGCCTGAGAGTTCAAAACGTGCACGGAGTCAATTGGGTTCTTTCTCATTACGAAATTCGCGTCAACCTGCAGGGAATCGCTGAAAATATGGAATTAAAATTTCGCCCACTTCCGAGTTAATAATACGGCCCATTCTGTGCACGTCATTCAACGCGGAGACATACAGTTAACCCTGCCAATCATCTCTACTCATCGCATAGAAATAAAAAACCGATAACTGAATGGATGTGTTGTGAGAGTGATCATAATACCATTGGTTCACACGTCTCAATCCACCCTCTCGTGTTGCACCGATCACTGCCCTTCGAAACCGCAACATATGCGATGATACTTTTTTTATTCTCCACCATTCTAATTACAGGGCGTATTTCTCCAATTCTCGTTGACATCTCACAGGGTCACGTGGTTGAGGGCCTGTTGACAGGGAAGCCACCTTTTGGCCCCACAGCGATAAGCGGGGCAGAACGAAAGGGGCTCTCTGGGGGCTTTCAAGCCGATTGCTGGCCAATGGTCGGATCGCATGTACCCTTCACGTCCCCTCGCTCTGCGCATGGCCAAGCACCGCCATCTGGCGGCGATAGTAGGTACTGCTCTTGTCACGTGATGTGAAGCTGGCTTTTAGTAGAGTTCCGGTTGACATGGGTGCTTCTCTTAAGTCGTCGCTTGATAAATGTTCACTTACACGGAAACTAAACCAACACAAACCGAATTGCGAGCTGACAACTCGACAATCGATGCGAGGCCAAATGGGAGCTAATACGTCGAAGGAGATCCATCTCTTTTTCGATCTCAATTCTCGCACAGCACCCGAAAGAAACTCAAAACCTGCTTCCGATCTCATTGCGAACATTTCTGATTTATGGCTGTTTCGAATTTCCTTTTCCGTTTATCCGACAAGCGTTTTACGTTTGAGTTCTTTTGGAAGCGTTGTCTTTTTTGAAGTTTTTTCCCCGTCTAGAAGTCAAGTGTGAATATCCTTATCGTTGATCACATGATCGATCACGTGATCTTTAACGCAAGAATCAAATCTGTCAAAGCGTGGCTTCTTTATTGCGGTTAAGCTAATCGTGCTTCTTCAATGGCGTCAGGTCTCGTGCAACAAGGAGGTGACAAGGCAATTTGAGCGATGCGGACAATACCGACAAGTACGCACTGATAAATGCGAGTCGAAATTCTATGGATTACGGAAGAAAAACCGGGACCGAACGCCATCGAATGATTTCATTCAAGTTGGAGAAGTCCAAGATCCAGAGCAAATGCAAGGTCTTTTTGGGGTGGGTATATCTTTCTGTTTTTTTTTGTTCTCTTCTGCTTTCAATTATCTTATCCAGGGTCTTGTATAACTTTGCAACGATAGAACACGTTCACGTTAACAATGATCTTGATGACAGAAGAAAGGCGCAATCGATCATCTAATTCTCATTTTAATGCAATTAGACAACGATGCAGAAAGATGTCTGCTTTTGGAGCGGGTCATTTCTAGTTTATACAATGACCAGTGCCCAGCCGTGTTCGTTGTATGTGCATTCATCCGCCGCACACGTTCTCCGGATATATATGTTTCTCTGGAGCCGATAAATCATTACGTAATTAATGGCTGAGAAAAGAAAAATGAGAAAACAAAAAAAGAAGGCTTCCAAGAAGCAGGAAATTTGAATTTGCAGTTCTAATGACTTCAATAAGAAGAGAATTTGTATCTGTCAAGCCAAGGCCCATAAATAGTATAGAATGAATAATATAGCGAGAATAAGATCTTCCAGATGAGTATGACTATAGCCGATACCATGCAATGTCTGGTACATATTATTGCCAAATTTGACCGAAATTTTGGCTTCTGGGGCGCTTGGAACGAGTTACTAGTACTTGTCATCGAAGGGCCGGATTTTGATCATTATTCAATGATGCAATGTTAATTATTTTACAGAAAAAAAAAAAAAAAAAAAAATGTACAAAAGATATATCATTTGATTTCAAAACAGCATAACGGTTTCTTGACAACCAAACTTTACAATTAATAGTTGTGCACAATGATTAGATAGGAGATACCCAGATTCAATAAACATAAACCCACGCCTGCATACATTGGAATTACTTGAAAGTACTGCAATAAAAACTTTATATATCTCCTCTTAATGTAAATGCTGAATCTCAATCGAATAAATAACATTCACACCTCCGCGCTTTTGTTGCCAGCAGAGGAAGCAGTCTTCAAAGGATTTGAAATAATTTGTTGAAGTTGTTGATTTATACTTTGCTTCGACCAAGTATCGGATTTCGCTCGTAAAAGTTGCAAAATAATGCCAGCATTTGCACCCTTTGCAGCGCATTGTTGGACTGTGTGCGATCCATCTTGGTTTGAGCGAAAGGGCCCCCCGCTATGATAAGCACCGCGAGGGTGCTTGAATAAGGGAGGCTTCGCTCGCAGCAGGGGCCCTCACACGGCTAGCCATGCGTGAACTCGGGGTGACGACTCGTTTGAGAAGATACGCAACGCAATCATATACTGATCTGCATTCATCTCTTTCCACCTTATTACCGTCGGAGGCTGCTTCTTCAGGAAAGAGGCAACTGACGAGAATGCGGAGAGCGAGAGGTGAAACAATCGTTCAACGGATCTTTATTTATTTCTACATATGTATTTCATTTTTTATATGGTTTTTCTTGTTGTTGCGGGTATATCAGATCATAAACATGTATGCTAGCATTTGATTACACGTGTTATTAAGATATGAAATAATGTGCTGGTTTTTGTATACACTGTCACTTTGTGCGACATTGCGCAGCTCTTCACGCATATGCTGAAATAGCGAGAACGAAAATATATTATTCCTGGTATACGCTCCTTTCAATTTAGAGCCCACTTAAGTCGCAGAGATTGCTTCAGGCCGCCACAGTCGAATGGCAGGGGCAATCCGCATGCAGCTAATTAGTTCTAATGATAAATATATTTCAGTGCTCAGAGGAGATCATCAGTGTATCATGTGCTATATACAGAGTGGGTCAAAAGTATTTTATCTACTCCATGTTAGAAACAAAACTCTAAATTTGGCTAAAGTGTCTCAATTATTCCAAATATAACTATACCCGGTGTGGATTGACTATGTTATTTTGCGCCCATTTGCCCATTTATGTATTAGAAAAAAAAAGAAGAAAAAAAAGTAAAAATGCGAGTGGTGAGTGATCGCGAAGAGAGCAAATTCAGATGAGCCCCTGAACGAGCATTAATTAAGGAATGTCATCTTTTGCATGGCGCTTCAATACAAACTCTCTGCTTTGTTTTGATTTTAAAAGATATATATTAGTGCTCTCAAACAAAACAATAGAACGAGAGCGTTGCCTAATTATCCTTTCAATGAAGCTTAACTGTGGTTTGCCGCCAAAAGTAAAAATATCGCCGAATGATGAGTGCACTCTATTAATTGAGATCAATGGGCATGACTGATGATGGAATTGGAATAGAAATGATAGGAATAGCAGCAGATAGACTACTTTTAGTGCACTCTGTATATGTCTCAATACAATACAGTTTATTATAATCATTTAATTAGCTAGCACCCTGGATAAATCGTAGGCCTTATAGCACTGCGCATAATTTGCTGCGATGGTGCAAATTGCCGTACAGAAGGAAGCCCCTGGTGCAACAGGGTGGGGCCTCCCTAAATCCGACCACGCCCCACCTTTTTAGGAGGAAACTCGTATTAATCAAGTATACCCATATAATTATTGCCCGGTTAGTCATTATGGTGTAACTCAGCTATTAGATGAGTAATAATTAAGACTATTAAAAGTTAGTGCGTCTTTTTTTTTCTCCGTGTCCTGGCATAAAACGTACCTAAGGCGTCTCTATTTCAGGTAAATGCAAGCTGAAAGTTGTAAAGTTTAGATCACAATGAACACGGAGCAACCGCAACAGTTGCGAGAAGTCTTCAAAGAAATTAATATGCCCAAAACGGTGTTACTCGTCAACGATTCAGCCTCTTGCACCTGCAGCCAATGACCTCCAAGGAGACCTCTTCCAGTCTCCTGTTGAAACGTGATCCGTTCGCCTGCAGATTTTCGCTTCATGCGTACGTTTCATGAGGTAATTGTGGTGTGTTGATGGCGCACACATTCGAGATTCTCGTTTTAGTGACGGTCATAAATTTTGTCACTTTAAACACGTTCAAGAAAATGTTTTTGAAAAAAGGAAAAAGATTTTCTTTTGAATTGATTAGACTCGTGTGAAGAACTTCTATAAACAGTGGAGAAATGGTTCTTTCATTTACTTTGGCTCTTTTAAGTATCAAACCATGTTTCACACTTGAGAGATGTATCATTCTAAGCGAGAGACATTAAACAGCGTTTATAAATCGACACTGCGTCTCTCAGCACACAGGGTCACACATAATTTCATCGCACTTCATGACTTCTCAAAGAACTCCCGACTTCAAGTTCTCCTTTCAAAAGTAACACCTTCGGGTGAATAAATTTGTAAATACTGCTTTATCTGGCTTTAAAATCTTGTTAAAGTTTTGTGCGCGGGTAAGCAGCACTATTGTGATCTCGTTAAAGTCTCACTTCTCGTGTTACCGCGAGATCGTTATCGGTGCAATTCGTTCGGTATGATATCTTCATTATTGTCCCCTTTAATTCAATCGTGATCTGTAATTAAGTGCATATCCGCTTCAATCACCCATTTGTCATGATTGTCAGGACACTGTAAAGCAATAGCTGCCGGCGCTTCAACCAGAAACCCATTCGATCTATCGCTCTATTGACTAGGGCTTCAATGTGAATTTGTCAAGTGATTGATTGACTCGGCGGCGCTTTTGATATTAAACCATGTATCCGACATTTCATGCTTTTCACGTTGCCACATGAAACCGCTCGCGTCGTCTCATTTCATGCGCCGAAAAAAAAAGGCTTATAATTAGGATGTAGAAGGCGCTCGTCTGCCCCTTCCTCTCGAATTTTATTCCGCTTCGGATTTATACGGATTAACGCTGTTTCGGTAACTCATAACTTTCTTCATTCTGCTAAAGAATAACCCACATTTTTTATAAATACACGTATTCCTTTTTGACCATTTGCTGGAGCAATTCATTAAGGGGATGATTCTGCAAGTAAAATCACCTGCATTATGCAATAACGAAACAAGATTTAATGAAGGGTTTAATATGTCAATCAATTTGGTAGAATAATTAACAAATTGTCGACTATTCAAAGTGGTATATACTGTTGATTCTCCTCACCAGTGGAGTATTTATTATGTGTAAGACTGACGAATTTTCCCATACAAAGAGCACTTATTATACATCTTGCAGCATCTCATATATTTTTTCTTTCTCGCTTTTGCTAATAATTACCCTTGCTTGTAACAGTCACCATGACAACGATACAGTGCGCATGCGCTTGTGGCTTGGGGCGGCTAAAATTCGGAAGCAATGATCTTGCACCGACCCGCGATTGAGATGTTGGTCTATTTTCGCTGCGCCGGGGGCTCGGAGCTCAGCGGGAGGCCGGCCGCAAGTCGCACCCGCTCGACAAGGGACGGGCGTTTGTGGCGGTAGGGCGTCGGGGTTGATTGAAGGTCTCCCCGGGATGCAGGCGGGGTGACTGCGGCCCATCTGCCTCCGTTCACGACTTGAAAAGACGCGCATCGATGGATTGGTTCCGCCGATTTGTGCGTCTAATTTGTCTGAAATAATGACTGCGTTGAGCACCGTACATTCGATTGTTTATATTTATGTACAATATGGATTACATGGGTAATAAGTTATACCGCAGAGCGTATGTTTATAAGTAGTGCAACACGATGCCACCCTTGCTCAAACCCCGGAATTTTTATAAAATGAATGAATGTCCGTTTACTAATTTGACTGACAACCGAATAATTCACAGAAAGGATTGAGACATGTTTTTGATCGATCCCAATATAGCCGATGACGTAATTAAAAAAAAATAAAATGAATGCATGGTGCAATCTGCGAAGACATGCATTTTCAGCCATGCGTGCCGTCCATGTACAAATATTGGTTGTTCTTCGGTCGTAAATCGAGTGATCTACGCGGAACTTTGTCCGCATCAGTGAACAAAGCGCCCCTTGCTTGCTTCTTCTTGCGCTTTCAGAAATCAATTAGCTTCGATTGCTCGTGACAGCGAAGGTCGTAAAGACGAGGTCTACGAGCGCCACGAGAGGGCGCTCATTCCCAAAACCACCCTCATTACCGCATGCATAATTAATTAGATGCTAATTATGCATCGAAATGGCCATCTCAGGTGCGAAACGGAAATCATTCCAGGTGAGAAAGTGAGAACACGTGCGTGTGAATTCAAAGACAGGAGGATTATTTATTTCCTCTGCGTCTGACCTGGTTTTAGGTTTTCGTCACTTTTTTTTTAAAGGTCAAAAAATGTTATTAAGCATTGAAGATGTATGGGTTGCGCAAACCGTTGTTTTGGTGAAATTCGGAATATTTATTTTATTTATTTTATTTATACTTATTTTGTTAACATACATTTTTATACGAATTCATAATAAGCTTTAACAGTATAATCGTGGATTTCGTTAGATTTTTTTTTTGGTTCAATATTTGTTAATGCAGTACAATTGATTTTTATTTTAATACATTTTCCATAAGCTATAATTATTTTTGTTTTGTTTTTCAGTGAACTGTAATTTAGCTTAAAATTTGTACATCGTGGATACATTAAAAGCCGGGTTATATTTGGTCTGTTTTTATTATGCTGAAACAATTGTTGATATTCTTTTCTTTTATATCACAGACCCCTACATAAATATTTTCGATTTGCCATCAAATTCACATTTTGATAAAAGATGTCGTAATTATTGCATTACCATCCCTTCATATTTTTTCTTTGACATTTCATCCTCAGCAGATCAAAATATCGTGTAGATATTACACTCCCCGTCGCCCCCCTTCTGGAATTTTCAGTGAAAATACAGAGTATTGTACAAGTATTAAACATGCGCATTTCTGAATTTCTATCTCAATGAAACCAATTAACCTACTGTTTGTTTTTTTGTTTTTGTTTTTGTTTTTGTTTTTGTTTTTGTTTTTTGTTTTGTTTTTGTTTTTTGTTTTTGTTTTTGTTTTTGTTTTTGTTTTTGTTTTGTTTTGTTTTGTTTTGGTTTTTTTCTCACACTTTTATATCAATTTCTAAATAGCAATTAAAATCCAACAATTATGGATGACAAGAATATATTTCAATAATATATAATAGATATTTTTTTCGTATTCCAAGAAATGTCCATAATTTGCATCATGCGTCGTGAAGGTATAAATAAAAAGAGCATTTTTTTTTTTTTTTTTTTGCCACGGACCGTCAGACTTTCTGGCAACAGTATACAATTATGGTAATTATCCTGCTGTTAATTTTTGCGAATACGTGGGTGTGTTGGGGTCATTAAAACGTTGAGGTCCTGAGTAAGGATGGAGTGGGTCTACATATCTATTGACGGGACTCTCAAGTAGTCTCGACAATTAATTGGCATACAATGATTTATTTCAACACCTCATTTCATTCAGCCTTAGTTGTTAAGTAGTATAATATTATAAGTGACTAGACAAATAATTTAATGATGCCTATTCAGATAATACTAGTATTACATTCTGACTACATACATCGACCTTTCATTTGAAGTTCTGGTGCATTCTGGGAATTCTGACTATTTCTATTAATTTTCACTGTTGCAAGATGAGCTTAAATATTTTTCTCTCTATTTCGTGGATTTTCATATGATTTCTCTGCAGCTACAATACTAATTACCTAAATTCTGTGTAAAAATCATTAAAATATTCAATCCCAGCATGCACTATAGTAGCTGTATTGTTATTATTATTGTTATCCTTGTATAAATGTTTATTTCGCAAATTATTAGAAATCGAATGATTTTTTTTTTTTAAACAAAAATAGAACAAAACGAGAGAATAAAACAAAAGATAATATAGAAACAAAATGAAACCAACTAAACCAGTAAATCGTATGGTCGCAAACTTCTTTGTAAAATAAGCATTATTATTATGACGCCCTTGTGCCAGGGGAAATCGACAGAAAACCACTGAAAATATAAGATATTTTAAGGTAAATGCTTGTTTTCCATATTTTCCTTGACTAGACTTGAGAACTCAGAGCAGGGAATTGCACACGTGATATTCTGATGCGGTGATGCTCGGAGACTCAGCTCTATCCGTATAGTGTCTTATCGAAGGACGACTATATTTCTACAAATTCGGTTGTTATTGATGGCGCTGGTTTGCGAATTGTTTTGATTATCCGTGATCATTTTTATTACACTTATCAATAATTTTACTACCAGTGTGCCGTGAATTCAGTGTTTATAAAAGGTTAAAACTTACACTTCAAATTGCATTTAAATGTTAAAGACCCGTCTATGCACGGACAGGTTGCCCCGAAGCGTAAACAAAAGACCAGACGCAGAAATATGAGTTCAAAACAACTATACATATAATTCATAAAAGACAAATTAAGTGTTGACACCAAAATGGCACAAAGCACACAGAGAAAGAGAAAGAGAAGTTGTTGGAATGTATAAAGAGGATTTCTTTGGTTCAATTGTCATTGACTAGGCCCACCACGTCCACTTCTGCTGAGTCAGCAATGTCCACCTCAAGATCACTGCTGTCTGAGTCAGTTGTCTCCTGTTTATGTAATACTTGATTCTGATTGGGTGACTTAGATGCATGCGGAGAGGGGGCGGATGACGGTGTCGCGTGTCCAGGTATGCGGTGGTGCCTGGGGAACGGCATCAGGTGAGGATGCAGGTTAATGAGGTCGAACGGGCGGAACCCAGAAGCATGCACCTCCCCCACTTCGATCTCATCCTCGTCATCCTCTTCCCCGGGTGACCTTTCGTGAACCCTCTTGTGTCTCTCCAAGTTGCTCTTGTGGCTGGTTGCGTAATCGCAGTGGCCGCACAAGAAGTCTTTCTGCCCACTATGAACCGCCAAATGTCGTTTCAGCAGAGCCTTTCGGCAGAAGTTCCTGCCGCAGAAGCGACAAAGGTAGCCGTTGCTATGGAACAGGAGGACGTGGTCGCGTAGAGCGGCCTTGTTCTTGAAGGACACGCCACAGCACTCTAATAGTTTATCGCATTCTTGGTGCATGGTTGAAACGTGTCTTTTGAGGTTATTTTTGCGATCTGTCACATAACGACACTGCGGGCACCCGAAGAGCTTCTTGCTGCTACTGCAGTGCAGACCGGCCAGCGCCCCGGGATGGAGGCCGAGCAGCGCTGCCTTCGCCGCCAACGGGTCTTGCATGAAGAGCCCTGGCGGGGGGAGGAGCGGCCCGGGGAACATCGGCGGGCCATCTGCGGGCCGGTGGGCTGTCGGGCGCAGCAAATTTGGCTGGGAATCCTTCATGGATCCGATGGAAGGAAGAGGGAGTGGTCTGGAGTTGGCTGGTCCGAGGGCATCACCGGATGGTCGTGACGTCGGGGGGAGGGCAGGGGGAGGGAGGGCCCTGAAGGCGCTGATCGGTCCTTCGTCGCTCAACCCCCGGGGAAGAGGAGGCGGAGGGGGAGGTGGATGCATCAGAGGCCACCTGAAATACAAGAGGAGGAGGAGGAGGTCAATCAAAATGCAACCGCATGATGAGCTCATCGATTTTGCTTTGGCCCGGTTACGCTCCAATGCACACGGGTGCGCTGATTAACCAGGTAAGAAATCGAACGGCCAACGCATGTCAAATGGGCTTACGTCATCTCCTTGTTTTCATTCACGGTGGAATATTACATGCTGACTGTGAGGTAGCAGATGCCAATTGATTCAATAGTGTACACCTGACTAGGCACAGTGGTACACCTTATTACATACAATTAATTTTGTGTGTTGTAAACATTAATCAGGCGTAGTATTACGTAGCACATTGATGAAGCTTAACATGTACAGGCATATCGTTCTTTCTCTGTGGCACTTATAGATTCAGATTCGATCTAGGAGTATGTCTAAACATTGCAGACTTGCTCTGTGCTTCATCGCAGCAAGAATGTAAGATATATACACATATTTCATCGCTTGTACACACAATAATATTGTGTACACACAATAATATTGAGCCCATGTAAACTCACAAAATTATTACAAACAACGAAAACACACCGACAAACAAATACTCTGCAATTCAACTCACCTAAAATTTAAAGAGAGAAACATTCCTTGCGATTCCGACTTTGGGTGCGTAGACTTCAAACAAAACATAGTCACAAGTTAAGGGAGCATCCTGTTAATGTGTCATCGCCTTCGTTCTTCTTGATCAACAAGTCAGTCTGACTGTGTCACATCAGCTCCGAGGCTTCATTTATGCGAAGTGAGTTCGTGAAAGCCCTTTTCACTCTCGTTTCACGCACATTTTGATTTCTTTTAATGAAGTCAGCCGTCAGTTCTTTGGCTCTGTATTTGGGTCATTATGATAATGATCTACCCATGTGACGCCGCTCAGACCAATCAGCGCGCTTCGTCTGTTGACCTTTTTAAAAGTGTCAGCCAATCGGAGAAGGCTGGGAGGTGGCTTCAGGCGAGGAGACGAAGTGATCGGAGGAGTTTGTTTCTCGGGATACAACAGCGTGTCAAGCGAGTATCACATCGTTAATTGTCTTAATTATACGTTGTATTATGTAGTGTATGAACCTGTGTATATTCTAATAAGCTATAATTGTATTGGGCGGCCGTATTAGACGACGGAATCACAAACTTCGATACGATCCGAATACTTTATACAACATTGTTTTACGTAATAATGCACTTGTGAGCCGTCCAGATGCAATCAACCGAATTATGCGTTAATGAAATATGAACATAGATCTCAAATCCTCTACACACAAAAGCGAGGTCGCCAGTCTCGTCTCTCATCAACGAAGAGTTTCCGTAATCGCTGAGGGGCGAGGAAGAAGTCTTGCATGAATATTTCATCAACCAATTCAATTAACGCAATATTCTCACCAGTCAATTGGCGTAAGAGTAAAAAGTGCTCGTGACGTGTCCCTATAAGCTCCCCTCAACGTCATCTCTGCTTCTTGTTTGTAAATTACGCAACACATATATCTCTCCGCTGTATATTGCACGTTGAAAGCAAACGTGTAATTATAGCAATATACGCCGAATGGAAGACTAGCGCTAAGTACAAAGGTTCGAGATGCCCTCAGGGGTCTCTCTGTGGAATAAGGTAATTATATATCTAGCATTATAGCAACTCACAACATACAGATTTTCATGGAATTGAACATGTGACTAAGGTTATTTCCTTTGGCTGAAACATCGTTTAATGAAGTTCAGAATGAGATGCAGAGTTTTGACTGATTATTATTATTACGACATTTTGACCAAAACCAAATTGTGATGTTTTGGGATTCGTCAAAATGTCACAGCGATAAATAATCGATTAACTTATTATACACTGCACAGGTAATTAGGTTTACTTTAATATAGCGTCGATTCAGAATATGTAAATATTCCAAAAAATATTACCAGAGCAGGAAACTCAAGGGACAATGGAATGATGCTGCGATTGATCAATTCAGAGAGAGAGGCGAAAGCTCCTATCTATCTTACTGTTGCTCCTGTTGTTGTTTTCAATTCCACGAAACAATATACAATGTGAATACAATTAGGAAGACATAAAAAAAGAGAAGTAATTTTACAAGTTTTTGGAAGCCATCCAACATTTCAGCGAGACTGGGGTCCAAGAAAAGAAAAGTGTATAAAAAGGAATAAAAGCTGCGAAATGAGTGGATTGAAGAAAACGCTTTATTATTTACCAAAGATTATCGGTTCAAACTGTGGCCTCCATTAAGCTGTGCACAACACCCCCTCCCCTCCGTGCATAACAATTTTCAAGTTGGAATATTTCTATTTGGTCCCTTAGCACTATAAGACCAACAGACCATACATTATAAATATATATGATATACGGCTCGTGTGAGCGCTCAGCTATCTTATGAATTAGAAGCGCAAAATAATTTACGATGTTTGATGATTAGGATGGTTATTCTCGTTACACCGTGTATGCCACAATAAATTTGAGGATGCATTTTTGTCAGCAGAAAATTCTTTTTTTGAAATTGTCCAATAGAATACTATAAAATGAGCAACCGACCAATATTATATTCAGCTTTATGTGAAATGAGCTGTTGGGTGTAAAATTGACTCAAATCGACATTATTTTGTGATTCTCCACGTTCTCTGAAACGGCAGTTACCCAATATTTTACTCCCTAAAATATTAAAAAGTTGGTTTGGGTCAAACACACCGATTTTTACATTGTTTAAATAGTATTCGAGTTGAAAATCTTACGATTCATCCGAACTAAACAATTTGACATTCAAAGGAACACATTTAGGTTTGTCTATTTGTTGTTTTAGCACACGCGTACGAATATTTTCGGTGAAGACTTTTCCTTTCCTTCACACACCGTCGTCACCATAGCAACCGTACTTCCGCTGAAAGTGCTCTGTCGATTTCGAATGTCAGTTTCTCCCTTTGGCCCTCACTCCGTAAATAATTGAGATATTTTGATACAATGTACACCAACACGTTCAGAAATCAACATGAACTGTAATTATAATACATGCATTTACATATTATTATGATTTTTTTTTTTTTTTTTTTTTTTTTTTTTTTGGCGGAGGGGGGGGGGGGGTACTAGTATCTGAACACTGATTATACATGTAGTGAAGAGTCAAATTTTATTTCCCGAGGTTAACCATCACTGTTATGCTTTATGTTAAAATTAAATTGCAGCTGTACAACAGCCGCCAAGTACAATGTTTACGACCGTGCATGTCTTCTTGACCTACAGACGCCGTTTTGATTGAAGCCTATACTAAAAGTAGATTATAGATCTAACTAAAATAAGGCAAGGCGACACGGTAGCCAGTCAGGGAAGCAAACTCCAAACCAACTCATAAAAGTCAAGCCGTTTGTTTAGCAATTTTTATGCGAGCAATGAAAGCACAGTCTGGTCACCGATCAGCACGGAATGTTGCTCCGTTGGCGCAGCGCTCTGCGTCGGAGGCACGCTAATCACAGGCGGGGATGAAAGCCGAGAGGCCGACGGGCAACAGGGCCGCCCTCGCAACCGCCCCTCGCCCGTCCCATCGCCCGGCATACAAGACAACGATTAGCCAAGCCACGCCCATTTCACTTGTCCAGCTAATTCCAGCATCGAACCCTTAAATCTTGCTAGGGAGGACAGCTGACTGACCAGAACGGAGATTTCTTTTCCCTTTCTTGGGACGTTTGGCAGTTGAATGGACGGATCGGGTTACGTCGCCGCACAGAATGACCGGCATGTTGATTCGGGTTTAATCGACCTGTAGCATGTCGCTAAAACAGATGGGCTTCTCAATGGGGGTTTGGGATCCCTATACTTGCAGGGGGAGGGGGTGATTTACCCCCAACAGCAATCGGGTAATGAGGGAGATGGCCAAATTCCAAAAGTTCTAGTACCACAAGTTGAGAAGCCCAAGAATATTTCGCAAAGTGTGTTGTTATCATTCACATTAACATAGGATATCTACTACTATTTATTAGCTATAGTGTTAAATTAAACAGGTGAGTTTCAGTTACATAGCACGCACGTGCATCAATTAACGTGGGGAAGAACTTGGATACCTTTCTGTAATTATATGCCAGTGCAGGCCTTGAGTAATCTGCATATTTGGATGCAGCAGAGAAGACGATCTGAATACTGGAGCTTTTGTGCTTTTGGGCGGAGGCGATGCCATAAATCTCTAACAGCTTCCGAATTATGCGACTCGCTTCGAGGGAAAAGCAATCGAACGATCTGAAATGCTTTCGAGCGTCGACGCAACTCGTGAAAAGCGAGAACATGCTCGCACTATGGCGTATTCCCAAGTTACGACATCGAGGCCTAAGGCGATGTATCTATTGAGGAAAGTGCGTGTGACACCCAGTACATGGTCCTAGACCGGGTTCTATAATAAATCAGACAATTATTGAAGTTTTTTTCTCTCTGGGCAAGCGGAATAGCATTTGTCACTTGTGTCTGTGACAGGGTGTCGGATCCATGTCGGTGACCTATCCATGTGTAGCAGAGGTCACCAATCGATCACATCCATGATTTCACTTCAGTGGTCCCAACAACGCATGCGTAGCAATTGGGATCAGTCTTGGTCTATTATTCCGCTTGCCCATTTCGCAACAAGGGGCCGTCATGCCCGGTTATTAGCCCGACGGGAGTGCGCATGCGCTGCGTCTCACTTTGCTCGATTTACTCTCTGAGCGGGCGACAAGCTCCTAAAAAGGAAAATTCGCAAATCGCTTGAACGGAAAAGGCGACACTCAGCGGGAGTGATGACGCAGCAAAGGAACAGCCGGTCGGGGTCATGACCTGTGCATATGATCTCCAATGGAGATGTTGATGATGTGTTGGTTTCAAATGGTGCGAAGACCGACACATATGGCTGCATTGGCAACTTCACTAAGAAACTACTAGTAGTTATGCTAGCCCATTGTAATGGTGTGAGATTGGTACGTCGATATACTAATATGATACTTTGATTCCCTTATCGGAACGACTGTGCAATATAGGTCAAGAGGCAGGCGTG
This sequence comes from Capitella teleta, assembly GCA_000328365.1. Taxonomy (NCBI): domain Eukaryota; kingdom Metazoa; phylum Annelida; class Polychaeta; family Capitellidae; genus Capitella; species Capitella teleta. Next base: position 35,531 of record KB310457.1, read on the forward strand.
CTGATATATCAATATTAGACACCTCCGCTAATTCACATTCTCCGTTGGCAGAACAAGCAATCAAGAAATAAATGTGCTTGCAAAATAACACTATATTTCATCTGACACTATTTTGACTGTTAATATATATTATTAATTATTTTCTTCTATTTTTGAAGGCAGTTCGTGGAACCGAATTATAGTGTGTGATAGCTATGCTACATGTACATTTATTTGTTCAATAATTACATGTACGTGTTTGAAAACTCCGCGAAAAAACACTTTATACGTGCAACATAACGTATACGTTTACAAATAATATTTTATAATTGCATATTTTGCGTTTTATAACCAATCGAATCAAGAGGCCAAAATCTCTAATGATTATATGGATACATCGTATTAGTTGTAACTAGTGTTATGCAATCGAATGTGATGTACTTTCACAGTGTGTTTAGTTTAATACAGTGTGATGCAATATCTAATATTAGGATTATAGATCTATTGTATCAAATACGGCATGATCATTGCATTTTGGCACAAACTGATGTAGATATTTTAAGAGTTGATTTACTCTCAATAGAAATCGTAATTAAGCAACTGGCATCGACAAACGATAATTACGAACAGCCAGCGAAGGCATACACAAAGGTAAGATGATTCCGCACACCATGATCTAAAGCCACACAAATTAGACCGCTCAAATTTTAACCTTTTGAGAATGCCCCAAATAAATCCAGTCAAATTTTACGACTCAATCAATGTTCCTTATCCACAAGACACCGATAAATCCATCAGGTTTTATCGCAAACACATCCCAATCAATTAGCACAGAAAGGTGACGATATCGACACGTAGGGTCAGAAGTAAAAGGCTAAATCACAGACGTCAATGTCACGCATCCATCAGGAGAAAACCATCAAAGTCAAACAGCGCGTATCTTGCAACATCAACCTTTCCTTTGATAACCAGTGATTGACATAATGACATTTCAAACGGATTTAGAGGTGGGGCACCTCCTGACGAATTATGACAATTCTGCTGCAGCTGCACAAAGCCTTATTTGCATAATGAATTCTCACACTTTGCTAGAAGATTTACAGTATTTGGGTGTGTGTGTGTTTAGAGCTATAAATGTGTTATAAACGCGTTTGATTGCTTTATAACTCGCAGTTTATCACACCTTTATGAAACTTTATCGTGCATAGGCGGCAAGGCATGTCGCGTGCATGATGTGGTCCGCGCGTTCAAAGATATCACAGAAATCATTTTTCGGCCTTTTATGGCAACCTTATTTTCATCTGTCGACGATTTACGACTCTGCTCTGGTCCACACCGTCCTGCGAGATTGCTGAATCAACTTCATATGATTATTCTGATAATCGGAGCGATCCAAAGAAGATTGTCGACATTGCATCGTGTACTGCATGGTGTTCAGCATTCACGCATACATATAATTATAGGGTTTTGATATAATTAGTTGAATAATTACGTGATTAAATTTAGGTGTGTGTGTGATGGTGTGTGGTGAGGGTGTGTGTGTTGGGGGTGTGCGTGAGGGTGTTTGTGTGATGGTGTGTGTGATGGTGTGTGTGATGGTGTGTGTGTGATGGTGTGTGTATATACATGTACCAATTTGTGCCTAAATAAACGGAGAGGCTGGTCCGACGGGTTATGTGTAAGCCATTTAGCTTCCAATTGTTATGAGATTCCCAAGGAATATGTTTACAATTCGACAATAATCTCTTAGCACTTGGCGACTGACCAATAAATGAATCACTCGACATTGCTCGCACTCGGACGATGTCGTTAGTGGAGCCGTAAAACTTGGTAATTTATCATGTTTTCTCGTGGACGCCGCTGCACACTTATTTATGCCAGATGCTAATGGTGGTGCTTCACCCCAAGGCCAAAGATACAGCTCAGAAAGGTGTTTGCAGATGTGTCCAAAATGTATGATCGACATATGCGCAGATGTTCTGCGCCAAATTCGACACTCCTCACACTGCCAAAAGCTTCTAGATCTGTTGTATAGTTACCTTTTCTGTGCCTCCTTTAATGGGGTTTTGGTTACATTATGACGTTGTTATTATGTCTTTATTTGCACTTAATTTGGCCGACTTGTTGGACACAAATCGTTGAATCATTCTGACACTTGCCGGGTGTATAGCAATGAACATAGTTATGGAATTGCGCAAATGCTAAATAGTAACAATGAACTTGAATCAAAATGAAGCCGCGATTAAACATTGACTAAGTATATTTGTCCAATACATTAGATGGATGTTTATATGTGCTCTTGTCTCTCTCAGGTCACATTTATTTTATTTATTTACAAGTACATTCGGATGTTATGCAATAAGCATCAGCAGAGTCACTACACTGTATCACAACAAAAACATATGCATTACATCATTTTTGTTGGACAGGAAAGTTTAATGTGCTAATTGTGTTATTTAACTGTTTTTAAAGACTATTTAATATTGAAGGAAAACGAAAGTAGGAATCACCGCTACGATTTCAATAGCGTAGAGTAATCTTTAATTGTATTGACAACTTTTGACTTTTCATTTTCGAAACTGGCCTTGTAAGTGCTCAGTATCCAACAACCGGATCGCCTCAAACCAAAATTCTTTAAATAAATTTCACCGTGAAACTATCAACAGCTGAGATTGGTGTTATTATGACATGGTTTGAGAGTTTATGCGCAATAAAAAAAAAAAAAAAAAAAAAAAAAAACATTTAAAGGCCGATCAAAAGGCTCGTCAGAGAAAGTGTCAGTGGTTGCCGTCAAATCAACATATTTATTAATCAGGATATTACATCATTAAAGCAGTGTATCATGCAAGCAAACGTAATGCTATCATTGAATGCCCCAAAACCCTCGAACGGAGAATGAAAAGTTATGATCTGTTAGACAGGCTTAAGAAGTAGCACACCAAACGTTCACTGATTTCCAAGACCTGCCCTCATGCTAGTAATAATTCATTTGCGTGGTGGAGATTTCAGACGAGGTTTGAAAGATTGCATCTAGGCCCCTGGGCGTGGCCTGTCAAAGCCATCTCGTGGCAAACCGGTGAGATGGTGATCATAACGCACAATCGTATGCATGTTGACTTCTGTACACGATTCAACCCAGCCATCATGAAGCACCTCGCACATGACTCACATACTATCTTCGTGACTGACAAATGGCAATAGTCTTATTGTATTAGCATTAGGCTATTAGCTCCAGGGTCTTCAACCCAGCATGTCACACTATGAAGCAGTCAGGAGTCCGTTATGAAATCTATGATGGAAGCGCGAAGCGTGAGTTCATAACGCACTTCCAAGTGGAGGTTCATACTCTGCGAGTGCATGCTTAATAATTCCTTTTCAGCGGCGGACTGTTCTGCCTGTTACATCGGGTTTATTAAAATTATCCTTGGTACATAGAGCTACACACTGATTGGAGACCGACTGCTCACTTTGCTCCAATTTCTTTCCGATCTTAGCTTGCTATGAAAGGGTTCATTAGAAAATAAACCAAATTTGAACAAAGCCATGAAAGAGAAAATTTAACCTTTTATTGCCAGAAAGTGTTATTGCAGACAAATGGACCAAATAATTACTGATTCAGATTTCTTTTCTTTCAATAATAACTTATATAATTTTCTTTTCCAAGAAGATATATAGCAATATCTTTTCTTTCCCCATAGAAATGAACTAAGATTTTGAATTGATTTGAAAAGCAGAATATACAAAGCTCCAAACAAGCCACACTTAAGATATATATAGCAATACGCAAAAGGTGAAAGGTATGCTTCAAGATAAAGCAAAGCAAACTCCCAATCACATTAATTCAGCAGTAAAATTAACATCAAGAAAGCTATTCCAAATCTATTGAACAACCGGTACAGGTAAACATGTGATTCCTTCTATCAAAGAAGGAATTATCAGTAGCAGCTGTATGTAAAGAACATATACTGAAAGCCAAACCACACACACCACGACAAAAGGCACAAAGAGCTGATTCAGCAGATAAAGATTCAAGCAGATATGATCTTCTTCCTCCTTCCTTGTTGGTTCATGGCCACCTTCATCTTAAGAATGTCCTGGATCGACATCTTGGTGGGGTCCCTTGGTGGACCATCAAGCGGAGGGGGACTCTCAGCAGTTTCCATGTCGACTAGAAGGTTGGTTGAATCTTCGTTCATTGCATACTTGGCCTCCCTCTTTCGATCACGTGACCTGGACGGTGTGCTCCCATCCAGAGCGGTCTCTTGCATACGTGAACTCATCCTGACATCTGGATCTTCTCCTCTTGCGATGGCCTCCTGGCGTCGTCTTTCCCTCGCTTCGTTCAGAGCTTTGTCGAGTAATTTCGCTTTCTTGACCTCATCTTTTGATCTGCTCTTCGCTGAACTCGGTGGTCCGTCCAAGATGCTGGTTCGGCTGGAGCGTCCAGTTGAGCTGGCTGATTTTCGGGTCTCCTGCATCGAGATCTCAACCCCACCCGAAGTCACAGGTCTCGATTCACTTCGAGCCGTGAAAATATCACCAGGCGGCGAAGAATAGTTTGGGGGTTTTGTTGAGGGGATGGGCGGGGGTGGGTACGGGGCCCTCTGGGGTGCGGCTGGACCGCCCGGGGGATACATCCCTGGTCTGCTTCCAGGTCCCATTGGGTCGTGCATGGGAGCAGGGGACACTTTGACGTTCTTGTTTCCACTCAGAGGCCTTGGTGATTTTGATCCGCGGTTGCTGTTCATCATCATTGGCGGGGGAGGAGGTCCTAGGCCGGGCATTCCCATCGGGGGCTGCTGTTGGGGGGCTGGGATTTGCGCCTGGGGCTTCGTCTCAGGCTCGTACTCTGTCCCGTGGCTTTCCATATTAGCAAGCAACATTTTCTGCCTCTTCTGTCGCTTGCAATTCTTGTAGAGCTTTGAACTGCAGTATAGAATGCAGGAGCCACCGTAGCAGAAGAGGAACAAGGGTAGGACCACGTAGAGAGACAACATCTTATTATCGAAACCTCCAGAGCTACCATCGGACGTTGTGCCATCGCCATTTCCACCATTGGTGTCTATTACATAATGTCATTTATGCTCAATAAGATCAACGGTTGGGTTCTCTTCACCTGAAAGAGGCAGCTGCCAGCATACAAATCGCAGCTGGAAATCGCAGCTGGCGCTTGCCCAGAGCTGAGCAGAAGTCGTTATCTGGACACAATCTTGGTTCTGGCTATCCCCTGCATTCCATCGGTTGCTGAAACCTGGGAGAGAAATAGGGAAGAACATCAGACAGATGGATTCCAGTCTTACTTGATGACTTGTAAAGTGTTTGCGATGGGTCAACCCATTGATAATCCGTTGACTGCTTATCAAGTTTCTTCCGTAGACCTAACCAGAGGCTTGTTTCGCTGATGGATGAAGAGCATTTTATCGATCCCTCGTTTAATCCGTTGGAGTACTTACTCTGGGTTGGCGTTCAGTGCAGTGTACACCGTGTTATTCAATGACGTAACAGTCAAAGTCATTGCCAAATCTCCGCCGCTCTTGATGCATTGCTGTCGTGCTGCCACGAACTGCAACTGGGTGTCATGATAAACCAACACTCGTTTATTTTCTTGGTCATCAGCTTTTGGAAATAACGCGATTACACGAGATGTTTCACCCAAACCGAGTCTCACCGAGGTCGACCGTGTAGTAGATGTCGTTGGCTAGGTGGCCTCCGCAGGAATCTCCTGAACAGGTGTAATTGCAACTCTTGGCTGCGTCTTGGGGAGAGAATTGTTGAACCCAAAATTCGAGGCGACTCGCTGCAATACTGACCAGTGACCAGCCCATAAGCTCCATATGTGTCTCCACAGAAGCACTTCTGACCTTCTTGTAGAGCGGCGTAGGGATAGCCGCTCTGACCACACTGCTCCAGGCACGACACCAAGCTCAGAGTTTCGAAGGTCACTTCCTTGCCACGGAGGTCATAGCCGTTACTGATGTCACTGTCTTTGTAACATCCGAGATGGACATAGTTTGCACCTGGTGAGGATAAAGATGGTTATGGAGAGAATAATCGGGTTTCACAGTTCATTATGCAAATTTTGTGGTTGTTTGTAAGACTTTTGTTTTGTATGATAAATGTGTAAAATAATGGAGAATGTATATTCGAGGCAAGGTTTCGTTCATTTGCCGCATCTGATGTTAAAGAAAGTCTGGAATACAAAACAAATGTACGAAGTTAAGTCAATTCTACCAAATAAACTTCTGTACTTAAATGGATTATTGGTCAAGGGATTAACGTGCTCACCTTCAGAGCGATTGCTGCTGGACAGTGACAATTGACCAGGAGGTGCAAAGCCAGCTATCAGCATCGTGTACTTATTATTCCTGCTTACAACTTCAGAGCAATTTGTTATACACCTTGTTATATATCAGCGTCTCAATGTTAAATACGCCAGTAAAGAGATCGAACAAAAGAAGATTAATATTAATATTTCTGGCGATTACATTATTCAGTGATCGGCATGAAACAAACCGAGAACAGTGGGTCGCAGGAAGCGCGATCGATCGCTCGGTTGGAAAACAGTCACACGCTGAAACCCGTGACGTTGGGTTTCCTGGTTCTTGGTACGCACCTATACATTGGTCTGCAATTAGTTCAATATGCGATATATACGCAGCAGACCCTTGCATGGTATTTAAATCAAATTCCGTGAATCAATGCCCACTGCGCACATCCTTAATGCTTCCATCGCAACAAACAGATCATCAATCGGCGTAGTCAAGATTTGGCATAAAACGTGCAATTTCAGCCAAACTGTTCGTTCTCAACGTGTCTTTAATTCATCCATCTCGGCTGCATCCCATTCTCAGACCGTTTCGATCAGGTTCATGTCGCTCTTGTAATTTCTAACCAGCTTACATCCAAATCCGAATCAGATTAGCTTCCCGATTTCCATCTCGTTCTTACGCAACATGTTGCAACCCAACGATTAACTCGTTCTGCTGTACCACAGAGAGAGATTATTATTATTCCTCTTTAATCATACTCAGATCACAATAATTAAGGTTCGATTTCATAAGTTGTAACACGTACGCTTTATGTGCGATCATAGTACAATTCCCTTTCCAGTACGTCCATCTTGTTACGATCAAAACTCTAGCATGTTAGTTCACACTCTCAAACGTTTGACAAAGTTTTGTTCATGGTGTATAATTAAGGGAGCACTTTAGATGGGGGTCATATGGTTGGAACATTTCTTCCCATTTCGTCCATGACGTTCTTACACAGATGCAAGACGTTGCTACGAGTGCTACGTTTACCCGACACAGTTTAACTCCGTGGTTCAACAAACGTGACGAGAACTTACTTGTTGGGTGTAGTGGGGCATTCGCTCAGCGGTGTTTTATGATACTTTTATCCGATGATTCTGAGATTGCAATAGGAATTTCCACGGCGCAATGCACTCAAAATGCACTGAATTTATATATATAAAAAACCCACTACAATTGACAAAGTAATTAATAAATTATGTACTTTATAAATATATGTCACAGCATCACGATCGCAACTATTAGAAATATAGACTATGATATATATATACATGTATATAATATAGATAATAATGTATAATATAGTATATAGTATTATACATATTGTAGTATATATAATACAATATAATATATATGACTAATGTGGTCTTATATGTATTTATATCACCGTGTGAAAAATATAGGATGGATACATGCACATCAAATTACATAACATCAAATTACATAACATGTATACGCATTACAAACATATCAGCAAATAGGCCACGGGGCAAATAATTATGTGCGACTTCCTTGTTTGGGGTGACGTACAATGAGGTCATCTTCACTGCAATCCGTAATACATCCATTTATACAATGAAATTGACACTTTTATATTAAGATGTGATAGAACCATATTATACGCTGATTGCGTATGCACTACATTCAACATTGCTAAATTCAGCCTCATCTATCCCGTCGCCATTCCCCTCCTCTCTCCCTTCACAAAACTCTGTGTGTTGATTGCGAAGCTTCTCCTCACCTGAACAGAGTGCCCACACACAAGCGGAGATGACAATCCCGCTCGTGGTCCAGGTAAGCATGCCGCACTATAGTTTATCCTTTCTGGTTGCAAAAGTCTCTTCTCTGCAATTCACGCTTCACATGCTGAAAAGTTGTTCGTCACTGCTTTACCGAATTCAAGATGGCTGCCTGTGTGTTTGTGCTGACGAAGGAAAAGGGGGTCTCGGCTGACTCTCCTACGACATCGATTCGACACGCTCCGCTGCTGACGCTGTTGACAAGTGGTTGTCCATGGCAACGGGAACATGAGTTGTATAGCTTATCCAGCTTCGGGGAAATTATTGAAAAACAAAACAGTCTTAAGATGTCAGTTTGAGCGATGATGGGGTTTTGTTGAGGTTGGGGTGTTATGTCATGTGTGTGGTTCTTAAAAAGGAGTTGTGGACAATGATGGTCATTGGTGCGCGATTAATCTCATCGTTTTTCTCGGTGGTGTCGCTTTTTGACCATTGATCGACTCATTAACTGGGTCAATAGGTCTGGGGATATCACGTTTGGGTTCCTGTATAACAAGAGTACTCGCTCAAAGGACGCTTCAAGCAGGTTATAAGATTCGTTTAAAAGTAATTCATTTTCCTGCACTGTTACCTTGCGTCTATAAACAACGGAGAATAAATCTGCGAGGGTCGCACTTCATACTTTGGTCGTGCTTTACCTGATATGCTAATTAACCGACGGTGAATCAAGGGGTGTTGATGAGCTGGTACATTATGTGCACATATGCACCCATGGATTTCTATTAATCCTGCACCCGATAACGTATACATGAGGTCACGATGAGTTCAAGTGAGCAATTGTGCAATGCTTCCATACAAAGGAAGCATATCCGCGGCATTGGAAATCGATTCTCCCTGTGGAGGGTGCAAGAAGTTGTTTCTGCGTCACGTGTCGCTAAAAAATAGGTCTCCGGATCAGAAACTCAAAAGTGATATGCGGTCGATTGATATGGCGTGGACACGCGGGTCGTCCGTCTCCTTTACCTAACCTCACCAGGTGGCACCACACAATCGATTTTACTCAACACTTTTACTCGTACGGTGCCACCAGCATACACGTACATTGTGGGCAGCATTACAAATATACTGAGTAACAAAAAAAAGTATACAGTTTCATATTTAATGTATCATGGACTCAAAAGAATTTGAACTCTTCCTAATTAGTTACATGTGTCCTAAATGGTCACTCAATGAATTCATAAAGATGAAAGAGGAAAATTGAACAACAATAGAGATGAACCAAGAAAGTTGTTCATTTCGGATTTCTTCAAAAATCATGCATGGAAATTAATCAAACATTAGTCATTCTTTCTTCAACGGTTCGCGAGTTGTTTGTCACCTTTCGTTTCTCAATGCGCTCTCTAAGCTCGTTGGAGAAAGGGTGCACTATACGCATAATTCAGGCTGCTGTTCCTGCACATGTTTCGCGCTTTTTAGCTATACCAAGGCTTCACTGCTCACCCTCCGTTTACGCTTCACCACCCCATAGGGACAGTGGAAGATCGACCCAGGTCTGGGAGACCTCGGGTTACGACCAGGAGGCAGGATCCTGCAATCCTGTTGAGTCACCTCCGAGACTGTTTTCGTCCATCTACCGAACCGCAGAGGATATCGTCGGATCCCACGGACCCCAAATAAGTGGGCAAACATCGGACGCCCTTTTAGATGTCCACATTTATCCCCATTGAAGCGCCGTGTAATCGCCTTAATAGGGCACTGCTGCACTGGTGGACCTCGGAAGAATGAGCTGCTCTGGTCCAAGAGAGGGTCCGAATTCTCATCCGCAGCATGCGCTGAAGGCGCATGGCCTGTATTGAGGCAATGAGGGGCCACATTCATTATCGATGACAATTTTTATGCATTTTTCTTTTCCAATAACATAATCATTCCATGTAAGGTGTGATTTTGCGTTTTGACCCCTACCCCACATTCAACATCTTTGCTGATTCCACTTGACCGCCAGAAACTCCAGCTTTCGAATACAATGTAATTAATCATGGATACCCAACACACCTACTAATCATATATCCACGATACATTTAGTATGCACTACTCTATAAGCTTTTAAAGACATGTATACATGTAGTTTCTTTTGTTGCTCAGTATACATGTAGAGAAAGGCGACAAAATCACAGTGTGTAACCCACCGGCATGGGAGCTGTGTAAATCGACACGAGGACATGAACGGTCTAAATCGTTTTATATTTTATACTACGGACTGTCTACGTACTGAGAGGCTCTGCACGTAGCAAAAGGCTACGCGCAGAGCCACTCTAGACATGGTTCCCTAAAGGACAGTCCCGTGCAACCCAACTGTTAAAGGTCTATCACTCTGTTGGATCAGTCCTCGACACAGGTGGTCAGGGGACATAGTCTTCCTTGATCTAAGCAAATCTTTCGCCTGTATATCACATGATCTTTTGTTGTGCAAACTGAATCATTATTATGGAATCAGTGGTTGTTTTTATGCATGTATCAAAGATACTTTAGCAAATCGTTAACAAAGAGTTTTAACTGAAAGTGAGCATCTCACTCACAAGTTTTATCGGCGTGTCACACTGTGTGATGAGATGGAATGCATTCCAAGTTTAGAAATACCGACATGCCTTATGGCAAGGACTATTCATCAATAGATTGTCTTTGCTTCATGGCATATCAAAGAGAACAAAGTAATAAATAAATATATATATATTTTTTATCGACCTCCCCAATTTATAAACAAACCGGACGGAAAACGCATACGATCACAAATTAATCAATTTAATACAAACAATTAAAACAATGATGCATGGCAAACAATATTTTACCTACTGACATACGATAATTTAACACGTGCGGCCTATGTTGAACTGAACATTATGCATAATTATTGATATTTTTATTCAATGGCAGTCTTGCTGGTCATCTTGCGATGAATCGACACCTTTGGTAAGATATCTGGCACTTGGAGGTGCAGATCAAGGTTCCAGTCATGCTGAGGAAGAGAAAAAATATCTTATTAATAGTGCCATCACGAGTAGAATGTACACTTGTGAATATGTATCAAGTTAATTCAACTTCAGTTATGGCTCAATCTGAGATGCCGAAATGGTTACCACTGTGAACCAGGCACTCTTCTAATACTGCTTTACAGTAGTAAATATAGTTATAATTTATAACTAATATATCAGCGATAATTAGGTACTAATATGGAAATGGAGTTATTATCTATAAGCACACCACAAGACGAACTTCACACCTTTCTTGAGACTGACTGACAACATTGAGAATTTGGGCTTTACATGTTGTTCTAAATTACTATAATTGGGATTGGAATAATTAGTCACTATTGATTAAAAGCACATTTTTTTGTTGTTAGTTACACATAAGTATTCTAAGATGATTCGCATTTTGTGCTTTTCACATCAACTGACCCATTTCGCAGAGATGCGCAGGACTGGTTTCCGAAATCTCTGCCATCGCACTGCTCGTGGCCGTGGTGTCGAATCCCGTCTCCACAGCGAGCTTTCCTGCAAGCTGAACACAAATCCACTCAATGCAGTTGTGTTGGTGAATAAGGAGACTGACCGATGCATGCATCGTGGTAATCTTCATTGCCATCGTCACACTGCTCGCCTTGCTCTCGGTCCAGGATTCCATCTCCGCATTTGGTGATCTGAAATCATAACGCACTCAATCAAAATCATAATGCATCTGACACGAAAATGAAGTTGCATGAAAACGGAGGAAGTGCGTCTCAATTCTATAAGATGTAACCAAGGATCCGAATGAAATTCTTGTTTAGGCCTAAGTACGTATAAATGACGACTGAGGCCTGCAAATTGCTTTCTGGCGCAGATCTTCGTCATTGGTGCCAATGGAACCGATACCTATCTGACTATCTGAGCACCTCGAGTTCACATAGGGTGTATCTAATTGCACCGAATGACCCTCTCTCTCTCTCTCACTGCTACATAATGCCTCCCAACACACCAATTCTCACCCTGATAGCACGCCACGTGACGTGATCCCGGAAGTAGAGCTGCTTGACGTCGCTGCGGTAGGCCACCAGTCCTTCCAGTTGAACGCCGAACATGGACGTAGCGTCCGGGAAGACGACCAGCTGCGAAGATCGAGGAGACTGTCAGTGGGCTTCTTAGCAGCACTGGACGTTCTGTCCACTCACCCCTGGTACGCCATCAAGACCTCTCTCACCTGGCGACCCTGGCTGTCCGTGGTGACCTTTTGACCCCCTGCGACCCCGTGAGCCCTTAGGTCCTGCGATACCAGGACTCCCTTTGGGCCCGACTGTAAGATAATTATGGGTAATTATAGGATTCATAATGTCGTGTTGATTACCTTCGCCGGGTAAACCAGTAAGGCCTTGCGGTCCGACTGGTCCTACAGGACCCTGGATCCCTGCCGGACCCTGGTCCCCTTTAGGGCCCATTGGTCCCTACAAAGAAATACAATATTGGATTAACGGTATGACTAATCAATGTTATTATTGGGTCTGGTTATTTGACGAAAGAAATGCATGAGCACTTGGTACCTTTTTGCCTCTCCTTCCTCTGCTCCCTTTCTCTCCAGGGGGTCCAGGTAAACCGATGGGTGAGATCTGGGGCTCCGGTCCAATCGGCTCATCATTCTTCTCCTTCATACTGAAATATTCGTTGCAAACATCTGCAACACCTGAGGAGCAATTGAGGCAACGGAGGCATGCACGAATCAACGCTAAATGATGTTATGTAGATGCGCACCTGAACCGTAGTCCTTCTCAATTGGCTCAATCGAATTTTCTCCCTGGACAAAAAAGGGGAAAAAAACCCCATTAAATTAGAATATAATGAATCTCAATTAAATGGTATTAAGGTATACCAAAACTAGCAACTAAACTTTTGATTCAAATTACAGCAGAATTGCACCACCAATGAGTGCATGAGACTGTAAAATATTATGAAGGTGTTACTATATGTATATTAACATGAAATGTACAAATACAGTACAATGGAAGTCATTGCAATGCAACTACACATTGCAGCAAATGCTGATAGTCTCAAGTCGTATTAAACTTCATACGATGCAGAAACTATTGCAGCAGTGTCCAATGTCCAGTGGTAATATAATCGAAATGGGTGTTGACACAATTTGACATTTTTATGGCACAGTCATGGGTCAGCTCTATCATTTCAATGCTACACTAGATTTCTCGTATTGTGATAAGCAGAACCGATTTGATTGAAGTATGCAATCAAACAGGCGTAGAATATCACAATTAACTATGAAATAATATAATGAATAGAACATTTTAATTTAGCACTTACCAATTTATGCAATTAAAAGCTCTAATTGGCAAAGTGACTTTGACCTACTTGCAATTTAATGAAAACCATTTTTTTCATGAAATGTGTATGCTAGCAGTATATAATAATAGTACAACTAGTAAGATAATTATCAGCATAACAAGATTCTATTATACAGCTATAGATTTACTCAAAACTGAGGGTTAAAAATTACACACGAAGCGGAAGCAGACAATATACTATATGCATGTACATGTAAATGTAATTGCACATTTTTCACTGAAGTTAGTTTATGGACACACTTTTCATGACTGGCTTCAAATCTCGAGTGATCTGAGTAATCGTCCACCAGCCCAAAGCTTTAGAGTAACACCTTAAAGCTTCTATGACTATCACAGCCTGCAGCTTGAAAGCCATTACCTTCCTCATAAGCATTGAAAAATTTGTCTTTAAGATTAACTCTGAATCGTAATCAGTAGTTCTCAGGAATAGCAAGTAGCAAAGTTACCTTTCTTCAATATTTGCAATTTCCAACAATATGTTTTCATTCATAACACACTTTTGAATAGCGCACAGTTTTTCTCTTCCCGCCTCTGAAAGGTAATGTATGCTTTACCCTCCGAAAGAACTGGAAAAACATTGATAGTGAAAAGCACAAATATATCCAATATCCCACAGTCGTAGAGAAAGACTTTAAGCCTGATTAGGTCCTATTTACCTATTGAATATATCCGACCTTCTAATTTGAGTGATCGACGTGAAAATATAATTTCACCAACTCCACCCACACAATTAATTAAAGCAGCGTTTCTCATAGTTCATTCACATCTTCTCTTTTGGTTGGTATGGTGTAGATGCGCTTCTCAGGCACCGATGACACTCGGCTTTCATTCCTCTCAACACATATCTTTTAGGTAAAATGCAGGTGGCCACGTTTGAGTGACATATAGCTTCACACAGCTGTCAAAAATTTAATGTTTTATCCTTAGTTAAGAGCTGGATTATTGTGTAACATGTCACTGAGTAATGCACAAAATACCCCAGGTAAAGTACAGGTGTGCAGTAAGTTATATTTAGCCAGCCAACCAGTTAGCCGCTAAGGCAGCCAGTCAATCTATAGCCGCCAGTCGCTTACCTTCATTCGCATCTCCAGATTGTTGAATATGGCTTGTCTTAGCAGAGTGTTAGTGTCTCCATCGAGGGCAGGGGGAGGGGGAGGGAATATAGGAGGGGGCGGGAAGCGGGTTCCCCCAATCCCGAGCAAAATGGCGTTGGACTCCCTGTCTGGGTCGCTTCCAACGGTCACCGCATAAAGGTTATCTGCAACAGAAGAGTCTGCTGAGATCAAACTACGCAAAAAAATGACTCATGACCCTAAAGATAATGAGGTGCAGAAAGGAGAAATTCGAAGCATATTTCGAGGCAGGTAAATCACCAGACCAGCATGACGGCTGGTGCTGCCACAGCGTGTTTCAATCTCCCATCAAAGCTCCTCAGCTTTTTCATCTCTCTCATATACTCAGAAAATAAATCTGTTTACAAGCCTCCACCCTCAGCGTGCTCTGCTTTCCCCTTCATATTTGCTTTCCTCTCACTCTCTCGATTCGTCGATAATGTTTTTATCAATATTGGCAACCCTGCACCACCTGTTCGCTTGCATTATCATTTCGCTATTTCGCTCACCAGCATCCGTCGTATCTCTCGTGCTTTATGTTTCAGCCCTCGGGATATTCGAGTAAAAGAGACTAAATTGTCGAATGTGTTAAAACGTCAAGTTGTCAAGATTTATTTCAAAACCTTGAAAGAGACAATCCGTGTTTGTGTGCGGTTGAAGTCTCTCTGCCCTTTGGCGATTCATATTTAATTGTTGTTTCTCTCTGTGAGATCATCGGTTTGGAAAGCGAATTTACATAATTAGTGTTTCCTAAACAATGCAGCCAACTTGTCGGCATTTTTATTATTATTATTCTTCCTTGTATTATTCGGTGCATAATTCTTGTTGTTTTTAAATAATAAAATTACAACTAGCTAACCCTAATGTTAAAGCGGCACTCATTTATTATAACCCCTGAACCCATGACAATATCCCTCTTTGGTGTAACTCCTGAGTGAAACCTCAAAAGAGATATGATTGCATGCTCTGTACAGTTGCCTCTGTTTGATATAACAATGATGATATAATTTGATATAATATTAATCATATAATTAGTACATTTTTGTTCTAATTTCTTCTGTTGTGTTGTGTTTCACATGTTAGTTCTTTCCGCCGATGTCATCATTTTGTTTGGCATAAAACATATAGCTTGCAAGGGATTAAATACCTCCATGCCCTTGGGTATCTCGGCTCTTCTATCTAGTGGACACTACAGGCGGATGAAACAGAAGCCGAGGTCTGCACTTGCATGCGGTTTGGGGCATTATACTTCACGGAATCGTTTCTTTACATATCGTTCAGTGTCAGGCAGAAGTTAAACAAGCAATGAAATACTAGGCAAATTTGCCTTATTTCATTCCCATAATGCCAGGGTCACGAGGTCAAGTGAAAGCGTGCAATTGAAGAAAGGAAAAGGAAACAAACTCGAAACGAAGCAGCCTCTTTGCACAATGGCTTCTGTCAAAATTTTCTTTTGCATAAGATTTGTAAACTTAAACGAAGGCTGAGCCAAGTAAATACGGTGAGATTGAGACTCAACGAGTGCCGTTCTCTTGAATGCTGTATAACGAGGCTCAGTCATATTAGCTAAGTAGGAGGTAGTTATTATAATTATAACGGATGGGGAATACACGAGAGGTTGCCTTAATTAACTTGATTAAGGTAACTGAAGGTAGAGCAGATGGTGGTGATGACACGAAAGACTTGCAGGAGAAGCGAGAGAGACGGCATTCACTGGGATTTAACAAGTTATGATATTTTTTTAGCTTCCTCTAACATTGCAGTCTTAATATTTTATTTTCATACTGCTACCACTTTGCTATCACATCATTACATAATGTATATATCACAGAGAAACAAAGCGCACAAAGTTGCAAAACCAAAAAAATGGCCCGCAAACACTCAAATTACAGGTAATTTGAAATCGTTTGTGCTTTTGTTCTCGACCAATTACTGCTCATCAAAGCTACCTGAATGCCAAATAGTTGCTCCCAGGTGCTGTTGTTGAGAGCTGTTTATATGACGCAATTAATTATTACGTAACCGGACTTATGTGTAAATCGAATCACTCCCACTGCCCAGACAACTTCAATCTAGGGGACAACCAGGGACTAAAAGGATGAACGGATCGAGTCAAACGGTACATCGCGAGGAATTAATTGCTGCTCGATTCCCTCAATTGAATTAATATTTTGAAGTTTTACATCCATGAGATTGCAGATACCGATGGTATCTGGTAAATGGGTGAGGCAATGCACTATGAATACCTTAGTTCAATATTATTATATAATCGATTGTATACAAAATGACGTACACTGAAATCAGCGCGTATGATACAGCCCTTATATTCTAACAATGTAAATGCAGCTAGACCATCCCATCGCATTTACACCCGTGATAACACAATACAAGATAAACATACAGCATAAGACTTACTATCTAGGTACTTATAAGGCAATCCCATCGAATCACTGAAAACTGTTTGTATCCATAGCAACGCACACAGCAACCGCAGTGCCATCTTACACCAGTGTCCGTGTCTCATGCCTTGAGTGAAGTAGGCATTGTGCCCCATCTAATAGAAGACGGGTCTTATCCACACAGATTACAATCCAGTATCGAAATGATCATTTCGAAGAGCTGTATCCACTTCCTGTTATAAATGGCAGTGGCGCCCTCTATCGCCTGGCGCCATCAGCAGTTTTATGCGACAGCAATATGGCTTCTGCTCTCGGGAGTGTCCTCCACTGAGTTTTCCCTGGAAGCGTCAGAGAGCATTTGACCGTTTTCCTTGCTTTAGCCTTGCTTTAAATAACGTCCATGCTGTATAGCCGCAATCTGGAATGAAATATCGCTGCAGGTTTTCGAGATGCAGCAGACATGCGCTGGTGCAGAACCGGACTCAGCCAAGAGCTGAGCGGTGTGAATCACGTGTAGCAATGTTATGAGTTGAGGCAAAGAAGAGGTGCTTCGTTACTTTTCCTTCACCTGAAGGGGGAAGAAAAAGGAGGGGAGAGGGAAGGGGGTCTGACGTCACCATGCAGCTGCCGTGGGCTCATTATTAGTTCACTTTTGATGTATATCTTTGCATATGTACAGCAAATTGTAAACTTGTAAAAATTGTAACTAATCTGATCTCGTGTGCATCGTAATTAACACGTGTTATATGGAGTGAATGTGTAACCCACTTTGGAACAACGCGATCTTATATCTTATCTTTAATCCAATAGCTTTGCCTCTTACTATATCAGCTCGCGTGGTGTGGAGTGATGTACAATTGCTCGATAAAACTTGCATCGGTAAACACTTGTGCTAAACAATCAACACTGAATCAAGTGGGTGCTGGTTCACCTGGACGTCTGAACGACCAGGTAAGTGCTGCTGGCTCTGCGATTGCACTGAGCGTTAATTGTGGTCCGGGTCTGGTAATTGAGACGGTATAGCTACAGCTACAGAATACTGTGAATAACCATTGCTATTTTTTATAATGGTAGGGCACAGTAGTAGTGAACTAACACATCTGGATGGTCTCATTCAGTATTTGACAACATTATAAACATTATGTGCTATAAGTACATCCAGCCCAAGATGCATTTTCGCAACCTAAAGTACAATAATAACCATTTTGGATTTATTTTAAGCCCTTACCCATCGTTGACTTGTGAACACCATGTTTATTTGGCGTACATTCTACGGCACGCGAGAGACCCACGTGCGGATTCAATTGAATGCAGACGATGCTCCGGCGCAATGCTTCAGCTGTCAGTTTTCCTAATTCGAAACACATTTTGTTTCATTGTTCTGTGTATCGGGTACCGGTGTGAAATCCGTGTTAGGGATAACGTTTGGCTTTATCTGTGTGTACGAACAGTGGAGTAAACACAAATTGCTTGTTGGAACTTCTGATGTGTGTCCATTGGTCCCTTGTTATAGCCACAGTGTTTATTAACTTGGAAATACCACCTGCGTTATTGCTATTATAAGTTTTGGATATCTCAATGATCTATTGATTGCGGCGAAAAGTAACGAACGTTGATTATGTGTTGGACGCCATTTTAAATTATTGCATATTTTTATGGCACCTGGTGCGGGATTTGTGCTTTTATTCTGTATTCCTGGAGCCAGTACATGCACTGCAGGGTATTTAATCAAACAATTCATTAGAGATTCATTCGCTATACTTTTGGACCCTTCTTCACAGAGCCAATTGTATCAGGGGCAAGTTAAGTTTGTAAGCATTGGTATACGACCATTGCATTCAACAATATATCTCCATGCAGGTGATGCTGCTTCGTGACCAGGGGGCATACAGCAGCAGCAACACACTGCATTCGGGGCCACCAAGCCGAACTCATGGATTTGTAATGTAATCTTTTATTAATTTTAACTTCACACTTACAATCGTCTTCTGCTTACACGACTACATGCAGTAACTGCCAATATTCATTGCATGTCAATGTGAACGTTTTGTCCACCAAACAAAAGCAGTTTGTATGCAATAATCTACAAAGTCAATTGATTGTTGGGAAGAACAGACTTCCCGAAACAAATGTACCCCTGGCATAATATCATATAATTATACTTTGGTCCGTGGAGGGACTTCATCGATCCCGCTGACTATGAACTTAGTGCTCTTATCAATTTGCGTCTGAGATCCAATCCATCGCAGTGGGATCCAAGGCAAGATGATCTCGATTACAGGCCGCGTATCTGACATAATATAGATCATAGAAATGGATGAGCATCCAACGCTATTCGATCTGAATGCACGCTGGGACTTAAGGAGCAATTGCAGCCAATTGGATTGCAGTTAGATTACACTTGATTGATTGGTTTGTGGGTTGCGTTACGTGGTTATGGTTGATTGGTTGGATGGGTGGTTGTTGCTTGGTGCTTGATTTGTTGTTGGTTGCTTAGTTGATTGGTTGATTGATTGATTGATTGATTAAATGCGAACTATTAAATATGTTACTTTTTTATTTTGTCCATAATTGAACATGCATGTAACATTATTATGATATGTACAGATATTGGATAATTCTATAACCGATTCATTTTCTTTCTACCCAAGTTACTCTTTATGTGCAGATACTGTATTGGACTTCAAAGCCTTCATTTGGTGCATGCATAATTATAGTAATCTTGTCCGTCATATTTATTCATAATTATTAAATTATGGATCATACCGGACTTGGTTTAAGAGCAAAAAGCATCTTATCATAGAATGCCTGAACGAAATGAGCAACTTCATACTTTTAAAGAATTACTCGAAAGTTGTTAGAACATATACATGTATATATGCACACCTGTTCATCGAAATTTCGTTGCTCAACAAGTTGAACATCGTGTTAGTAGACCAAAGATACTCTGCCATAGAGGACCCATGTACGGAGAAAGTTACAAGTTCTTTCTCCTCGATTCACTGCGTTATGATTCACAAGCTTGATTTTCTCTTCTCTCTTGTGAATGGTTTGAAACGAGCGTCTCTTTCAGCCAGAGGACCGTAGTACTTCCCGAAAGATATCGGAAAACCAGTCTCTATCGCATATGGCTCATCTGGGGGTCACACAATGGAGATGTGTTAGGTAACATGATCCGCCATATTGTACTCACCTCCTTGTTCAGCTGGTCGGCCCAACACAGAGCAAGCAACAAGCGTCGCTATGACGACCAAGGCCATGATGATGTGGAGCCACCCAACTATGGTCACTTGGTTGTCCACTGGCGGATAAGAAAAACAAATATTTTGTTGTTTCATAAGCGCTACAATAATACGTAGTGGTGTTTCGAAGCGCTTAACCTAATGCCGTGCTTAATTGTACGCTATGCAGTTTAAGATCGATATGTGGAACTTCTATTCGGTCGAATTTCTTCCTATGTGGAGGCCATTTCGAATCACCGAGATCGTCTCAATCCGTCATCTCTGAGAAAAGTGTTAATTATTGACTAATTATACCACTAAGTGAGTTTGCCAGCCAATCAGCCTTGTGTATTTGGGTGCATAATCCGTGCACAGTGAACGCGTGTAAATAATCAAATAGCATAGATCACTCTCTAAAATACAATTTCATTACACCTCCGCTCATTGGCAGTCGTTAATTATAATTATTCTTACAAATCCAGATTCGCCGTGGGTAAAACTCTGATTCGGAATTTCACACACAGAGTGGGTCAAAAGTAGTCTACTAAACGATAAAAAAGGATCTCAATGCTTTCCAATGGTGCGACGCATTTCTGAGAAAGTGTTACATAACAGATCGCAGTGTAAAAATCACACACAGATAATAGAACCAAATATTTGGTATGGGTAGTCTAACATGTCATGCTGTTATTCCTATCATTTCTTTTTTAATTTCATCAACATATATGCCGATTTATTTCAATTAATACAGTGCACTCATCATTCCGCAATATTTCCACTTTTTGGTTGTGGCAAACAGGGCCCCGGACCATGAATAAGCTTCATTGAATGCATAATTAAGGCAACGCTCTCGTTCTGTTGTTCTGTTTCAGAGTGCTATTGTTGTGACAATAGAACTAATGTTATCTCCTAAAACCAAAACAGAGCAGAGAGGTTGTATTGAAGTGCCATACGAGATGACATTCCATAATGCTCGTTCAGGGGATCATCTGAATTTGCTCTCTTCGCGATCCACACCACTCGAATTTAAATGTTCCTCCCTCATTTAAACTTGACTTTTTTGTTTAATTTCTTTGTATAAATGGACGCAGAATAACATAGTCAATCCATACCAGGTAGTTATTTTTTTTGAATCATTGATACATTTTAGCAAATTTACAGTTTTGTTTTTAACATGGAGTAGATAGACTACTTTTGGCCCACTTTGAATATCTCAGGAAATGCACGTTGACTACACGCGCTATCTTCGCTGTTTAGCTATTCATCATCGTTTTTTAGCGATCCGGCATGTGATCCGAAATCAGCCAAAGGTTTCATTGCTATATACATTTGCGAATTGCAATAGATTTTAATTGGTGGAAATTCCATTGTTTTAGTAAGAAATATATCGTATGTGACTATTCATTGATACTAGAAATCGAATTATCAATTTATCGGGTTTTGAGAAGGATTTGTGGTGCTATCCGACATCAAAATCATCAATCCGACATCAAAATCATCAATCCGACATCAAAATCATCAATCCGGGTTTACTCATGAAGTAGAAATATTTATTTTATGGCTCTAATATAATTTCGATCGTCGTCTCGAATACTTTAGTTACAATTTTTCTTGGCTTAATTAATCAAGTTAAGTCACTCGGAAGTCGATAGTTATGCTCGGATAGATTATGTTCTCGTGATTTTGCAGCCAAAATAACCGAAGTCAACTTTATCTTGTCGATTATCTGGCTCCGTATTCTCTTCTTTGGCTTGGACATCTTCGTCGCCATTAATTTTCTTCTGAAAGGGTTTGTTTGCAACGACCAAGTGTTCAATTTTACTTTCACAGATCTCAAACTTGCTTGCGGTCATCCACGTTGGATTTGCATTACAACAGCTGTTCATATGTTTTACCGCAACACATTATTATCTCCTGTGGGGTTTGGAAGGCAATAGAGGTTTCCCTCTTTTGCGATACATTGGTCACAGATCACAGAATTCGGGAAGTACGTCGGCCCTCCCAGACGACATGGTTATAATTGCAGACAGGCGGTCAAAGCGACTGAGTTATCGGAGCCCGTGTTTATTTCTCGTTTTCTATTTAAAGATACGCTACTCTTGATCTGCGTGTCATCAGCGTTTCCTTTGTGAGAGATGTCGTATTTCTTTAAGATGTTCATTTGAGAGGAAAAGTACGTTTGGAAAAACAATGAAATAAATGCAGCAGCAAAAGTACTAATAATTCTAATACATTTTCGCCACGAACCCACTATTGAAGTGCGTAACTAATTTCCACACTGATTTTTGAGAGGACGCAGCTGATTGGCTGACCCAGTTGGTTCAGTATCGCAAGAGTTAGGTCGTCGTTCATTGGTTGAAACCGTTAAGGAGGATGCCACTTAAGGAAATAAAATCGAATAAAATTAATGTTTGGATTCACAAACGGTGGCATTGAGGTATTTCGGTGATTCAACTAATTAAAGAAATGTCTTACCAACATATGGAATTAAGAATTCGAGATTGAGGAGTCTTTGTCGAAAGATGGAAGCGTATCCTTCCATTGTGCCGAAGGCCTTTGGTTTTCTTGGCGCCTGTGTGGTATATTTCGTATTTTATTTGATTGATTTGGAGTTTGAGTTTGGGGTAGGAACAGGTGCAATCAGAGCTCAATCAAAC
This sequence comes from Capitella teleta, assembly GCA_000328365.1. NCBI lineage: Eukaryota > Metazoa > Annelida > Polychaeta > Capitellidae > Capitella > Capitella teleta. Next base: position 58,332 of record KB310457.1, read on the forward strand.
ATTGCCATCTGTCATTGTTCATGATTCATGACGTTGGATGACCCACTCTCACGGCTGATTGATTAATTTTATATTCCAATAAATACACATTTATATTAATTAATTAGGGTGGCACTATTAAATTTCGATTTATGCAGGTGTCACCATCTAATTCTGTTTGTTTGACCGCAGTCAGGCAATCCGGACTGTATGATCTTCATTGAACAGATTTCATAGGCGGCACCATGCATATAGGTCAAAGTTCACCAATACATGTATGAATTAAGCTTAAGCTGAAAACAGAACATTCTTTATACAATCATTATCTTGAGGCATTTGTATTATAATATAATATTAAATTTATATATCCATTCAGCATTAACCAGTTTACATCTGAACGGTGCTGATCAGTTCCAGTTGTTGATGAGTTGCTAGCCCTACCTCCAAGAAAACAAAGAGAAGAAAGAAAAAAAGACAATAAGAGAGTATTTGCATCTATTTATTCAAACTGTGTCACTTGGTGCCACTTATGACAAAATCCAGTGGGGAAGTCCCCTTCACTGATAACCATGAAAAATAAACAAATAATTAAGAATGCCATAGCGTAAAACTATAGTGAAACTCACGTATTTTTTACACCTGCTCGAACATGCATTCTTCGATTTGAAATTATTGGCGTTTCCACCACACCCTCCATAACTGAACTTCTTGCAGACATTCTTATTGATGTCGAAGTAATAACGCGTCGTAAAATCGCCACACTCGCCTCCCTCCGGGCCCAACTTGCACTCGTCTGAGGTGAACAAGTGTTCATTTGGACACATGCACTGAAACATTTATGGTTTGCATGCACGAGAACTGACCAGGAAGAGTCGCAGCTGTGCACGATGTGACGCATTCAACTTCAGTCTTGAAGTTGTTTCCATTTCCACCAGTTCCATGGAAGTCGAACGGGTAACACCTTCCCTTGCTTGCTCTGAAGAAGTATCGGGTTTCTGACATTCCGCCAATCCCTTCATCCTTGCCCAATATACAGTCATTGATGTTGACTGAAGACCAAATTGCGTACACGAATAATATAGTTGAATACTAAATGTTTCACTCACATTTCCTCTTGCACTTGTAGTCAACGTTCTCAGTACCATAATCGCATGCAGTACATGTTTTACCTTCTGTGGATTCGACGCAATTGTCTGCACTGTTTCCTATCTTAGAGAGTCCGCATACAGCTATTGATGAGCACCCAGATTTGAATGAGAGAAGCTTGCCATCCCTTGAAACTTTTACTTGCTTTAGGCAAATGCTTGGACTCTTGGAACGAATAAAATATCAACCAGAGATAATCTAATTCATGATTACTTACATCGCCTTCGGGGCAAACTCTCAGTTCACCCTTACACTCGTCTTTGGAAGCGGCTTCGCAAGTGACGCATAACAGTTGCTCATTCTCTTGTTCTTTGCAAGGCGGATCCAAATCTGCATATTGTGGATACATTAGGGGCGTAGCTAGGGCTAAATGTGCGTAACTAACCAATACATTGATTGTCGTAGAAAACATGCGGTGGGTTGCAGTAGCAGTCTCGGATTCCGCCTTCCGAGCCACACTCTTCGTTGGCATTGCATAAGCTTTCTTGGCATACCAAGTCACCGCCTTCCTCTTCGCACGTGCAATCCTTTGTGCAATCTTCGGATTTGTATGATTCACCGACGTTGATGTAGACGCCACCCTGCTCAGGAACCTTGCAGCCGCAGTTGGATTCGTCGAAGCACTTGCTCTTGCCGTCGTAAATCTTGCCTTCCTCACAGAAGCAGCCTTCTTCGCAAGCGTCGGTGTCTCCACACATTTCGCCTTTGGGATCCTTGCAACTCGGCATGCAGATGCTTTCACACTTCTGGTACACCATTCCCTCGCCACACTCCAGGGCTAACATCATAATCATTCATAAAACCCCCGAAATGACGAATGCCCGTGCTGCACTCACGACAGAAGGTTTCGCTTCTCCAGCGATTTGCTATTCCATAGGCTGCTCTACAAACCTTGGACAGTGAGAGAGCATGTTCGCAGATGGTTACCTTATATTCATTCAAATGACATGCATCATAGACACAGTTCTCAAAGATGGTTTTGGCTTGTTCATCAGGCATCGACTTCATACATGGCTGATATAAACATAAGCTCCAATGATCATACAATATTGCATGCATAACTTGCATTTACTTACACCAAATGGCCCATCAGTGTCCTTGAGAATTTCACAATGTTCCTCGGCTTTTTTGGTTCTTTCATTCGAGCAGCCACTGGGGTTGGGTGGGTTGGGGCATGAAGCTTTACACGAATCCTCGTTTTCATCAATGGAAGAAGTCCATGAATAACCAAACATATTCGCACTTGTAGCCTGCATAGGAAGTCAGTTGCAGACAATGTCCCTCAGCGTAATCAGCCCCCAAACCAATTTTCCGGGCTTAGCTCTGGGATAAGCCTCCATGCAGAGGTCAGAATCGCCAATTGTCCAGTCATCATCTGCTACATCATTGGCATCACCGCAGATACCACACATTTTTTCTTTCAGGGCAATGGGAGCGTGGACAGAGACTCGCGAGATCCCGTCCCAGCCAATCTGAGGTCCTTGGTCAATGGTCACCCACTGCAAAGGATTGTGATTCGCCACTCACACAAATGATAAAGACCAACCAGACTGGATGGAGTGGCAGTAATTGAGACACCTTCGACGGGCGACTGGGGGAAACCGAGAAGCGGGTGACCATTCACCTTCACTCGACGTCCGAGCATAAACGTGATGGTCTGCAGGGTTAAAAGATGAGCTGAGCCCACTCAGGGACACTAAGGCGCTTACCGTGTCACCGTCGTACACTTTGATGGTCACCTCGCGAACCCTGGAAACTGCCTCGCTGGGGTAGTTACGGTCATTGTTGATGATGACCTCCCAGGAAGGATCACCAGCTGGAAACCTATCCTTGCAGTTATCTCTGGCCAAGGTGTACTTGCAAGTGCCCATGAAGTCTAAACTCTTGCCGTCGAACGAGAAGCAGTGAGGATCTCCAATGCAGTAGCACATCTCGCTACCTGAAGATGTATCCATTTGATAATAGATACCGTTATGTGCGGATAACTATCATGACATTCGTTCATAATTGTACCATGGCATCTGATATATTTATTTTGATACTGCATCCAGGAAAACCGGCTGAAGTCATTAAAAAAAGTATCCTACGAATGGTAGTGAGTTTTCCGCCCTGACATCCTGACAAGTCGTAATAATCCCATCCAGGGTAAGAGCCGAGAGCTGTATCGTCACTGAAGGGAAGCAAATTGGTGATTAGAAGAAATGTCAGAATTGTGTACTATAGTGTAGGCTATGCATTGAAACACGGGTTGATCCAAATTCAAAGTATTTAGCCTCTTACGTGTTTACTGCTTGAGCATGACATTCACGAGTTGCTGGATGATACTCAATGGATTTGGTGAGAAACCTCACTTCATTCCTAGCAAGATCTTTGCAATGTTCAAGGTCAACATTGTAATAAACAGCGAGGTTGTTCCCCCCAATACCAGAGCCAACCACCGGGCCTTGCCAAGTTCCCGATGGACATCCAGGCGCTGGAAGAACACAGGGAAATCAGTCATGATTGTGTTTATTTTGAAGAGTTTATTGTTATCCTAATTATTATCATTATATATCGTATATCATTATCGAACATTGAATCAATTTGACACTCACTGCGGCATGTGATCTCGTAGTACGTCCAATCTGCAAACGTACTCAGAGCTACGTTCGATCTATCGACCCTCTGAAGCTGGCATGTGCCTGTGGCTGGTTGACTGAAATATGAAGAAATGGCAGATTGTACCCTTTTGCAATTATGCAGTCAGATTTACACTAATTAATAAGCCACAATGCTCATGTATCCTTGGAGAAAATTTCAGGTCGGTCAGTGGTGTATAATTATTTATATTCCACACAAAATTGTCACACAGACAAAGAGTGATCAGCTGAACTCCATGCACACAAATATAGGTCAATGGGAGTCACGTGATGCATAGAGATAACCACATCTCCCTATTATCCATCAGACAAGCTTAAGTTATCATACTAGAATTAAATATTTGCTCACAGATCGAAAGAAATACATTTGAATGTAGTTTCTGATCGGCAAGCTTCTTCGCATTGGCTGAGTGTTCGACCTTTGAGAATGACCAAATTGTTTTCAGGTAGACCCATGCCGGCCATGGGGCCGACAAGCGGACATTCAGATTTGTCTCGAGGATCTGTAAGTAAACGTTCATATCAATAACTGTCTTACACAATAAAACCGCATGTATCATTGCGTCATTCTCTCAATTAATTAGCTTTAGTAATCTACCGAACGATGAATGCTTACCATTGTCACATACTATTTCGAGGTACTTGTATGGGGGTGAAGCAATCAAATAGCTGTCATGACGATCTCCCGCGGATAGGGAGCAAAAATTGATGTCGTCGCGATAGTCAACGGAGCGACAGAGGAAGGAGTCTTCGTCCTCGCACGCTGCTTGGCACTCATCCTGACTGAAGCCTTCAACAGTCCTTGTGTTGATATCCTTCAGCCCCATTCCGGGAAAACGCTCCCAACGGCATCCATCGGGCAGGTCGGCCGCAGCCACAGCTGAGAATCAACATACTTTGTATAAGAAAGATAGAGAGATGTCAAAGCATCACCAGACACATCTGGGAACTCTGTCTTCAAAATCAAAAATACATTTCTGCATCAGGGCAGAGAAACTGCGTCTGAAGCACTGAAGATTGAGTTGAAAAGGAAGCGAAATATATTACTAAACGCAACTTTGAATTTCCCATAAAGAGAGAGACTAAATTTACACCAGAGAAACATACAACAAAAACTTGAATAATATGTAAAAGAAAACAATTTTTTTACACAAGAGAGCAATTCTTAAATTTCCTTAAAACGAGTTACATTTTGGACACAACCCTATTCTGTTAAAAACGTGTTTTATTTCAATAAGCAACCACTCGAATGCTCGTGTTGAGCCAAAGTTTTAACAAGAGCGATGTTGTAAATGACGAACACCATCGTCTTTTTTGTTTTTGATTTGTTTGTTTTTTTTTCCCCCCAAAAAAGTTGGAACCTTTCTTTAGTCCTTGTTCGTGGTCTGCAGTGCCGTCTGCACCGAACGCGGGGTTCCTTTTTCCGCATCAATACGCGATTCTCAAATTAATTATTCGTTATCACTTGATATCTCTCACTCGTAGATCATGCGATGAAATTTAGGAATGAACGCTTAATAAATTCAGGTTAATTAAAAAATTAATTAAAAACTGAGATGCTTTATAACCAAAAGATAAATCTTTACACTTTGGATAACTATGTACATGTATATTAATGATACTGCGAACAGCACATGGTACATGAGCTTTTTAATTGTACATTGAACTTAAAATAGGTGACATTCAAACTTTCATCTCACCTAAGGCAGTCGCGAGGAGAGCGATTCTCACCAATGTCATCATGATGTCAGCGCGGGCGCAATTAAACTGGCGGTGTTCTCTGCTATATAGTATATGTCAATCAGATCCAATCTAGTTTATAGAGAGCAAGTTTTAATTATTTTTTATTGGCGCAGTCACTAATTATTGGTATAATCAATATACTAAACAAATAATTTATTAATATATGCGACGGATAATTAATATACATGGAGACCATGAGGTACCAGATGCCAAAAAAAGAGAGGAAATTCTGTAAACAATTAGTTCCAGGGCCATGCTTAATTTGAGTGGGCTAGGACATGATCCCCCATTAATTAACAATTAATTTATTCCTTAATTGTTCTTGCTCAGGACCTATTAAAACATAGGCCTCACACACTGACGACCGCTGCAATGGGATAAAAATGAATGTTTGAAATAGTGTTGCTATTTTGGAATCCTCAACCCGGGGGGAGGATCTCGCCATAGGTTTTCTCGTATTCTTAACACCCAGCAATAGATTTGATTTGTTTTAGACTTTACTATGTTTATTTTTATGTCATATTGCATGCGAAATAATTATTATATGGTTATAATCTTATGTTAGATCCAACACATGCAACATGTATATGCAATGTAATGGTCTTGCCTGTACAGCTCGCCTATCCTTATGAAAAATACCCTTTCACTAACAATACTATTGCAATAGTCTAAGTTTTACATGACAACATCTACAAATCAAATATAACGTCACTAGTTGTTGATACCTCTACAATTATTCCCCTTTTCAACTTTTTTTGTTGCTGTGACGCTGGCCTGATTCCACGAAAGCCGTAAAATTTCAATGTCAACTTCCTAGAAGCACGTCATGGACATTGTAAACGATCCAGGATGACATCGAGAGAAAAAAAAAAAAAGAAAAAAAAGATTAACGCACTCGTTGCTAATACAATCGCACGCGTAAAACAAGCCATTCAATGAGCGGAGAAATAACACATTTATTGCCAACATGCAGATGCGCATCTGCTCGATTTTCTGTTGGCAGTTATGCATAACGCCGCCACACTTCAGTCTTAATATCAAGTGTACAGAAAAATTATAGTTTTTTTTCGCAGGTTTCTGAGGTTCAAAAAGCGGTCGCTGTCACCGAGGGGGATGTTGATTCCTCCCATTAGTATGGTGTATCGGCTTGATCGCGGGACCTGCCCTGTGGTCTGTGAGGCCCATTGTGTAACACCCAGTTGGTGGTGTGGCCGTCACCTGCTCGTTAGACAATGCTATGAGGCCGTCATCTGAATCAAGGCGACTGAGCTTTTCAGTTCTAGATTCTTGCACATCATCTGTGCCGCCCGAATTAAAGTGTACTCATATGAATTGGGACCTAATTTTGTGTAAGTGATAACTTTTGACTATAAATAACTCACCACCAAATATACTCAATAAAATATTTACTCATTCATTAAAAGGTCTTAGTCAATATATTGAAAGAATGCAAATCTATAATTACCCTGAAAGATGAACGATCCTTAATTGCTACATCTGTAATAACAATAATAACAATATCTGATTTGGGAGTATTATTTAATAACATTTGTGTTTATTGCTGTTGTTGCTTTTATTATTGTGTTTCTTTGGATCATTATGATGCGTTTGACATGTTATAATTCTCTTACTTTAAGGTCACAATATTTCTCTTTTTCGTTTTTCATTTGTTCATTTTGATTATTTGTTTCAGTTCTCTTTTTGCCTTTATTCTGTTTGTGTGTGTGTGTGTGTGTGTGTGTGTTTTTTTGTTTTTTTGTTTTTCTTCTTTTTTTCTTTATTTTTCTTTTTCTTTCGGGTGGCTGGCGTGTCAGCGGCCGAAAGGCCATTACGTCAGTCTTCTAAGTAATATATTCAATGCTTACTCTTCTTCTTGCTTTTTACCACAATATATGATAAATTATTTTGTTTGTCTATAATGAAACCGTCAACAGAATTGTTTCGTTGTAGCATTTTATTCGTAATTTTTGCCGTTTATCTCACTGAATAATTTGCCGTCCATCCTACTGAAATTCTGCCAATGATTTCCACTACTATGATTGTTGGCAGGCACGGTTCACGAAACATGAAAATCGGCAGTAGATGCCACAAGTATAACGCACTTGGTGATCATAACGCACACATCGGCATAACGCATTCAGCGACCATAACGTTCGAAAGTGTCAGAGTTTTAATAAAACAAATGTTTTTAGCAGTTGAATCAGATAATAATAAACTTAAGACTATTATTAATGGTGGTTCCTTGCATAATATATTAAAAAAAAAAACAAAAAAAACCAAAAAAAAAACAAAAAAAAAAAACCAAAAAAAAAAGATAAGTAACTTAACTCGTAAAAGTCCTTGGGTATCTCCACAATCAAAGCTCAAAATGATACATGTATAATATAATTATGGTTCAATATATGATAATAAACTCAATCAATGATCAAGAAATACGATAATAATATACAAAAAAAATGTAAAAATAATGCTAGCACAATAACATATGCAATCAAAAGAACATGAGTAATAGAGGAAAGCAAGCACAATGGACCTAGTTAAAAATACGAATGCTATTAAATAAACAAAGAATAACCAAAACCAACATAAAAACAATTTAATTTGTCAAAATCCACTAATCCAAGCATTTTCCTTTCGATGTGTGTCCCAATCGAGATGCTCCAGAATTGACTCTGCATCAAACATGACGCTGCATTTGCTGTACATGCATTTGCTATGTAATTTCTCATTGAGTGTTGCAAAGTTTACTGAGATAATACAGGCTTGGAATAGAGTTGGCCGAGCCATTTGCTGACACATGTCGATCTGAGAAAAGACACAACCGTGACAGGGTGTATGTATGGGCCCAAATTCGATGTTTTTTTTTGGGGGGGGGATGTAAATCGATTATTTCCTCATTTAAAACCAGTGAGCAGATATTAGTCACGTTTACCTTAACGATACTGTGAAAAACAGCCTGATAATAATAACAAGATCTGCACTACACAAAACTCTGAAGGCTATAGTGACAAGGAAATCCTGAATATCGAATGATTTTAACTGAACATGTTAACATATTCAGTACAAGTACTTTACAGTATGGTTTCAAACCCAAGCACTCAACCGTTCAATGCACTTTTGTATTACAAAATGCTATCAATCACTATAACTCAAGTGGTTCACCATGCAATGTTATGTTACTTGATGCATCTAAGGCTTTTGATCGTGTACAGTATGTTCGTTTATTTTGTTTGTTGCGTGAGAGAGGGTTATGCACAAGGATATCTATGTTGCTTGCTCTGCTGTATACGAATCAAAGTATGTGTGTGCGATGGAAAAATTGTATTTCCGATAACTTTTCGTGTTCTAATGGTATAAAACAAGGCGGCGTTCTCTCACCAACTCTTTTTTTTTGTATATATTTTGATGAGCTGATAATTAGGCTAAAAAATTGTGGATCTAGCTGTCACCTGGGTCATTTATTCACAGGAGCCTTGAGATATGCCGATGATGTGGCTTTATTAGCTTCAACTTTAACGGCTGCCAAAGTCATGCTAAATGTATGTGAGCAGTTTGCGAATAATTTCAAGATAAAGGTGCGCTTCTGGTATGTGGCAGATCAATCAGGAAGGAGGTGAATTTGAGGCTCAACGGGCGTATTATTCAGCAAAATTCTACAGCCGTGCATCTGGGCACCACAATCGGAGAAAATAGTTCCACCAGAAATGTGAAAAAGGCTGCTTCCGATCTATACTGTTTAACTAATGCGCTAATGTGTAAATTCGGCCATTGTACGGCTTATATACTTACTCAGTCACTGTTATGATGACCATGGGCATGGCTGCATGACTCTCTCACTGAGTCACAGACGCGTCGTGAGAAGCAGTTCAGCTGGATAATACATGCAATGAGACCTGCGTTTGAACGACCTGTACACCTGTGAAAATTATGATTCGTATCTGCACTTCATCAGTTGCCATAATCCCGAACGACAAACTTTTTTCACCACGTTCACATTTTCATTCATCAGTGACGTCACATCCTCATCGATGCTTGCCCCCTCCGTTCACACAGCCAAGAGCTAGAGCGATAATGGGTCCGTTTCACACTCTCGTTGCTAGGACGCGGAACCAGGGGGTGTGACGTCATTTGAATTCAGAACGAAGCTCGAGGGCCGGGGGTACACGTGCACCAAAACTGCTTTGAGCGATTTAGCCATAATAACATCCTTGGAATGAACGCTATTGACCGTACGTTATGATCCGTGTATGCGTTTAGTATACGTACATGAGACATTATGGAGGCCAAATAGCAATGTGTGAATTTTTGGCTTGCTTGAGAGCACCAAAGAATATGAAGACACCACATTCTTTGTGAGCCCTCTTCGATACATCAGCCAACATTTGATTGCAGTTAACCACCCCAAGTGTGCCATCTAAGTGGTACTAAGTGTTTCATTGCATGCAGCAAGTTTAGAAAGAGGCCCATAGAAGCATCGGTATTTTTGGTCAACGCTGAGTATCATTTGCGAGATGTCTTCTTTTTCATCTCTTCCAAAAATAATTAGAGTTACTATTTCTTCTCTCCATGATTAATTAAGAGAAGACTGCTAATGAGATCATCTTTCCATTGGTTATATCCACATAACTTATTTCAAGGCTGTTAAAATATAGGGGTGTTTTAATAAATAAAGTATACAATGTATTATTCATATTCATGTTCTTGTTCGGTAGCTACCCTTCACTCATGGCGCANATAGTCGTGCTCCTATAGTTGGATTTGCATTGTAACTCAGCTTTACAGAACCCTGTAATATATATTATACAATTTATATTACAGGTAGGCCTACTAAATTGTGTATGGTGGTTATGCAACTATCAATCATCTAAAATCATCAAACATCTGATCAGGAGTGTTTGTTTACTGCTACATTGCATTGGGCAAAAAAGATTCACCTTGGACGAACTGCAGTGCTGCCCAGCTGCGTAACAAGGCCGGGCGCTGTGTACTACTGTCTATGGTGGTATGCAGGATAAAGAACCCTTGGGATTTATCGATAAGAGTAGGGGGAAATCCCGGTTCCGGGCCTTCTGTTCTGGCGCCCGTGTCATCCGATCGGATTGGGTGGAGCCGTAAAACCCCATCACTCACTCATCACTCACTCCCCTTGCTCGAACATCTTTTTCGAAACCTGGTAACTATATAAATAGCGTACTAAATTAATGAAATTATAACGAAATAATACAATGGACAGATAAGTATAATACATAAATATATATACACACACATGAATATGTAATTATTTGGGTGTTTGGATCTGATCCAGTTGCTTGTTAACCAAGGTAAAATGTGCTTTTGAAACGTTCATTATAGGTTGTATATGTAGATATATTACGTAATCAACACCCCGAAAATCTCATGGGCCTTTGTCCATTCACATAGATTTTTAATCCTCAGATAATAGCACTGCCCTCAACTGACCCCACCGCCAGCCTTTGCATCATACTATCAAATTATCCGGGTAAACCGGTTGGTTGTATCGCGGATAGGGCTTCGAAACACCATGCAATATCCCAACCGCGTCTAATGCACGCTCTGGATTGAGGGTGATCGACGGATCGACTAATCGTCTTAACTGAGATTCAGAAACCAGGTTTTAAGACAATGCGTCTCGTGCGGGAGCAGACGATCCTGGTCTGTGACTCGGATCAGAGTAATATGGCGCTGTTTGGAGACGACATTCCCAGGAGGAAGATCGGCCATGCGGCCAACCTATGTGGAACTCCCGACGCGGTCTCCCTGTCGTCCATGGCAACAGAGTCATGAGAGAAGGGTCAATATGATCTCAAAATTATGATTTCATTGGAGTTGGCATTACTATCGATGATCTTACAAAACAAACAATTGATTCACTCGCTTACATCCAACAGGGGCCACTCATAAACTAACAACATCTCCAAACCCGAAACAAGAACGATATTAAAACAAGTACATGTATTTAAAGTTTTCAACTACGACACTCACACTGTCTATTCAAGACTATTGGCCTCGAGCTGACTTGACACAAACACACATCGACTCTCACCGACCAAGTCACAGACAGGCGACAGGCCGGTGTCACAGTAATTAAGACTTAATTAGCATAACAATTACCACTGATGTATTGTGACATGCACTGCTGACTTACTAACACAATGCATGTCAGACATCATGTCACTCATTATCGCTCGTCAAACTAAAGTCAGCATTTCAAATGGTTATTCGCAATCACTGACAATGAACCCACCACGTACATCGTTCTGTGTAAATTCGAGCTTTTGACTTTTGATGATTCCAACCCGATTGTGTGTCAGGTTCGATCAGATTGTTTCGATCGCCTCAGACGAAAATTTCTCAGAAATTATCAGCTCAGCTCAGTTTCTATAAAATAGTTTTGTTTTCTTCCAAGTGAGGGTGGCATTGAAATCATAACGTACCAAGAGTGACGTTATGGTTGGAATTCATATATCGCGTGGGCGACAAGCACACAAAAGCAACGTAACAGTGGGGTTAATTGTTGAAGCGTATAATTAACAATGTTGAAGTAATTTATAGAATTCCAACACTGTTATTAGTATTTTAATGAGGGTTTAATTTATTCAAAAATATTAATTTCAAATCGAAACGCGCTCGAAATTATTGATTTATTGTCACTTGAAAAGTATATAGTATATATCTTTATATACCATAATGGCTGCCCTGTGGTGTAACATGCGCAGACGTATTGACACGAATTTGACGATTCTGATTGGGAGAAAGAAGTTGGTCTGTCCAATCACGAGTTGAAGAAATGTGTCTGAAGTGATATTATAGGTTGGCGTCCCCTAAATAGCCAATCGTATCAACCTATTCGGGTTTGATACGAGTGAAATTCAGCCACTCATTAAAATACGTAACAACTGATCATTTGCGATGCAAATCGTTCATTTGATATTTCAAAACGCATTCACACGACGTACTCGTTGATTACCTGGGAGAGGAAACCAACACAAAATCGTACGTAATTAACTTATTAGGCTCCGAATACGGGGGAATTGTGCGGTGGAAAGAGAAATAATTTATGGATGCGGAAAATATGACGACATCAATTGCAACTTCTATCCGTCAATGTACAACATACCCGAAACAGCATGTTAATCTGAATAAGTAACAAATAAAATATTAATCTCAATCATAAGACGTGTATTATCTCGACTGAGTTGACCTTTGACCTCTTTCCACTTGAGCACATGCGGGATCAACGGAATAATACAATGGTTGTAACCCCTTGGGGGGAGCATCCTGCTGATCAGCAATGTTCCCTTGTCCGCTCCGTTGGCTGTAAATGCCAAGAATGTGTCGAATCATCGGTTGGCAATATGGGATATTGAAGTGCTGTCTTGTTTTGTGCACATATAGAATCACACCACTTTTGGTATGTGAGTTGTGTGTCCTCGTCTACATACAAATTATGATTAGAATCATTAGATATTTTCCTTGAGGCTTCGCAGACGAGATGCCAGCGTTTTTTTCTCTCTTGCTCGTCTACAAAAGAAAGCAATTAAAATACTATCGTATGTTCCGTTCATTTTTGTATTCCACGGAAAGCCCCATCAGCAGACGTCAACATACGCGTGCGCGCTGACCTTATCTGCTTTCTGCTTTGCATCATGTATCGGTCTATTTAATGCTCTCCATTTTTGACTCCTCGTTTAAATTTCTGTTGAAGCAATTGCATGTACTAAGTGACATCAACAAGCCTCACACTAAAACAGTAGATTTTTAACTGGACAACCAACTGTACGCTAAGTAAGTTATGCGTACTAAATATGAATGACTGCATGCTGGTCTAGCAATTTGTTATTGTTGCTGAGAAACTGCAGTGACAACCCATACCAACTAATATGCAATCAGAGATAATTTACAAAAGACTCAAAATCTGAATAATGCAGATGTATACACACTGTTATAGAATAGCAATGGCAATGGAAGTAAGGACTGGAAGACCAGCGAAATTGCGAGGCACCAATATACACCAGGGGAAAAAAATCTGACATCCTTTGAGAGAAAAAAATGGCTACTTTGCTTTCAACGTCTGCCGATCGTCTCATTACTGGCGTTTGGAGGCCGATATAAGCGAGGCGTAAAATTCAATGAAGCAGACATAGGCTCACATCAATATGGTCATTTCGGCAAGGAGGGTAACAGGATTCTGTTTCATTTCACGGAATACCCTCTGAGGGAGGAGGAAGAGGCGTGGACGAGGGGCAGCAAGGGAAATCAAACAAGGGCGTAAAACTGATGAACATTCAGCAGTCAAATTCTGATCGATCACGGTTATAAATAATTCGCATAAGGCTTTCATCCAGGTAGTTACAGCAGTGGCTTGAATTCAAAATTAATGCCTTGTTGTTTCTATGGCCTCCGTTCGGATGACCCCTGTAGAGTGGGCTAGCACGATGATCTGGCTGTTTGGCAATCAATTATTCAGTCAGCGCTTGAAGAAGCCCAGCCTGCTTGCTGCAAAGACTGCCAGTCTGCGGCCAGCGTCGAACCAGTGAGCAGGACCGTTCGACGGTGCAGTGTTGGTAACATGGCTACGGTACAGGATACCTCACGTGTTAACACGCCACTGATCCGGGATAGACCCTCCACCAGCAGAGACAGTGAGAGCAACGGGGAACTCCTGCCGCGAACCGGTTCGGTCCGGAGCAACTCCAGTCGCAGCAGAGCATCCAACAGGACATCGTACTGCACGCATAAAAAGTTGAAATACCAAGATTTCATTAACGAAGACGGCTCTGGGATCCCATATCAGTGAGTGTTAGCATCGATCGCTGTAGTCTTCATGCAAGTTTTATGTGCACTTCAGGAGAGCAACTTGTGTCTGCGCTGCCTTATTTTTTACCTGTTACAATAAGCATCGCGGTTTCTAAGGGCTTTGTCTGTTGCAGACCTTCTGTCTGCGCGTTTGCTACTTTCTGGTTGTTTGGCTTGTCCCTTGTTAATGTCGCATCACCTATGGCGTATTGCATGCGTCGTCATTGGCTTCGAGCCAAATGAGTCCATGAATTCTCTGATATAATCTATTCCTGAATTCACGCCTGGAATTGTCCAGAGAGACTGCTTTGAATGCTTTGATTGAGATTAATTGATGAGTAACCTCTACTGTGGATAATATTATATTAATATATCGTTGAGGATAGCGTTAATGTTGTGCAAAGCGAGTCATACTTTTTCTGAGAAATTGTCATGCGATGCTCTTACGTAATCGGCGACAGGACGAAAGCACTATCGCTCTAATTCGGTTTTGTGCAATTACGGCGGCCCTCTGTCTTCTACCAGGGACAAGTTGATGCATTGATGCCCAGATCCAATTGCGGGAGGTTGCGTTTGCTAATTGTGCAATCAGAACTCTGTTATCGCTAATACGATGCTCCCAAAGAAAAAGCCAAACAAACCGTGCCCATAATGAGCACGCCAAAATGTCGTTCGGCAATTCAGTCAATCATTGAACTTCATGTTTGCCTATCATCCTTTTCCTCCGGGGATAATTATTCCCTGGGTGCTGCCACCCTTTGTGCTACCCCCACCTCCATTCACCTGATCATTCGTTTCCGAAAAACACCCAGTACCAATTACCACCAGATTACTCACGCGTTATCGCTGAATGTATGTATTCCACTTATTTAGAAATTGTAATATTTGGAAAGTCGTGTAATAATCCATACAAAGCATATGCATATAATATACTCAAACCCAGATACCTCTGTTGGAGAACGTTATGTTCCAGGCCACGCAGTTCCCAACGGAGCTGGCATCGAATGGTCGACTAATTACTGCCGCATCAATTGCATTGTTCGGGCAGGATATCTTGCGCCCAATGCAGTGTAATACATGTGGTACAAAGGCAGAAGCCCCACGCGGAACGAGTAGACTAATTCGGTATGCTTGCTTTCGTGAGGCCCGCGAGACTATGGCTAATTGTATTTGTAGAAAAGTGGCGAATGGGTTAGACGCCGTGTTCAGGGCAAAAAGAAAGTGCAATTTTAAACAACCTAAAAATGGATTCTATTGTTTAGGTTAATCAATAGAATGTCACGCCATCTACTGTGTTCAGTACAAATTGCCTCGTGAATCAATTTCCGAAGACGCTATACAATGCACGGCGCCAATACAAGGAGTTAGTCAAGGCCTTGAAAATATTGGCAATTTTACCGAAAGTCATTGATGATTGATCAACCTGAATGGACAGGACATGCCGAAGACAGCGTAAATTGCGGCCCATTCGTCTACTTTGGAGACAATGGCGCCCATCTCTTGCGTGCTCGCCACTGGAAAGACGGATGCCTGCTTCTCTTGCCTGTTCTTTTAAACTGTCACAATATAATGGGTGTCGATAGATGACATCGACGAGTCACGCCCTGCGTATGATGACTTAGATTCATCGGTTTCTTGCAAGGGGCCTCTCCTCTGCAACGTGCTACAAATCGAACAGATTGCATTGGCGACGGTGTCTGTTAGTGGGGTGTCATAATATTATCATCAGATGCATAATTGAAATCTTCAGATCTCATACATGCACGCAGTCTTCTCTTCTAAGACTGTTGATTACTGTTTGTTGAATATATAATGATGACACTCAGGGTCTATTAGTAGTGTTAACAGCAAGGAAGCCAGAGCCCTGCCCTCCTCATTAGGCAAACATTCTTATTACCCTACTTAGAACATCCGCTGTGCAACAATTGGCGAATTGCCGCACCTGCAGCATTCGTCATTAAGACTTAACTATCCCTCGTTACAACTGCAACAGCCGCCACAGCCGCCACAGCCGCCAGAGATCCTGGTTTATTTCGGGACTGTTGACTCAAAGGGAGCGAGTGCTCCGTGGTTAATATTCGATGATGTCTACATCGTATTTTGACGATACACGCAAACATGGTTACTCGATTGATTCGTGGGTGGTTTCCTGGTATTGGTGGTACATCTGCACCCAAAACCGGGACGCGCAGGAAAGAGGCACCGATGACGTAACATTAGGGGTAATACCTAATCAGGGGATAGCCGCACAGTGGGCCCCTATCTCGTACCAGTTCGATGATAACGACATTTCGTGCAAGGATTGGCATTCGACTGTATAGAATGTCTAGTTCATATATACGCACAGCGGGCAATGGAACCCTGGGTCAGCGTGGCATCGCTAATCAGCCCTTTGTTGTCGTTCAATGCTAAACGACTGAAGGGAACGCATGATGCAATGACTACGGTCTGAATATTTTACAATGTTTGATTAAACCGACACAGTGTAGGCATGCGTTAATGACGTCAGAGGTGATGCTTATTAAGTCGTGGGTCCGTCAGGGCAAAGGGTATGTCCTCATTCACAGATAGTTGTTTACTATTAATTTGAATCGTTACCCTTTGTAGGAGTTCGTATAGCGTCCTTGAAATAACGTATGGACTTTGAACACGGTATTAACCGAAGTAGGGAATCGCGAGTGGGTAATCCACGTACCCTTCATTTATACGATCGAATTCGTTCTTTGTAATTCCAGCCCAATCATTCACCTGAACAAGCCCTCCAATTAAACAAGATTCGCAATGGCTCAGGTCACGGAACAATGTTCCAACGGCAGCTGATGCCATTTTCCGTTCCAGGAACCAGCGCACAGTTAAACCCCTGTGTCCCAGGGGTGTTAAGGTCGGGGCATCGATACCAAGCGATGACCAGCGAGTTTTCCTTTTTCAGTACAAGCCATTAAAGGGAGCTCAGAGAACACAATGGCATTGGTAGCGCATGAAGGGTCTCTCTGTGACAGCACATGTTTGGCATTGCAGGTGCTGTCTCCATGTGAATGAATTGCCGATTGATCTTCCAAGCATGAAAAATAGAGCATTCGGAGAAACCTCTTGAGAGACCCAGACAAGGATCATTGAGTGCAGTGTTTGGACACATGCAAACATCCGTGATGATTCTATAATATGTATTGTATTCAATTTGGTCGCATGAGTTTTGCATTCCATTTCGTACGCCATGCACGTTTGGTTCAATGGGTTGTTGGTCAGCTTTTCTAAAGCGTTTAACGTTTGTTGCTTGGCAACCAGCACCGGAAGAAAAGAGGGTTTTATTCTTTTATTGAATAATTTTTTGTAAGAAAAATTTCTATGCGTCGCCTTTTTGGGGAGTTTTCTCTCTATTTTCCTTTTTTTTTTCCTAACCGACGATGCCGATGTCACGCGTGACAGGAGCAATGCACGTGGTTTCGATAGCGAGAAAACACGCAGGATAGTATAACGCATAATAATTATGTACTTAAATTATGCCAATTAAACTAATTAATTAATACAAATATATCATCTCGTTGCAAATTGTGGGTTAAGCTTATGATGTTGGCACGCATGTCACATAGTTCTTTGGTGGCGAGTGAATTCATTTTCAATTCATTATTTACCGCGGAGTCTTAAGCATTATTTCTGCGACATAGCATCATTATAAGTGCAACAATTGAAAGGCTATGCTAGTAATGTGGAAGAAGGCACCCAGTGAATCCAGGTACGAATAAGTTTTGTCTGGCAATGCACTTAATTGGCATGCAATTTTATACAACTGAACCATATTGTGAAGTGCAAAATGAATTTAATAACTGTGCCGAAGCACTCGTAAGTGTTGGTTACCGGGACCGACCGCTCGACCTCCGCGCGCGTCGGTCCTGGAAAACCCGCCATCAAAAAAAAAATAAAATAAAAAAATAAAAAATAAAAAAAAATAGAAAGAAGAAAAAGATTGTCCGCCATTCAGCAATTTAGTCAAAGCCACATTCTTGGACTTTCTCGGTGAAATGTCATCAATTTTAGATGGAGCAATGCTATTAGTGTCCTATTACCTATAGACGAATGGCTGAAGGTGATTCATGAACAAGGTGACAACTGGCCATTGAACCAGGATTTAAAAGAACCGTGATCACTTTATCAAATGCACACCCTTTGTATTTTACACAATTTTCGTGATTGGTGAAATCATAACATGTTTTAAGTAACAATTTACTTGCAAGTCTGAATCGAACGCGTGAACAATGTAATTCATTGTAAAGCGTGTTCAGCAAAATGACAACCAGCATTAGATTGCAATACCATTATGAGAATGAACTGCATCAAAATATATGGGTCCATAAGTCCGCATGTCCACTCAGCAGAACGCAATCAAAGAACTATGCCTTCATCGTTCAGCTAAAAGCACTCTAAATATTCCAGTTTACCGTCGTCATGGCAACTACAGCTCCTTGACCAGCTGACCGTGAGATACCGTTCAGCTGTGTGTCATCACCAGTCCATCATAAGCGAATGCGCTGTCCACCCAAGCACAATGACCCCCGCATATACGAGAATAATGCAAATTAGAAATATTTACTCAGCGACAAATTGTGCATGCTTTGGTGTGTCATTGCTAGATGGCTTGCATACGTACCATAACTGTTTGTCACGAAAACCGGTCAGGCCAATAAATCGCAGTGTATCATTAACTTCGCCAATTTTCATTTTTTGAGGACAATACATCTGAATTCTTATGATCTACGGAAGGAAATTGAGGATATGATAAGGATATTAGCGCTCAGCACGCGATATAACGCCATTGGAAGGGATACCTGGCCCCCTATTAGGGCGGTAATGTATTGCCTGGCTGCATCCGACGCCATCCTCACAGCTCTTACGCATTTGCTGTTTCCCACAAACGCATTAAGAATGCGTAATAGCTGGATTATATAAACTCAGGAAAGGAGTGCCAGTGACGTAATCAACGCGTATGGTCATAATATCAGTGGAAGGGAAAGGGGGAAATATCTCGATTCAATGATAAATTTTGCTTCGGAATGAGCCGACATACACGAAAACTCGAAGATTCAAAATTGAAAGCATTCGTAGTAACACTGAGTCGCATTTAAAGCCGACGCTAACAAGGTTATCCACAATATTAATTAAGCCGAACCAAATGTAACGAGCGACACGAATACAATTATATTTTTGCCTGTATGCGCCTAACACGCATTCTGCTCAGAACGTCTGGTTCAACTACCCTTCTATATAAGCCTATAGGGCGTGGCCCACCATTGAAGACACTTGCATGTCAGAGAGTGGGGAGGGGGGCGTGTTTTGTATATAATGCCTACCTTGATATACATGTAATGTATCTCAATATAATGCGTCTTCTATGCGATTCTTATAAAACTCCATTCGTTGCCTTTCTAACCACAGTTCTGCAGCAATGGGCAATTCGTTATTGAACCCAAAACTCTAGTAAACGCATTGTTGCTTTTACGAGTATATGTCTCAATAAACCTTGGTTTCAAGGGTTTATTACCAACGAAGATTATTGTGTATTTTCGCCGATGTCGAGAGTTTTCGGCTAAATTTGAATACCGCTAGCTTATCAAGATATAATACATCACCATGGTTATACCAGTCAGGTAGTCAAAATTAAAGTTAACTGTCACAGTTTCTGGGCAGCCCAAAGAAATACTCAACAACGCACTGCATATCATTCCTTTGCCCCGAATGAGTCCGTTACTACGGGGCTCTTGGTCGCTTTTATTTCCGTGAAATCGTCCGATGGATGATGGGCACAGACCAGCAGCCAGTAGTCATTCAGCAATTGACTGCAGACTTCAGACTCGTCAATCGGACGATTTCTCGGAAATACAGCACCTTTGTAACCCACCCCAACACACTAAGCATTTTATATTGACAGAAACGGTTGCACATTTAAGCCGATTTAGCGGAGTACATCTGATAGCTTTGAGGGATACCTTAGAGAGTCTTTCATCAAAAGCACCACGCCATAAATAACAGACGGTGAAAGTAAGTTTAGTCCCCAACAATCACGAGCCCTCCTCGCCTGTTGCACGGGTCCAAACAACCGACTGCAATGTCTCGATGCCTCTTCTGAGGCGTGCCTGCAAAGAAAAGGCTGAGTGCTGACCGGCAGCAGCTCAAGAAACACAAATGCCATGACGAGCGCTGTGTGACCAAATTAGGACATGGCGAAAATGGTCGAGGCCGGGAGGCCAGGGGTCCTAAGGACTCAAATAACTCCCATTAGTTGCGGGACTGCAATAGCAGTGTACGTGGTTTGACAAGCGGTGTCCCAACACCGGCGTAACACGTTTCCACGCACTCGATTTTTATCTGAATAAAAGGTATCAATTGCTTAGATTTATGCGAATACTTAGGGCAGGGTTGCTCACTATGTGCCACACACTTATGCTCAAAGGGTTCCTGATTTATTCTCGCGAATGGCTTTAGACGGAGGAACAATATCAGTAGAAGTTACCACAAGGATCAATAGAGATACGTCTTTCCAGTGAATTGTGTACATTCATACATAGCCGCAGGTATTACACTTGAGATATTATTATGTAAAGAGGAGAGTCAATGACCCAAGATAATTTAATTACCCTCGGAAATGAAACAAGATAATGCTGATCAGTTTAATTAAGTAGCAATCTCTTTTTCCTTCAATTGGTTTCACCTTCCCTACCTAATCAGTGTAATTTGCAGTAAGAGCATCGTTTGCTCGGTTAAAGATGATTGCACGCGCGTTGCTGTTACTGGAGGCGCTGAGATGCTGCTTTTGCAAGGAGCATTTCCTTCGCTTGTGTGCACTCCGCCTTTGATGGGACGAGGATCAAAGGAGATGGATGCTATTAACATCTTCATTTTTACCTATATCCATTATGCTGAATGTGTTTGTGTTGCACATCTGTATATACGTAATCTTAAAACATGGAGCGTACATTTTTGTTTGTCTGTAACGCTTATAACTAATGGATCTTGAAACAACTCGGTCAACCGGCTTCTATCTGGCTGCACAGGGCTTCAGGGTGAGTGTACCAGATAATATATTGTCACTCTGGTACTCTGTGGCATCATTGCTAATTGGTGCGTTGTGTGCAAATGGTTGTATATACACGTGTCGCAATCAAGCGGCATTGTTGCGGCTGTCTGGGCAGAAATGCAAACACACACCGAGTGACATAATTCCCCTGAGCGTTTTACAGCAGCTGTGCTGCTTGGCTGAGAGGTCATGAAGCGGCACTTTGGCGAGACCAGTGGACGTTGATCTGATACCTAGGGGTTGTAAGGTTTATAGCTGATACAGGTGGCTCTCTATTGAAATGCATACACTGCATGAAACCCTCTCTAGCTCACGGCTGTGGGCTTAACATCCCCACAGAGCCACGCATGCAGTCAAAGCGCCTGTTTCAACACGAGTGATACCCATTGGCAGTTGAGCCTAATGCAGACGGCTGAGGTACGACACCGGAAGCTCGGTACTTTTCCCAAGGACACCAGACCACCAGTAAAACTTTTTTATTGCTGTAAAGTGGCAACCATGGATGACCAACAGCGGTCTCCTTCACGGAACATATGGCCTCCTTCCCCCTACCAATGCTTTTCTCGCTTGTGGTCTTCCGTTGATCCATGGCTTCTTCTAAATTCTCATTCCTCTGTCTTTTCCATTGACTTCTCTTGTTGCTTTTACACTCTCTTGGTGGCAGGTTCGGGGTTTCCGATAATTGAATTTGCACTTTTATTGCTTGGCATAAAGGTTCTATTCTATTCGACCGAATTCCATTGTACACTACAAAGACGATTTCCTGGGTATACATGATTTACAATTTAAATATAACAGCACTGTTGGTAGGAAGCAAAGTGAAGAAACCAAACACCCCTACCCCCAGAGGTTTGCTTTTCTCAGAATTGATCATGCAGTGCCAAATTCAACCAAACAATACCCTATTTGGGAATACTGTCACAAACAAGACAACATTTTGGAAGATACATTAAAATGCTTATTAATTCAAGGAACGCTGGACTGTCTTCGAGATGTTTCACACTATTGGGGCTAATGCCAATGTCTTTTAGGGGAGCTTTCAATGAGTCCTCCAAACGTTTTCGGGATACCTCTTGGGCGTTTTTTTTTTTCTCTCCCTGAGTTCACCGTGGAATAATTGCTTCGGTGTGGGGATGCCCTGTTCACATTGCGGTTGGACCGTCTTCAAGAGGTAACAGAGGCTCAGGAGGTTTTTGTCGATAAATTCCTTCTCAGAAACCTTGTGCCAACACCAAATATTGAGGAACTTTCGCAGACTGTTCAGTTGAAAGCGGTTCCGCGTTGTAGTGTCGTTCATAATTTAAAATATTGTATGCACCGTGTTGGGCTGAAATCTGTATAAAAGCGAGGTGACCTTTTGATCTTGCGCGGTGCATTCTGGTCTAGTCAGGAATTAGGTAATTAGGTCAGAATCTTGAAACGCCATATCCAAACCTGCAGATCAGAACTCGTTTTTTTTGCTAAATGGTGACAATTCCTTCAAAACGTTTCCACTAAAACACACCCCCAAGCAGCAAATTTTTGTCCGTGACACGACCATGATTAACTTTTCGGTTAATAACTTGTCAGCCACTCGAGGGAAAGGTTGTAATTAATTGATATTATGCATTTAACTTCTCGGATTCTCTGGCGTCATTGCTTCAGCCATTATCAATTTATCCCCCCCCCCGGGGGGATATACGCGGCAGATTTGCGATATAATTTGACTGTGCCATCTCAACTATGACTTCAACATTAAGGCAACGATGTTACACAGGCCACCTCTCTGAAGCATCCACTACATGAAAATGCTACGATAGCTTTGGTTTCATCCGAATCATAACGCCCCAGGGACCATAACGCTGCCAACACACGTTATGACTTCCATGGCTGCCTCACTTGGTGGACGTTGTGACCCTTGCACTAAAACAGTTCCTTGAATTCATAGTTGCGACACATTTGTCTCATAGTATCTGTCTCGTGGGAACGTTTTAATCCTGTCCGTATACATGGAATGTATAACGTATTTGGGAAACAGGTGCATGTCTGATTTGATTAGAGTTAATTTATCTGCTGTCTCATGACTTCCGGTTCTGACCAACCCTGTTGCTCGCCAGTTAGTCTGTATCACACCAAGGGAGATTCTTAACTCACAAAGGTCAAAGTTCGGAATTTTAGGCAACAGTTGCACGTGTTTGTCCAACATCGATAATTATGTTATATTTTTAGCAATATATTATAATGATGCACACATATTGCACACTGTAAGATTACACAGTGGTTCAAGGGGGCACCGAATAGCACAGTACGTGGGTTAAACCGCTGTCTGCAATCCTATGCCGACCGTAGGGGTCGAGGTCCCGGGTTCGAGACCCGATCAGGACACGGGCGTTATGATTGTGAATTATAATTGAAATCCGTTATAATTGTAATTCTTTGGTGACTCTGCAGTGCTGCCCAACTGCGTAACAAGGCCGGGCGCTGTGTACTACCGTCTATGGTGGTATGCAGGATAAAGAACCCTTGGGATTTATCGATAAGAGTAGGGGTCTTCTGTTCTGGCGCCCGTATCACCCAAACGGGTTGGGTGGAGCCGTAAAACCCCATCACTCACTCACACAGTGGTTCAGAAGGTCAATACCAGAAAGCTATTTGCTTCACATGTCCTCCTGGTTCCAATAAATTCAGCCAAGCTACTCTTCGTTTGTGGAAGCTTTATCTAAAAGCTGCTCGATTTCGTCAACACAGAGGCCGTCTTATTTTAGTGTGAGCTCTGAACCCTATTGGATGTTATGGTCAATTTCAACAGACCGTCATGCGAATTATCAGGGAAAAAAGTGAGATTGGCGGTCTTATTGTGAGAGTAGAGAATGTGGCGGGTCGACCCCTCCATGCTCTTTCAGTTCACCCTGCGTCTTTCATCGCTACAAGATGAATGTGTTCGTGGAATGGGCGGAAAAGAAGCGAGTCGTTCTGACATCAATCTTGTAAACACCCAGCAACAACACCCAACCCACTAGCTATTGTTTCTTGACCGGTGTGAGAGAGCGATATTTGTAATATGGCATGTTTCATTTCGACATTGAATTGTGCTACATTAAAGGATATCACAGTCTGAATGCTTTTGATTTATTCTGCATTAGATATCAATGCATATATATTTGGTCGTCGCTTATCAGCACCAAATAAGTTTGAATACCGAATAAGCAAGAAATTTTCTGATCTGCAAAAATTATTAAACATTATTAAATTTGAGAGAGAGAAATGAAAGAGGCTCTGTGTAAATGCATGTGAGTGCTACAATATTATTATACGACATAGACACAATGTACTAAATTCAACTGAGAGTTACCTATCATCAGTGTGGCTAGAAATACATGTGCATTGAAGCCAGAAGGGACAGTCCCTGCATGAAAGGAACTCTATCTTCAGTTGACAGCAGGAGAAACCAGGCTTGATGGATGCCTCGAAGCCTTGCCTTCCTCTCCTCTGGTTCTTGTCATCACAGATTCATAGACGAAGTACGCCGCGCAACGCTAACCCTTTGATACAAAATGGCGTTTGCCTCCGAGTCATTGCATGTTTCTCCTGGATGAATAATGAATGACTGAGAGAGACTCGATGGCAGACCGCGGAGGGCTGCTTAGTTGATACTCCAGATTACCACGATGACCCGCGGGTGCCTAATGATTCAATTACGAATCTACCTGCGCGGCCATCGGCTTTGTTGTCGCGCGGACAGCGCACCTGTTCTGCACGACCTCTGTCTGGTGTTTAGGACAGTGAACCGTACACTTCCTATCTCTTTATCTTAGCTCTACTGCGCCGGCTTCTCTGACCAATCCCATCATGGAAGCCATATCGACACAACAGACCGTCGTCCATGTGCTCCTTATGAACGCCTGTTATGCGTTAAAAGCTTAAAATGGTTGTGCATTCTATATAGCATTCGGTGTTTTCGAATTCTGCTTTTCCTACATAACTTCAGGAGTGTTGCAAAGTATAAATTAACCCAAGAACGATGCCGGTATAATATGTCAATGTTGATAGGAATCATTCAATAACTCCCCAAATGAGGACAATAACTATAGTTTATTGCGACTATAATATTATGGATAGCTTCCTGGATGATTGGTTTCTTCAATTTGTGACATGCGTGGGTGTAGAGGTTCACAAAACATTTTTACTCATAGAACCTGCCTTTTCCCCCATAAAATATAGCCCAGGATTAGACTGATAAGTGCCCGCTTACTTCTTCAACTGATGTGCTGAAAATAACCACAAAAATACACGACCAAGTCCATTGTTACATAAGTGCATCAATAGCATCAACCCACCAGTGTTCCCTTTCTTTCGTTTTCAAACATTTTGTCGGGGAAAATCGACACACAATTCGAACGAGTCTCAAATCAGTATTTTGCGCCTTTTAAGTACGCGAAATGGTGTATTTTTCAGTAGCTATCACGTACACAGAGACACCGTTGAATCGGAGCGTTCAAAATACACATTTCGGAATATAACGTTGAATCTGGTGATCAACTAGCTTGTAATTTGATACATTCGTTCAGTTATAGAAGATTTAAGCGGCGTTATATTTATTGAGTGAATTTGGACTAACCACCATGCGCAATACATATCCACTGGCTGTTAGTAACCTATTGTGTTGCCTCGAAACAATTGATTTCGTGGTTCTGATGTTCAAAGGAGTCAGGGATGTAATCAAAGAATTGTAAACAGACAGAAATCGAATACGCTATTCATTATACTCAGTTCCAATGTTCTGCTGGCTGTGTGACTCGTGAAGCACTAAAAGCCTGGACTGAAGTCAAACATTGACCCAACATGCGCCTGAATAATCTTCCTTGTAAAGTAAATCCATGTGATCTTCTAGATGAGGTCAGCACGTTTGTTTTGTCTTAGCTATTTGAATATTCTTGATCGTTATGTTTTGGGGCAAAATAAATTTTGGAATTTCATCATCAGACCATTGCACTAACATCGAATCATTTCTTGTTTTCCATGCGTACTCCCATTCCTGACAAGTACATCATGCACTGAACGGCTGATGCTTTGCGTTGTATTGTGTCAATGTCATTGCGTAGAGTCCATTCACGGGCTGTTCAAGGAAAGGCATGCACCGATAAAAGAAAGAAACCAGTGATGATTTCTGAGTAATTTCACCAATTTGCTATCATGGACTAGTAAACAAATGCATGTATACATATATTATTGGCTCAATCGTTGAAGAAATTTCATCCACAATGGACTGAATAGGGAATAATTAGGATTGACTCAATGGGGTTCGTATATTGAATCCAACCATAGAAAATGGACACATTATGTGATGACAATATTGACAGAAGACTGAATATATGTACGTTGGGATCAACACAAAATGAACCCATTCAAATCAGTTGGGGGCGTCCTGATATCCGGTGGTCACCAAACGAATTTCATAAAATGAAAATGGCGTTCTTGTGCTTGGCTGAACAACAATTGGGATGAAAAAAACAAGTTGTTCACTTCAGATATCTCATAGAATCGTGTATTGAAATGAGTTATTCTTTCGTCGACCAATTCGCAATTTGTTTGCCACCCTTCGTCCTTCAAAGCCTTGTCTAAGCCTGTTGGAAAGGGCGTATAAAAGGATTGGTGCAGGCTGTGATTTCTGTGCAACACATTGGGAACCTTTTTGGCGACACAGCATTGTTCGCCCCCGTCAACGTTACGTCATCTCCAGTGCAGTGGGGAACTAGCAGACCTCGGGTGACGCCCCGGAGGTAGCATCCTGCAATCCTGCTGAGCCAGCTCCGGTACCGTTTCCATCCATCTCCCCGTCTCCACATTACGCCCTGTTCTGCGGTCCTCGTTTGTCCAAATTGAAACGCCTGAAACCGTCTTATTGTTTGGCACAATAGCTGCACATGCGTTCGATCTTTGGGGCTGTATACTGTCAAGGGAGAGGAACTGGGCACCAATCCACAGCATGCGCTGAAGGTGCTGTGTTGAGACAAGGGGATGTCAAGCTCCATAATTATACTAATGGCATTCGGCATTTCCTCAAGTAAAATCATCACTCCATCTCAAGTGTGATTTAACATATTGACCCTCACTTCACATTTAACCTTCTTGTCAATTCCACTTTGCTACCAGAAACCTCAAATTGAAACTAATCAACATTTGAGTGCATTTACAACCAAATAATCACAAACTGTGAATTTGTGATACACCAATACACATATTAGAGATGCTTAACACGGGTGTAGCTTCGGTTCAGAATATGATTCTAATGATTTGCTATTTCTTTTTGGGGCTTGGGGAGACTTGAGTCGTCGTCTAATAGTGAGCCTATATGAACGACATCTTCGTTTGATTATCCTTCATTATACTTCTCACAATGCGTGGAAGGAAGCCTTCAACTGGCATTTCCAAGTTTCATTTCCTGCTGCCCTACTTTGCGATTACCCTACAATGACAGCAAAGGCTCTTGAATCCTTTCTGTACTCACCACCATGCATGGCCATACAGGTGACTCACTGCCCTGTACGTGTATTCATTAATTGTAGTCGTGAAACTGCCAGTCAATGGGAGGTTTTCATGTCGCTCTTCCTGGACCAGCTGAGGCAGTCATGTATTATGGATGTTGAACCAACACATGGACGTTATTATAAGACCACGTTTGGTATTCGAAAACCAACGCGGATGCAACAAGTGCAAGAAACAGCTGCAGCAGACCCCAGTCATGACAGTTATGACTGTCTATTACACGTGAACGTGGCGGCGGCAGGCTGAAGCGGAGCGTAATGATGAAGTGCACCATTCGGCCTTATTAGAGCCCAAAACTTGGTGTGATCTGGCGTCGCTCGGTCTCAGGCACACGCAGCATGTCTACCTCTCTGATGGATGGAAGGATGGCTAGGACCTGCAATGGCTAGTTGATGGATGAGGTCGCAGTGTAAAATCAAACAATAGGATGCGATGGTCGGCATTGATCTGCGCCGATGGTCAGCGCCTCAGTCGATGACCGCTTTAGAATAGTTGAGATGGATGTTAGGCCTGCGAGGACGGACGAGGAGGGGGCATCTTCATCGCATAATTAGTCAGTGCGCGTTGGCTTGTGAAATCAGGGGCGAGTAGAAGGAGGATTCATGAGCACACAGACGCTGACAGAGCAGGGATGAAGACATCCCCATTCGATGCTTCTATCTTTAATCAATGGCAAATATGCGAAGGATCATTTTCGATCCCTCCATGACGCAGCCATGACATCTCTGAACACAAGTGCACATATTATCGCCTATTCTGGTCACGTGCTCCGAGGTGCTTGTATCTGCTGGCGGTCCTTCTTTTCCTCCTCCTTTGTGCAAAGAGTTTGCGTTTGATGGCCAAGAACTCAATCTCCCTTCGGTTAGTCTCAAGTGGCAGCAATGCAGTTTGCAATGGGTGGTCGGATATGCTCGGAATCTCTCCTGTTTATCATTGATTGCTCAATGCATGCATACGCTATGCGGCGTATAGAAAGAGCATACAGCGTCATACATCGTTAGATATCTTGACAGTGCAGGGTATAGACCCAAAGCAGGAATTGCGTCATGCCATGAATCAACGCGCAATAGGTTCATTGGATGGGCGAAGGTGCCATGCATTGGCTCATTGCCATTCAGAACGCCTTGCCTTAGCGGCCCTACAATAGGGCTCAGCATGCTGAGGGTTGGATCAGGCGGCGCCCTGCCTCATCACTCCGTGGATGCTGTCTCCTCCCAAGCAGGGTTGCTTTAATTGCGAGAAAGGCCACAAGTGTCCGCACCAGCCGTACAGCGGCCAATTTGGACGACCAGCAGCCGAGTTCCGTCAGCTGTTGGTGTTGCTACTGAAGAGAAGGAGGAGTACCATGGCGATTTTTATATTCCCTGGTCGGACAAGCAGCATCAGCCATAAAAGCCAAGGAACCGCCGCGTGGTCGAGGGATTTTCTCGGTTGCAGGTGCTCAGTGCTGCTAAGGTGTGTTGAAGCAATGTGGTGTTGGTGCGACATGGAATGAACCACGATGCCTCGCACGTTAGAGAGCTCAGACACAATCATTGTGAATATCCACCCTGTGGGACTGAAGAAAACTACGTCGTCCATTCGATCCGGGTGGAAATTGAAGCATCAGGATTTCTTGCCGGCTAAACGTGGATCCTCTGACATCAGTCAACCATTCCAGTAAGTCCTGCTCAAACCGGTTTTTGGGCATTCATCGTTTTGCAATAACTTGGTTGTGCTTTCCTCTTTGAATCTTAACCATCGGATGCAAGCACTTAATGTTATACTATGCAATACTAGCTAATAATTAATTAGCTGACACGAGTTATGCTGATTATGGTTTAATGTTAAACAATCCATTATCCACCATTTGACTTAATTAAGCTCTTCATGGTCTGTTTTATATTTCTGCATCTAACTATCATGATTGTCAAAGTAACCCAGCGATTAAATACGGCGATACTCAGTGAAAGCAATCAACGGAATTGAATCATTGTAACCAAATTCATTTTATCATCTGCCATCGTTATAAATTCCTAACATTGTGCTCAACCTGCTCCTCACCCTGGAATATTTAGAATATTGTTAAAGGACAGAGGGTCACCGAGGTCAACAGAGGAAAAAAAGTGTCCTTGGGGTATCTGGCCTGTTATGCTCGGAACCGTTCTTACAGGGTAAAGCAATTGGCTTTCGGCTCAGATATTATTGGCATTGCAGACATTCCCTTCAACAGATGTGGTCAACGTGTATTGATCCAGGATGGATCCTATTGGCTTTTCAATGTAGAATGTTGAGATGTATGAGGCCCGTGGGCCCACCGAGTGTGCCATTCGACGCTTTCTTCTCTGGCCATGCAGGGGACTCAGCTGGGAAAGGGAATCCCCGTCTTCATCCTTCGAAATACAACAGAGGGAACTGGGAGTGGAGAAAGTTGTCATGGGGGGATATCTTCATCACTATTCCTCCTGTTCATAAATCATGCATGCGTTGTGGTCTCCTGTTGCGACAGGCTATCGCAGTATTACCGAATATTGCGCAGTATGCTGGGTCTGCCTTTGTATAGCGTTCATTTGGGATATCTATTGCATGGTATATTGACACCGACAGCAAGGATTAAAGATCTTAACGAGCGGTAATGGAGTACAGTCCACGGCGCCACACCGCTAAGATTTGCTACTACAATATCGTATACCGGAGATAAATCATCTGTTATAAGGCATTATGGTTAGGCAAAAGCAACAGTAATAAAAGATCGCTAAAAAAATCTTTTACGAATGATTTTATTGTAAGGCGGATTTGTGTGAGAGAAATTACTTGCAGGAAACGCAATACAAAAAAAATAAATAAATAAAACAATAATAATAATAAAAAAATCAATAATTTTAAAGGTAAATCAATTAAATTATATTCGATTTAAGGAAATGTGTAAAACACTTGTCAGAGAAAAAGAAAAAAAAAAGCAGAAAAAAAAAAAAGATACAAAAATGTTAACAATTGTTGAAAACGGTGGAAAACCACCCGAAACAGATTGATGCATAGCGAGGGCATTGTCAAGAGGGAAGCACGCCATCTGCAGTTCACTTGTGAGAAAATCTCTCGGTCGCCGTAGCAGATCAGTGGCGTGCACCAATGCGCGTGTTTTGTTCGGGTGTTGATTGATGTGCAGCCATCCATCTTAGGAGACCGTAATCACGGATACAATAATGACACCATGAATAAGAACATCGCCTGTGAAACCAATTCCCACGTCGATTACAATCTGAATTTTATTTATAGCCCTTACGCAGCCAAAGTATAAGCGTACCCCAAAATGGTTATCACCCTCGCAAATATACCATAAGTCATAATACGCATACACGGTGCCTCACTGGTATGAACTATGAAGACAATCAATGCTTCCACGAGATGTTGTCTCAGAATCGTCTCTCAGCAATATCTCTTGATCAGAACATCTGTTGCATTCAGACAACAAGGCGTCGTCATCGAATTGTGTATGCAAGATCTCGGGTTTCATTTTCAATCAGGCATGTGTTACTACACACTGTAACAACATGCGTGACAATTACCATCGAATAAACGAGTCAATGTCACGATGCAGAATGACGTATCATGAGAATAAGCTAAGCAAGCATGTGTCGCTGACGTGATGCTATTCTCATGCGTCATTCTACGTAGTGTTTACAGTTGAAAATCAGGGTTTAAGTATGATTGAGCCGGGCTGAGCAGTCACTCTTGGATTAAGAAAGCAATAAGAAGCGATCCAGTGACCCCCCCCCCCCGCCCGAGTTTGGATGCATTCGTCAGCACTAAGTGGAACTTAATAATGTTGCTGCGCAGGCGCGTTGTGGGTTGCAATTGCAAAGGAACGATCGACCAAAACATTTCCCCATAAGCGATTACATGCACATACATGTCATGAAAACGCGGATGTGTTTTTAGAATGGCAGCGTTTGCCTTTTGACTCCATCATAAAGCCAGATGCAGTATTAATTACTCAGTCTACGTGTTCTTTTCCCCATGCCGGGGCAATCCCTTGAAACACACACTTCTATTATTCACGTCCTTTTGCTCATTTTGCTCTTATATTTTTTTGGAAGGTGAGGGGGAAGGGGGTCTCCACTGCAAAATCTTGGCTCTCGTCGGTTGGGAATGGACATCCACTACGGGAGGGATTAGGTTTTTTTTTTTTTACAACAGATGCTGTGACAATAAAAGGCAGACTCCTTTTTAGCTTTTGTCTCTGGCTTAATGCCAATAATATCGGGGCAAGCAGCCAAGTGTGGATTCGTCCTTAGGGTTTGATGCATCCTATATGACCCCTTTTGACCCGAGCATTTCTTGTTGTGCATTTGCCTTGTAACAGCACTGGCGCGTTATTTATATTGCATTTGGGAGCATATAGCAGTCCGCAACAGTACCGAAAGCCAGCGTTTCAATACATCAAGCGGCCAGCACAAACAGCGACTGCAGTGTCCATTGCAAATGAGACATCACGTCCGAGGAAAGGATCAGCATTTGTTTGAAGTGGACAAGAAAAGCAGTGGGAACATCCTTCCACAAATGGATTCAGATGTCCCACAAATATGGCTTCCTGCTAAGCATCTGTGGGTCATACCTCAGGGCTATCATGGAGCTGTCAGTGAGAATTCTTGATCATTGTATACATGTGGAGCTGGCCAGGGATGGGGCGCCATAGGTAAAGCTCAATATTACCCTCGAATCTACAGAGGCGCAGGCCAAGTAAAATTGTGATAAGTATTGCTGGTTGTACGTGTCAGCTGCAGGACGCGTTCTATTTGTATTTGGGAAGTGGAGTTTATGAAGACGTGGACTGCATAACACACACGTGTGACTCATGCTTCCCAGGCCTCATTTTTATCTCAATGGTCTTTTGGGATTCATTACGTCAGTTCCAGAAATTAATTAGGAATTCCAAAGATTTATCTCGCTTTGAATAATATAGTGCCTGCAACATGTTCAGTATTCAAATGCACCCAAGACCTTTGATATCATAAATCACCCCTGAATACGTTTTCATCCTACGGTGCTTATCATACCCGTACTGCATCTGCTTAATAACCTTTTGGTATCAATATACAATAATCCACTTTGCACATTTCAAACACTTTGCGATTAATTAAGTATGATTTTATAGACAATCACTGGGCAATACATCAAAGAAGATTGAACGCTTAATCAAAGAATGGAACAAGTAAACAGAAACAAGCACTATACCCTGATTGGACAGAAGCAACACCAGACCAATGCCTGCGTTTAATCTCGATTGTATTTACCTCCCACTGATTAGCCGACTGATTCAATCACCATTACCAATAAAACGACATCTGTTCCTCTCCATTGCGTGAGACGAGCACAGAGCATTATCGCCCGTAAGAGCCACGCAAGACGTTCTCCAATGCTGTCCTTCTAAAGAGGGTCACCATGTTGCCAACCTGCACCCAAACACGCGACGTTTAAAGCGCTGGCTGTGATTGCAGTGGGCTCGGCAAAAGGGGATTATGTAAATATCATAAGCGTGCTTGGAGGTTGTATGCTCCCGTGAGGAATTCGACATGAAATGCCAAAGTGCCAAAAACAAATTACATAGCAATTTGCATGTAGCCGGAGGGTACTACGACCGCTCCCTTGAGCAGCGTTTCGTGAGTCCCTCGTCTGTACCCAAGCAGCAATACCTTTCCCTATAACAGCACACGATATACGAGGATCAACAAATATGCTGGATTATTCCCTTCTCTTGAGACATCAATCTCCAGTCATTAGCAATGAGACATGGTCTTCCATCATGTAGTAATTAAGCCATTGAGGCATTGCCAGGTTAGCAATCGGTGGCCCTCTCCTGCTGATCATATGCCGAGTTTGCGCATAATTACGTCCCTCTGTTGCTTCACTTTGCCTTTCATCATCTGGTAATAAAGCGATTCGAAGATGAATGCAGAGCCAAAAGCGACATGAACTCCACACAAGGCGACAAATCACCAGCTTCGAAGGTTCAAGGCAGGAATAAAGAACCTAGTTGTTCACCTGGTATTGGCATCTAGGGTCGTGACACCCCTGGATAACTAAATAGAAATCAATGCAATATTTCCTACCAATCTTAGAAACCCTGATGCTGACCCCAGCTGCCTTTCCGAGCTGTTGACCTTATCACCAACCTTTGACCTTATTACTCACAACTCGCCGCTCAGCATAACGACGGTTTAAGCGTCCAATTTCCCCCTCGTGTGAGAGCATGCTGACGCTCAAAGAAAGGAGGAGGCAGCACATCCTCTCGGGTCCCTCCACTTCTCATCATGCAGATGTACCACGAAATTCCTCTGTGAGGTCCCCGATCTCATCACGTTAGGTCACTCCTGTTCATTAATCTCTTTAGTATATTTTGTTTTGTCACGCATTTTAATGTTCTTTTGTGCTTCTATGCACTGGGATTTACATCTTCACGTGTGACTTTTGAAATCATTCATAATATTCGGTTGAAACGCTTCAATTGAGGAATAATTAATCGGTACAATAGCTGCAAAACAATGCATGTATTGTGATCATATTTTTGGTGATATTCCTTCATTATCCGTATATATTCCTTCATGCCGTCTTTATTATTATTATTATTATTATTATTATTATTATTATTATTATTATTATTATTATTATTATTATATATAACTATACACTGTTATATGCAGCACTTATAAACATAGGCATCACTATTATTAAATACTAGCTGGTGCCTAATTTGGTCAAAACGTCGATCGACACATGTATCGCACCATTGCATAAACTGTACATAATCAAAAAGAGTCAATTGTTCAACCTCCCAATAATGAGCTTGTCTTGTTTTCTAGCCTTGGGTTTCAGCGAAAACCCAAAATACGGAAACACACAGATTAAGCGAACGTGATTCATTATTCAGATCCCGCTGCAAACTAGCGAACCTCATTGCCTGCATGCGAGTTCGAAATGATCTACGAGCATGAAAGCCACAGGTAAAGGACACAACACGTACATTACCAGAGAGAGGTAAATCAATCCCTGGCCACATATCATCATATACAGAATGACTGTTTGCATTTTAAAGCAGATTCGCTCCATTGCGAAGGAAACACGAAGGAATGAAAGCCGATCTGCGGGAACACAATATTCCACTTTGGATCTGTGCCGCGGCATGTATCTCCCCCTCCTGCCCAAACAATCATTTCATCCACGAACGCTTTTCTGCGAAACATAATCTCGCGGTTTCACAGCTTTAAGAGAATTGTTATTTTGGAAGGGTAAAAAAGGCCTTTGCACATGTCTTTAACAACATAATTATACGCTTTTGTTGCTGCTGCTGCGGACGCTGTACACTATTCTAGCAATGATGTACAATGCGGTAGTTCATCTCGAGCAACACGAGGCGATAAACTTCGTTAATATTTAAAACCCTGGATGACAGTGACATACCGTTGCGGTGTAAATTGAGCAAAACGCCTATCTTGGTAGGCTAATACCATTATGGTCATTTACACGTGCCAATGGGCGAGATAACGGGCAAAGAGGAAGCGTTTGAAGATGCAGCAAATAGGAGGAGGCACGCCATTGCGCAGATTCTAAATGGGAGCATTGACCTGTGGATGGCCCCATTCGGGACCTTCTCAGCCCTCTTATTCGCAGAGATCCTCTCCGTGTCCTCGTTTACATTTAGAGTTAGAAGGCAAATTCTGCTTTGGAGATACTGAAAAGTAGTATATATATTGTACTATATGCCAAGATTTTTCTCTTGCACAAACTCAGAAATGGAGTCTTATGTATTATAATACTTAGCTTCTGTCAACCCCAGAATGAACATTTATTATTCAGAGCAAAGACATCCTTAAGCCCTGGAAGCCTGGATACCTTTTGTGCGGGGTGGTGGCCACGGGAAGTCCAATTGACCAAGAGGCAATGCGAGGGGACAACAAGCAATGTAGATTGGAAATATATTGCGAGTGAAGGGGAGCACGCAGGTGTTTGCCGGGGTAATCCATCTCTGTTTAATACCTCTTCTTGAGCGCGACCCTTGCTCATGAATATGCACACGTCAGCCCCCCCCCCCATCTCCCCTGCCATGCCAGTAATTGAATGCATAGTCTCTGACAATACTCTGACTACAATTCAGTCGATGCAGATTGGCAGGCTATTCCCACAGTGCAAGCACTCTACTAATGCAAAAAAATATAAAACCTTGCCAATCATAAAGAAGGCTGTGGTTGTATGGATGCCTTCGCTAGCAAGGATTCTATTGACAACATTCTTCTAAGATTTGTGGCCAACGCACTCCCTATATTATTATGTCTCTGATAGTTATCTCTCCTTTTTGGGATTTATAGGCCTAGAGAACGTTGGTAGAAGCACTTCTTAGTATTGCAAGATGAGCAATCCACAGAATGGCTGCTTTTTCTTTATGGTGAAGATAGAAGTATCCATTGTAGCATCATCCCAATGGTATCAACTACGCTGAGTGCATCGCATAGAGAAAGAGACATCGCAGTTTTGCTCTGTCTGCCAATAGGTCGCAGATGATACAAGTTGGCATAGAGTGTTATTTCCTTTGCTGTGTTTGAATTGGCCCCTTGAGTCACTTGTGCGTGCGAGCAATGTTGGTTTTACGGCATGGAATAAAGGGAGGGGTTGGACCCCATACTGCTTTCGCATTGAGAGCTCACTTTGCCCTTTGGTGTCGAGGCTGTGGAATTACGCGCCCTGATCAAATCTCGTTCAATTCTCGACGTCACGTGACCGGAAATGCATTGAGCGAATTGGTAGCTTCGCACCCTGCAATTCTAGCTCGGTCTTCATTGAGAGCAATCGGGCGACCTCTATACAAGCGAGCAATACTCAGAGAACAATGAGCGGCATTGCTATGCCTGGTCACGTTGCTCTGTCATATGTCCGGCCATCCTCTCCTGGCTGACCTCGTGGCTATGTTTACGAGTCTCCTGCTGACAGAGCGGAGAGCTTTTGGATCAAGAAGTGCGGCCGAAATCAATGCAATGTGCATTGGGGCTAAGAAAGAGGCTTTTATAGCGTTGTAACCATTACGGTCTTGTATGTCACTGATAGAGTCCCATTCAGACCATGTGAATAGGATGTGCGATAGGCAACCCTCAATGTACAACCACCTAGCTCAGTAGAATTGCTCTCAAATCAGGCGTGATTTAGCGAGAGGAAATAGTGCTACTTGCGGTCTGCCTCCTCGACAAAGGAACGCGTATAGTGCGGTCATATAATGCATCAGGACATACGTAGGAATGGCCCAAGCGAATCATAGATAGACACTGAAACGGCGTGGCCATTTTGCAATGCCAGCAGTCCTGCTGTTAGCGCATTATGGAGCAACGATAATCAGCTACGTTGTCTTCTGGAATGGCCTGTCCTGCCTCCTGCCTCAGCCCTTCGCCATTCATCAGGCAACTTCTTCCCACCCCCACCCCCTTCCTCACTGCAAGCTGCGTAGCATTAGAGACTTTTATCTTCAAAGCTGAGGCAATTCACGAAGCATTTCCGGAAGCCAACCAAATTTGCTCATCACTGACCCTGACTCATGGCGAGGCCTTCATCCAAGGATCGAGTCTGTCATCACGGGATCACCCTCTCAAAGAACTTATTGAGTGTTGGGATTGTATTCGGTGATTCACTGAATTAGATCATAATGAGAAATGCCTAATTTTGGCTTCAAGTAGCAGTTAATCGATGAAAGATCTATGTTGGTGTGTGGCTACAAATATTGCCCTGATTCTAAACCAGACAGCTCCCCTCTGTGTTGCCAATATCGCAATTCCCGGATGAATAATTGGTTTGAGTAGGTGATCTTGTATTCAATTATACACTCATTACTCACCACTACACAAATAGCTTTCTGAAAGACACGTCCTCAGACATGAGTTTATGCAACAAAGCATATTTCTTTCGTTCTCAGGAGCCTTGTTGACAAAGCTAATGATTGGCTGAGAAAAACTTCCGATGTACAAATCAAGTCATGCGAAAGTATCACGTGGTCAGCATGCGATCCAAAGAAGCTGGGAGACAGCGAGCAGATGGTTTTGACGAATTCTGTCACTGAAAATGGATCGACTCATTTTATAAGAGGACTCAGGTGAGCGGTAATTAAGGTAAACCTTTACCTGTATAGTATGCAGAGCGTAGGATTGCAAACTGCAACGCCCTTAATTATTAATATCAAATTGCAAGCTAGTTTGGATCATTTTTCTGGTGCCTCACGGCTGTGACTGTACACTTATAGGTTATGGCTTGCCCCCAAGCCCGGATGCAAAGCACAAGTGCTAGGTTTCACCGATTTCTGCCCTGAAGGATCGGACACTATCCAGAGTCTGATCAACCGAGTTAACGTTGAGATTGACCGAGGAACTTTGAAAGGTGAGCGGCTGCTTCTCTTGCTTATTGATCCCCTTGGTGTAAGGAATCAACAAGTTGTCCTGTTCATTATTTCAAATTTATAACAGTCTTATACATTTGTATCTCAATTGCAGGACGAATCCTCTCCCTGGAGACCATATCAGCACCTGTTGTCAATGGCAACGTGGAATGCTCTGAAACGCGATGGCAGTTGTCAGCCAACGAAGATAAACCTCATGCTTTCTGTCTCCGGGTCTTTTTCTGCAAACAGGCCAACATAATGGCAACGCATATCGGTACGTGAACGTGATCCATTGAATGGGGGGAGTCACGTTCTCACGCAATATTGCAAGGGCTTCCATGTGCTTTTTATTTTTCGGGCTCTGCCAAGCAGATGGCCACTTGTGGAGTCTCCGGCTTTCTTGCTCTGTCAGTTTGAGTTGAACCAGGGAAAAACATGGACCTGGAAGAAAATATCTACTGTCTGATCTCTATTTGAGGACCTGGGTTTGCGGCCCCAGTAGTAATTGCATTGGTGGTAGCAGGAATGAACACTCATTGCTCATGAATATTGCATAATACTTGCTTCCGTTGGCTACCCGAAATTTGTGTACAAGTATACACATGCTGTAGTATACAGAGTGATGAATGACAAGTAGCCTTTCCTCATTCCCCCCAACAGTGCATGCAATATCGTTTCCCTTCTTCAATTCGATGGGGTTTCATGGGTATTTGAGGGATATCCGATGGCTACGGATTAATGTGTCAAAAGCAGTGCGCAATTTCAAGGGCCAAGGCGCCTTTGAAACACGGCTCGTTCCGTGCGTTTATTGCCTCCGCTGTATTAGCCCCTGTAGTCAGTAATGACACTGTATGTTGATTGGCCTTACAGGTGTGCAAGATTTTGTACCTTTTCTGGGAGATGAAGGCTACCAAGGTTTCTCGGATCTCGTCGAGAGGGCGAATTCTTGGTTGAAAGGAGAGACGGACATAAGAGTAACCAACATGCAGTCAGTCATGGTGCAAAAGAACGATGGTAAGTCCACTTCCTTCCCACTCACTCAAAATGGCGGACGGAAGTGTGCTTTCAGCTACTTTATGAATATCAGTAGGGGGTATATGCATTGTGGGTGGAAGGTAGTTCGTCTTCATCAAGGAGGAAACGAGCAGTGTTATAAATGGCGTGGAGGCCATGGCAGAACAGAAAGAAAGCAACAATTTCTGCGAAAATAAAGACAGACGTCTCTTGATATAGACCACTAACCAGTGATTGATGGTAGCTGGCCTCATGTTTTGCAAGCTCCAAACTGCCGACCGGTGTTGATTTCAATTCAATATAAAAATAAAGTCGATTTTATAGTCTATAATCACAGACACTTCCCTCTAATCTAACAATACTTGGTCATCGATCCCCCCCCCCCCGGCACCGACCCAAACTCAACTCCCCAAGGAGCGTACAAATGAGCTCAACCGCGAAGGTTGCAGCCAGCTTAATCGAGCACATGTATCCATCACTGTCCTACGCGACCAACGTAGCACTCAACATTAGGAAAATCCATTGTTACAGACAAAACTATATAAGAATTACAATTTCTTGACAAGAAACTGCAATCCAGAAATTGTGACCATTTCAATGTTCTTCTTCCAGGTCCGCACTCAGAGACGGGAAGTGCTGCTTTTTATGTTATCCCAGGCATCAACTGTGAACACCCTCGAGAATCATTCCGAATTTTACGAGTGGCGTTTGCTAAAATAAGTCCTTCAGAAGATGGTGGTGATGACATGAACATTTGTCCATTCTCTTACGAGAATTTCACTCCCGAAATTGTCACCCCCAGAACGGACCTGAAGCCAAAGGAACGAATGGAGAAAATGAAAGAAACATTCGCAAAAGCATCGTCTTTTCTACGAAGCTCTGGTATTTATTTCTCTTTGAAATGTCTTACGTCTAAATGGCAAATGCGGTTTCGCGGGTTTCACTCCTAAAAAAATCCTGTTTTATGAGACACATTAGAACCCTTTTCAAGGCGCACAGAATTCCCCTCAACGCATATTATACAGAAATTCCTCTTACTTGCACATTCCCATGCCATATGGATTGTAGTTCGTGGTATCTAGCCTTATCATCAATTATGGAAGACTGTTCCACTGATAATATTTTGTAAAATACTCTGGGCATTTGCAGGAATGGACCTCATATGCGCCGAGACGGTGATGAATCCTATGCAGTTTGTGGGAGACGACGATTCAGCCCACAACGACGAATTTGATGACGACGAAATCAAACTCTTGCTGACAATCAGGTAAGTGCAAACTCCGCTCCAAGAAATCTTTCACTGACGTCTTTTGTAGGCTTTATGTAAACGGAAGCAGCAACTATAATCACGACGGCAACTCGAAGCAGTTGATATCTTTGCGCGACGTAGGTTCACGCCGGAAGTTCAGCGAGGAGGATCATCCAGGCCCCATCTTCCTGTCGCGAGTGGTCACCCGGAATTACAAATATCGATGGGCCGTCTTGGCAGGAACAATCTTCACGTGTATGACCATCATCGTAGTGGTGTCCGTCGTCTACAGCAACCAATAATGATGACGTAAGATAACCATGCTGTCAGATTACGCCAAAGCCAGCTATGGAGCAATTGACCAGTTTTATTTGGGCAGAGAGAACTCGATAAGGGTTCCACTCTGCTTGTAATACTCAATTGGGATTCATAATCTTCATATAACTGTAACATCTCTTACGTAACTGTAATATCTCTTACGTAATAATGAACGGATTTATTAAGCTCCAAATAGCAAGAAGACTGCACAGCATGGTTATATCTGCTGAGTCAAGAACCACGTAAAATATTCGGGATATTGGAACTTTTTATCTATTCATTTTCTCTTCTGCTCAATCTACTTGATTGTATATAATTATCACAAAATATCAATGTGCTATTTTTCTTGCTTTCCTATTTTATCAATTTTTCCATTATTTTTTTTTTCTATTTGAATGAAGTACTCATGTTCTTAAAATGTGGATTCGTGGATTGACACGCTGAAAGAAAATTTCACTCCGCATTTGAACTGTTACACGTACGTGAACAACAGTTACAGTAATGAATAATTCCAATGCAACAACATACAAAATACAAAATATTGATAATTATGACATCAAGATACAGCAAAGCAAACGAGTGATTTTCGGTAAAAATAGATCCCGCAGCTGAGCAGATGCTCACATTATCCATATTCTCAATTATTTTGCATGTAAATATAAAATATAATATTATTAAATCAATGCCTAGAAGTTTATTTTTATCAATGGACGTTAGCAGCACTTAGCATTCAAATTATGCACTGCCTATTGACAAGCCTTTAAGCGTAACCTTTATGAAATGGACACTCCGTCGTCTCATCTCCAACTCCCCTCTGTCTATCAATGTTTAAACTATCCTCATCATTTGTCTTCCTTTGTGTACAGCCGATGCATGTTGTACAGCTATTGCTGCCGCGTCACGTTAACTTTTTACCACGTGGTGTCAACAAACTCACGTGACTTCCACCTTGTCGTCATGGCAACCTCTCAAATCTAGACTGCTTCGATTCCTCTTACTTCATATCAAAGAAAAGCCCCTTCCTTAAACTTATTACCGTTTCTACGTCATTGTGTTTATTTGTATATACGCGACTGTGTGTCCATTTCTTTCTCGGACACACAATGTCTGCCCATTGAGCTGACCTTTGACATCATTTGCCACCAAGGATTGTTCTGTGCATTCTTCAGGAGATTTTTATGCCTTCTTTTATTTCCCTTCTAAGTGTTTTTCCTGTCTTTCTTGTGAATTTTGTCTTCTTGGAGAAATTATCCATTTTTAAAGCTTGACATTGAAGCGTTGTGTACCATTGATACTCACATTCCTGTATAATAAAACTTTCACACACCCCCGTATTTTCAACCATACCGTCTTAATTCTTGTTTTGCTGAATTGAGTCTTTATGTATCGATTGATATATCATCTTTTTAATTCCATTTTAAAAGGACAGATGTGTGACATACATATAAATTGGCAACGTGCACTAGTAATTAATAATTTTGTACACACATTTAGTGAGAGGAAGGGGGGGAATTAAATCTGTGAATGTTTTTTTTTTGAAAACCTCTTGATCATCGTGTTCTATGCATAGAACACGAGAAGAAAATCAAGAGTGTGATTTACAGCCGAATGTCTTCCCGTTTCAGTGAGTTCATAATTTTATAACGGATCTTGTTTACATCTCACCTAATTCCACGCCTAATTCAAATTCCGAGGTCTCTTTCAAACTTTCTACGGACATCCAACTGGCGAATGATAAGACTCTTTAGCAAAGTCATAACCGCCAATCAAAAAGGCGCTCTCAATGGTATTATGCTTCTACCTTCTATTGGCTAATGTTAATTGACGATGACCGCGTATTATGATAATTGTTAGTTTCTACGACTTTCTCAAGAGCCAGTTACTCAAATACGCGACGCTGATTGGCTGGTCGAGCGGCATGATAGGCAATTCAAAGGGCGCAGTGTGAATATTCCGCTCATGATAACACTTGTTCGCTTTCCCGGTTCACTGGACCAGAAAATGGACAATTTATAACCACGTTTTGTTTATGGATTGTAAAAGCATGAAGCATATCATTGAGACGCATCATCTTTGGGTGTACACGTGGAGTATAAAAATGCTGCGAGTGCTTTTTACAGTGAATGATCGGTGGTTTCGTGAATCACATCCAGGAGAGAAGAACGGAAATTGAATGTGAGACCTCCATGGAGGAATGGAACGCATTGTTATACAAACGGGAGATGATATTATGCTAATGATCTGGTTAAACCAGCTGTGAAGTATCCAAACGAAATGCAAATTGGTATAGCACCAGTATCCATTGCCTGTATGTGCAGTTGAAGTGGGAACGATTGCGAGGGGAGAAGGAAGATATCCAGACAGCGGAAACGAGCGGAAAAGGGCGAGAAATTGAGGAGAAATTGAGGAGAAATTGACGATTAACCAAAAGAGACAAATGCACACCGGAAAGGCCACCAAATGAAAATTTATGCCGTAGTCTCATTTCCGGTCTACATGTACAAGCAACGGCTAATGCTGCTGGGATAGTCACCGCTGCTGACGAAGACGGCAGT
>KB310466.1:2080-102144 GCA_000328365.1 Capitella teleta
CCATTGAGTCTCCTCCGAGTGTTACCAAAGATTGCCGAACTCCTTATAAGGAGGCTTCGATATTCCCGCGTTTATCTTCTGAGGCGGTTGGCCTCGAATCAA
The DNA here is from genome assembly GCA_000328365.1 of Capitella teleta. Taxonomy (NCBI): domain Eukaryota; kingdom Metazoa; phylum Annelida; class Polychaeta; family Capitellidae; genus Capitella; species Capitella teleta. The sequence goes on from KB310466.1 coordinate 2,183, forward strand.
GATTGCTGATCGCCTTATATGGAAGCTAATGTTTTATGCATGAGAAGTCGAGTATGATCGGCAGCGAATCATATCGCATTTGTCTCAGCGTTCATAGCGATGATTTTGGTTTCACTTTGCGACAACGCTAAAAGTAATAATGCGGCAAGTACTTACACAAACACAAACACAAATCTGCAACCGCAGTGCACAAATGAACAACTTAAAACACTTCTGCAGCTCACAGGTTGAGACGATCTGGTGGGTGGACAACACGTCCATAGCGCGTTGTGACTCGTTGTGGTGCAACTGGTTGCATTGGGACAGTTTGTGGTTCAGCGTCATGCTCTGGCCATGGGTCATCCTCTTCATCGAGCTCCCATATTTCTCCACTCTTGAAGATGTGCTTCCGGTGATTACGGGAGTACGTGCGTCCAGTGTCACCCTTGATGAGGTAACTGCGTGGTTTGGTTGGTGTTGGCATCTTGATGATGACTCCATGTCTCCAGGCTCCTTGGCTGGCTCTGTATCTGACGCGAGCTCCAATTGGTAGTACTGGTTTGTCTTTGCCCGCTTTTTTGTCGAATTGCTGTTTCTGTTTCTCCTGTTGAAGTTTGAGTTTCTCTTTCACGTCCTTCAGGTTGAGGTTCTGCGGGTTTGTGTGATTGTCTTTCGTGGGTATTCTCGTCCAGATACCGCCGCCCAACAACAACTGTGCTGGTGAGAGGTTCACAGTGTCTAATGGTGCATTTCTGTACATCATCAATCCGAGATGGGCATCTTTATTGGTTTTGATGATTCTTTTGACTGTTTGCACGGTTTTTTCAACTTGCCCATTTGACTGCGAATGGAGAGCGGATATCGTCGAATGGGTGAAATCATAGTCTTTGGCGAAAGATTGAAAGGCTTGGCTGGCGAATTGCGGTCCCGAGTCTGAGACGCATTCAAGTGGTATTCCGAATCGACTGAAGATGGATTTCACAGCTTCAATTGTTGTTTCGCTTGATGTGTCACTCAACTCGATTATGTCCGGGTACTTGGAGAAGTAGTCCACGCAGACGAGGTAATCGTGTCCTGCATTATGGCACAAGTCCAGCCCGACCTTTTTCCATGGTCCATCAGGGATGCTGTGTGGAATCATTGGTTCCTTTGAGAGGTTTTTTCTTTTGTCCTGGCAGGTGGTGCATGCGTCGATGTGATCTTCTATGTGCTTGTTCATTCCCGGCCAGAACATTTGTTGTCGTGCAATAGCCTTGCATTTCTTTGCGGCGAGATGAGACTGGTGCAATCTTTTTAACATGTCTGCTCTCAAAAGCTCTGGAATGACTAGCCGGTTCCCTTTGAAGAGTAGGCCGTCTTTGTAGGATAGTTCGTCCTTGAACCCCATGAATGGCTTGCGTTCTTGAGTTATAATCGGATGCTTGTCGTTTAGCATGCCGATTACACTTTGCAGTGTTGGGTCTTCAGCTGTAGCGTCACGCAAACTTGCCAGTCTCTGCGGTGTTGCCTGTATGCCACAAACGTTGAGTTCATTGTCGAAGAGCTTTTCCGTCTCTTCATTTTGGAGGGTTGCTCTTGATAGCATGTCCGCGTAGAACATTGTTTTCCCAGGAATGTGTTCCAGCTCCAAATCATAGCGCAGCAGCTTTGTTCTGATCCTCTGTAGTCTTGGTGATATTTCATGAATTGGCTTCGCCATGATTCCCAGCAGTGCTTGATGATCAGTCTGTACTTTGACTTTGCGTCCATAGATGAAATCGTGAAACTTCTTGGTTGCGAACGCGATAGCCAGTAGCTCCTTTTCAATGACTGAGTAGTTCTTCTGCGCTTTGTCCATTGAACGCGAAGCGTAGTACACAGGTAAGATTCTTTGCAGCAGTATCGCGCCGAGTCCACCTTTTGCTGCATCGGACTGAATGGTAACTGGTTCATCTCCATCGAAGAACTGCAGTACAGGAGCTGTGCTGACTGCTTCTTTGAGTTTCTGGAATGCTTCCTGATGTGTTTTTGTCCATTCCCAGGCGACATCTTTCTGGAAAAGTACTCTGAGAACAGCGGTTTTCTCTGAGAGACTTGGCACAAATTTTCTGATGTAGCTGACCATAGCTGCGAATCTGTGCAGTCCTTCAGCGTTTCCAGGTGTAGGCATTTCCATGATTGCGCGAACTATTTCATCTCCAGGTTTCATTCCTTCTTGCGTGATCTTGTGTCCAACGTACTCGACTTGAGTTCGCTTGATTTTGCATTTTTCTTTCTTGAGCTTCAAATTGGATTCACGAATGCGTTGTAGTACTTGTCGCAGGCGTTTGTCATGCTCTGCTTCTGATGCTTCGTACACCAGAATGTCATCCACCACGATCTGCACACCATAGACCCCTGAGTCACTCTGTAAAGCAATTCCAACTGACTACAGCAAAATTCAACTCACTTTTACAACTAGCTGAAAAATAATTTCAACTCACATGTAATTAATTCAACTTACAAGCATCATAACTCATGATGTACCGGCAATCCTACAGAAAAGGAGTACAAACTTGCAAAATTTACCAAATCAATTTCTTTATTATCAAACACTCAACAAAAAATGAACTGGAATAAACTTAAAATAACTTAAAAAATAAAAAATGACCAGAAATGGAGAAAATAACTCACATCAATAAACTTGACTAGGCATAGAAAAAAGGTAGATGCACCAAAGAGATCATCTTACATGCAAAACTTGAGGCAGGATGAGAACAGGAAAAATGGTAAGGTGTAGCAAAAAAGAATTCATCTTACATACAAGTATAAGACAGGCTAAGAACAGGGATAATGGTACATGTAACTGTATAAAAAAATCACCTTACACGCAAACGACAGGATGAGAAGTGTGCCAAAAAAGAATTCATCTTACATGTACTAAGACCAGCGGTCCGGCTATGAACAGGGAGAAATAAATGGTGTAAAAAAGAGCTCATCTTAAATGAAAAAGACTGGATAGTTGTCATGAATGAAAGAAAGATAGTTTAGCTTCCATGGAATCATATAATAATCCAATTATACCTCCATCAATACCCATCATGCCTCATATTAAACAAATCTTCACTCTTCAAGTACTTAGACAAACCATACTCACAAAATTGCCGGCGTTGCCGCACAAAGATGCAAAGGGCTTGTAATGTGATTATCTGATTATAATTGCGGAAGATATCATTCAAGTTCAGTCACTACAGTGTCATCCAACTCAAGTTTAACATTGTGTGTGCTTAGTATATAGGATCGTTTTATATCAAGCTGTGCGATAAAATTTGCGGCGGAGCCGGCGGCACCGGCCCATAAAAAAATATCTGGCGAAAGAGAAATCGACTGGCGGTCGCTCAGCCACAAAAATCCGGCTGGCTAAGTCGAAAAACAGTTTCGGTCGGCGAAGTCGGCGAATTCGACTGATGCAGGGGTCTAGCACACCATCAAGTCCTTCGAAGATTCTTTGCATGGTTGCGTTGAATGCATCGCCTGCCGTGTTATTGCCAAAGGGCACTCTTGTGAACCGGAATCGGCCCCATGGCGTATTAAATGTGCATAACTTTGAATTTTCTTCGTCCAAGCAGATTTGCCAATAGCGAGAGTTGGCATCTAGGGTTGTGAAGTACTTGGCGCCCTTCATGTGCTTTGTGACGTCATCGATTGTCTTCGTTGGGTGATGTGCTCGCAGCAATGCACGGTTCAATTTCGTAGGATCCATGCATATGCGTGTCTTGTTTCCTTTCTGAACCACGGTCATACTGCTGACCCATCTCGTTGGATCTTCTTGACGAACGATTACACCCAGATCAACCATGCGTTCCAGCTCTTTTTTCACATCGTCTTCCAGTGCATGAGGAATTCTGCGCGGTGGATCAACTTGCGGTGGCACGGTTGGATGCACGTGTAGTTGGTATTCTTGTCTGTTGCATCCCAATCCATGGAATACATCCTTGAATTCTTCCAGAATGTCTGTCTGTTGGATTTCTTTGACACGCTTCAAGACTCCCAGTTGGTCACATGATTTTCTGCCTCAGATGGATTGGGCATCTTTCACGACGATGAAGTTCATGATTTTTCCGCTGACTGCTGCTGATGTTTGCCCTTCCACTGGGATCCGATGGCCTGAGTATGAGATGATTTTTGCTTGACATGGTTTCATGGGGAGTTTGCATCTCTGAACATCTCTCAGCGATAAAATGTTCACACCACTCCCTGTGTCGATTTTCATTATGACCAGCGTGTCGTTGATTGCCAGCTGGTGCGTCCATTCTGGATTGCTGATGCTGTTGACTTTAATGACAGCATCTGCTCCAAACAGCTCGCAGTATTCTTCTGGTTCTTCTTCTCTTATTTCTCTGGTGTATTTGCTTGCAGACTTGCAATATGCCTTGAAGTGACTGGGTTTGTTGCAAAGCCTGCATGTTTGTCCAAAAGCCGGACACAAGGATCGATCCCTGAATGAGTGCTGTTTTCCGCAGTTCCAGCACGGCGGCCTTCCCTGTGTGCTGCTTGCGTTATGATGTTGCTTGTCAGACAATGGTTTCGGCTTGTGCGGTGTGTCTCTTAGCGACGGCCGTGGTTGCGTTGTGAATGGCTTCTTCATAACGCCGTGCACCTGGCTCTCAGCTGATTGTTGAGTCAGATGAGCTGCGTTGAGCTCAGCAAGGCGACAGTTTTCCAGGGATTTTTCCAGACTCAGGTCACTAGTTTGAAGCAGCCTGGTCCTTACCTTGTCTGACTTGACTCCACATAGGATTCTGTCTTTTATCAGCTGATCTTCCAATGCACCGAATTCACAGTCTTGTGCTAGGCGTTTGAGCCTCGTGTAATAGGGTTCAAACTTCTCACCCTGCTCTTGTTTAGTGATGTGAAGTTATACCGGCACACCGTGACGTTCGTCTTCTCCTCACAGTAGTCCTTGAGCCTCTTCTTTAGCGGCCCAATTTTGTTTTTCTCCGCTTCGGGGATTTCCCACGTGCTGTACAGTTTCTGCGTTTCTGGACCCGCAACGTGTAAAAACACATTGCACTGTATCTTTTCATCTTTCGTTTCAAGTCCGTTGGCAGTTGCGTATATTTCATAACTTCTTATCCAGTCTTTGTGTTGTTGGCTCAAGTTCGCTCCTGTCAGAGACAACTGCTGAGGCGGTTTCAAGTTGAGCTCCGCCATCTTGATTCCTGGGTTTCTGTCCACTTCGCTTGCGATTTTTTCGATGGCGCGTTCCGGCCGTTCCGTGTTGTATTGGTCCAGAATAATGCCGCCCGACGACCCCTGGTGATGTCTTCAAACGCGATACACACACTATTCCGACTGTCTTTGCGTGATGCTTGCGATTTTATCCGACTTCTGTCGCCATGTAAATAGCGTGACAAGATGGCTGGAACTTAATATCAAAAACTGATGTTTATTCATGAGTACATACAATGCGTTATGATCACTGACACAATGAATAAATGAAGAAAGAAAAAAATATATAAGTTAAGGCTCATGGTATATGACAGGATTCTTGAACTCTATTTTTAAACTCTTTATTTGTGGAAGTGTAAAATCCAACCCATGACTTCGAGGAAGCTCAATTCAAGATCGATTTTATTTTTACACAGTGTCTCGAGGTTGACCAGCGACAAATAATTCGATTGGCCTCCTCTGTCTGGTGAGTGGGGTCTGTCATATTTGAGTTTGACAGTGTAGTTCTCAGGTAGTCTGGGAGGCCTTGGAAGTAATGATGCATGAACATTAAATCCGGCGCATGATTTCACAGGAGGCAGGAGTATGTGGGTTTCCATTTGCCAAGACCTGTAATGGCGTAGATTGCTGTTGCTCTCTCGAATGAGGTTAAATCGAATTTCTTTTGGAGGTGCTTTAATATTTCGTACTTCTGGTTTAAACATTTGGATGTTGCGGGAGTCCCAACTCAGCAACCACGAAGTGCAATTTCGTATCATCCTGTGTTATTTTTGTTATGTGTTGAAACGTATATCTGATTAAAAGTCACATTTAATCAGGACCAAACGACATGTGTTCCAATGCTTTATTCCCGAAGCTAACAGAAGAGAGCAGTACATAACACATCAACACTCATAGCGTAACAATTTTGCGCAACACAAACTACGATTCTACCTGTGAGAACCAGATTTCAATATTATTTGTCCACAAAGCTGGGAGTTTGAGAAATATTAAACTTATTCAATTAGAAATTAAAATAATGATAAATAAATAATTAGAAATAAAGTACTGCCAACTTGGAACACTTAGTTGGCGGGATGTAAGAGGATCTAGAGGAGGGGCAGGCACCAACTCCTGGACTACCTGGCGGTCGTGAGCAGAGGAATGGAACATAGATTAGGACAATAAACATCCGTTGACTGCCTTATTGGCACTTTTTGCCTTCAACCATAGAAGCTGTAGTGAAAACAATATGGAAGATTTTATTGTTCACGAGGCGCTCTCTGGCCAGAGACATTTGACTGACACAAGCTGTGACCCCCTGAGGTTGTGCTTCCTCTTTCCCTCCATCTTTTGTTGGTTCATTTCTCTTCTCTTCATCCTGTTGGAGGAAGAGCTTGAGACTGGATGGGGAAGGAACCACCAAAATCCTGTTGGAAGAAGGGCTGGAGACTGGACGGCGAAGGAAACTCTTAACAACTCTTTGCAAGCAATGGAAGAAAGTACACATGAACATTTGATGTCTTCGGGATGAATATGAGCTGCACAGTACTGTTATATTAGCCTACTTCCCTGACTCCAGAACAAATACATGATGAAATAATGTACCACACTGTGGTACACACTTTCATGTTGTCAAACATGTTTGAAAGTTTGCAAGGACTTGCCCAAGGGATGAAAAATATTTTGAAGCCAAACTTGTGTGACCTGATTGACACTTTAGGAAAGGGTCTGAACTTCATTTTGACTATGCAATCAACAAAATGTGACCTGAGTTTGTTTGAACTAAATTTGTAGTGGCACTGCGATTCGATATCTAAATTCTGGAAACAAAACTCCACTGCAGCTGCAATGGCACACAGCCCACAATCAAACCTGTTGGTTTGTTTCTGCAGAGTCGATTAAAACAGGATAACATTACCATCATTGTTTTTCTTGTAGGAAACGACGCAATGGCTACTGGCCGTGTGGTACAATTGAACGAATCGAGTGTGGCAAGGCTGCAAACGACCTATTTGTACTAAGATATAGAAAGAAACTAGAACAAAAAGAGAGAGAGAGAGAGAGAAAAAAAAAAAGAGAAAAGAATTAGACAATTTTAGCATGAATTTTAAACAAAAAATGAGGGAAATCTGAGGCGCTAGTCCGCTTGGTGGTGCCACACGCATCGGCCCTGCATCGACCTAAATTCATTCGCGTGTTTACCACTGCTGAGAAGTCTTCATTGTAATAATCGTTCGCTTTTTGAAGAATGTCTTTATGAGAAATTGAGAATGAAACAAATGGTTTAATTTGATTTTTTTTTCCTAACACCCAAGCATTTTGGTGAACAATACATGGACGGAAATTTACCAGCATAAAACAAATGCATGAACAGGATATCTGAAGCCAAGAGTGTTTTGGTAGAATTCAGGGGCTGAGTCAGAATATTGTAGATTTTGGCTAATCCAATAATTTGTTCAACGTGGATCCTCTTGCTGGAGGCATGCCAAAGCTGAGTCGTAGGGCTGTGATACAAGTGATACATGTACATGTACAGGAACCACATGTCGTCTCGCCAGCCTCTTATGTCAGATATTTCCTCGGTGCCATTGGAGAACTTCGACTATAGACTTTCATACTTTATACTTGATAAGAAGTTCATGCACAAAGAAATATTCAGTGTTTGCTGACTTGGTGTTGCTTCCTAGTTCCTTGTCCATTACCCAGCGAAGGATTCGGTCCAGCACATGGTGCTGACAACCAATGAACTAGGGTTTTTGGTGGCTCCCACATATTATACTCGTCAAAAACACTGGAGATGCCTTCTGTGATGGTTTCTGCCTTCCCATCATCCAGGTCCAGGGCCGCCAGCTTAATCTCACTATCTGAATTCTTCAGGACAACAGCTTGATACTTCTGACCGTTGAGCCGTTTACCATTGAAGTGAAGGGACCAGGTCTGTTTGTGTAGTGTGGCTTTCATCTCCTCTTTCAGCTGCATTGTAAAAAAGAGTGGTTTCAATGGTGCAAGTAATTTTGATCGAAGAAAGAATGCCTCATTTGCTCGCCGGATCAAGGCCCTCTGAACAGCATGCTGAGATGGTGTGGGAATCGGTAGGCCCTCTTCAGATAACTTGCTGCAAATCTTTGCATCCTTGCGAGATGATACATCGGCTCCAGTAACCAAGCTCAGAGCAATCTCAGTCTTGTGATGCTCTCTATATTTTTCTTTTCTAGGGACTTTTTTCAAAATTGAACCAAATGAAGGTTGTTTTCGTTCATCAATAGCAAAAGTTCACCAAAAAATGATACAGGACATATATGTTGTGAAAAAGTTAAACCTCTTATACCCACATAGTGTTCACTGTTGTACTGAGATTATTTCTAAAATATAAATATAAATTTTAAGACGTTTCACTTTAAATTGTTCCATTTAATATCATATATCATAAGTATTCTCAATTCCTTCTTATTTTTTTCCTTAGGAAACATTTGCCGTTCACCAATTGCTGAAGCTGTTTTCAAAAAACTTGTGAATGACCGAGGTCTCAATCACAAAGTGGGTTTTTTTATGTCTTTATCCTCAAATTTAATGAAATGCCGATATCTGTGGTTTCAGTGGTTGATTGATAGTGCTGCCACTGAGAACTGGCACACTGGTTCTTTGCCTGATGACAGAGCGATGGAGTGCCTCAAGAAGCATGGCGTCACCACTGACCACAGGGTTCGCAAGATCAATAAGGACGATTACCGCAAATTTGACGTGATTTTTGGCATGGATGAGGATAACATGAGGCAAGTGTCTTTAAAGGCATGGATAAAATTATGATCAATATTAAAATAATATCGATCATCTATTGAGACGGATCTTTGGTTAGAAAATCTATGTGATTTTTTCTTTGCTTAGTGATCTGGAACGTATGGCGCCAAAAGGTGCAACGACTTCTCTGAAGAGGCTTGGTGAATACGACCCAAAAAAAGAGCTCACCATTCAGGACCCATACTATGTGAGTCACTTTCGTTCTTTTTCTTTATTGCGTTAACCTTCTTTTTTACTTCTTATTCTAGGGAGGTGATGAAGGTTTTGAGATTGTATATCAACAATGTGTGCGTTGTTGCAATGGTTTCCTGGATGCTCAATAAATGACATCTGATTTCGTTCTTTCTACTTAACAGTTCACATTTGCTTGTTTTGTTTCATTATTCAAATGCTTCTCCTCTACTAGTCATAATTATACTCGATAGTTCTATAAATTTGTGATTTTGTTTCTTACAATTACGCGAATAAAATGTTTTTGCTATGTTTTTGTTATGGTATAGCATTTGGCTTGTTCGGTTATTTTAAAGTGAGGAGAAATCTATATTAATTTGTTTCAAATTTCTTTTGATTATTAACCAGCTTTACAACGCATTGTACGATATTTAATTATGGGTGGGGATTTGGTCCTGACTTAGAATTTATTTGATTTCAGGCTTCGATTCATAGAATTGACACTTCTTGATTCTAGTAATGCTAAATGCTTATACACATGCACATCATCGCAAAATGGGATTAAAAAGGATGTGTAAAGTTTAGTGGCCTTATAATGTACTGTGTTATAGACCCATTATATAATTGACTGCCTTGATAGCAGTGACAAAAGTCTCTGAGATATTCTAATTGTCTCACGCCTAATTTTAAAACTAAGATAAATTCCAGAGAACATGATTCAACCTTTATTCTATATACAGCAGAATGATGAAGCAAAGTAAGCAGTCCATAAATGAGCACTAGCAATCCTCCGTCATCTCAACATCCTCCACTGCAACGGCCTTTTTGCCCTTTCCTCGTTTCTTTGATTTCTTACTCGATGTGGGTGCTTTGACTATTTTCACTTCCTCTTCCACTGGTTCTGCAGCAGTCGTCTTATCTTCTTCTGTGATGGCTTAAAGAAACGTGGAAATAAACTCAGACAAAAGAGAGCGACAACTCACTCTCCATGGTTGCCTTCTCCCTCTGTTCTCGACGGATTGCCCTCAGGATCTTGTGTTTTTTCTTTCCGGATAGCGTGATGTTCGTCTTAGGAGATGTTCTATATGAATATCATAATGAATATTGCACTATTGAATATTAATTTTCAATGATGAAATTACCGCCTCTTCTTCAAGATGCTCTTTGGCATGATGGCTGCATCCACTACGTCCCCTGTCGTTTCTCCATGAAGTTTTTTATACACTTTACGTTGTTGGCGTTTCCTCTTATATCCTCTTGCTGCAGGATGCTGAAAGAACAGAAACGAATTATATCTATTCTAAATTTTACAGAAAAAGGATCATGATAGTCAGGAGAGCAGCATTGTCAGATGACATTTACAATGTTAAAAGTCCAAGGCTACATTCATTGGGATTGTGACTTTGTGGTGATGAGGTTTTCAGCCAGATTGAAACAGTGTCATGGAGTGGTTGCATCACCAAGCGACATATTTCGTGTGGTTTGATTATTTAATGTACATGTATAATTTGTATTTTTCACTGTACCTTGTCCTCTCAATACTCCCATTAACGGGGTCGTCATATTTTCATGAGTGAGTGAGCTGATACACGTTCAAGATAATAGGTATTCTAATTAACTTAGTAATGATGAGTCACTAACACCAGTAACAGTAGTAATTAACTCATCATTTATCACAGTGGGAGTGTGATATGACTGACACTAGTACTAGCACTACAGTGAATCCCCGATGAGTCGAACGTTCATCCCTCGGATGTCTCCAAGTGTCAAAGTATTTCCTAATTCCCGACGACTCCTATACTTTACTATTAGCATACACATCCATTCCTCGAATTTATGCCTGTGTCGAAGTGTTTCCTGCGTCCCCGAGGACATATTTTCGATCTGTAAGTCGAGAACTTCCATGAGCAAATTTCTCAGTCATAAGTAGCTTCAAAGAGAGCAAGAGTCAATTGTTTACAAAGGGTCACAACATACCCGCCCCGACTAAGCAGTCGGCAGCTTTTATCTCTCCTCCTTTATCAGCTGCAAGACCCGCGACTAGAGCTTTAATTGACTCTTGAAATCAGTGGACCGTGTATCTCAACAAAGGCAGTTGTTTGCGATGATCTTGATGAATATCCCCCCGGGTAAACGGCAAAAGACCATGCGCATTCGCAGTTCGAGTCAACTAAAGATTTCCAGCCTTAGATCAATTGCGAGTTCAATGACAGCTTTAATAGCTATAATAGCTTTAACTAATGATCTTTGTGTTGGTGTTGATTGATTGAAGACGATTCAACCGCAATGCATGACAGACGAAGATGTCAGAGGAAGAGGTTCCAAGGCTTAGAGGCTGCGTGCCCTGTTTCACCTTGTGACAATATTCCATGTGCATTAAATTTGGTCCTGAATATTTGTGATTTTGATGCATAATAATTAATATTAAAAAAAAATTATATAAATATCAAACTTAAATTCTTCCAATATTTTCTATGAGCTAGATTGCTTGTTAGTCATAACTAATATTGCAGTTCATAATTCATAATGTACGTTAATTGTCAATCATAATGTCAGAGCGTAGTTTGTTCATAACGGCCTTGATCTGACCTCGATCTGTCCGTCGAATTATCCCTGAGTTTAAGTATTTAGGCTACCCCCTCGAACTTCAACACATCAAGGTTTTACTGTACTAGTAGTAGTCATCTGGTTGTAACATTCAAAGCCATTGATCAGTCATTCACTTGACATACTAAGACACATGACCAAAAATATGCCCCATTGTTGTTTCCCAGCTGGGATTGAGTAGCGAGCAGTTCATCCTAACAGTCATGGTTCACAGGACATGTAAGCTGACGTACCGTACTACAATACAGCTAGATCCAGTCTGTAGGCCTAGCCATAATCTGTGGGGATGATGACACCATAAACAAATTACCGGTAATTACTCTTAATTAGTCTATGATAACACAACAGAGTACTTTAGCGAGACTATATTACATTGTTGTGTGGAGCTGCCGCTTGTAAACCCCGAAGCCGCCAAGCCATGAAAATACGGCTGGCTGAAGCATCAATTCGGCGGCTAGCCGGCTAAGCCAACCTTCTTTCACGGCGGTGGCTGAGTAAAAATCACGGCTCAAGCTGGCTCAGAGCAGACACAATTTCTCTCTCTGAAGTCCAGAAATCAATAAAATTAGTACTGTTAAAACATATACACTCAGCCCCAAAAGCAATGCAACAGCATGCACCCTTCCAACACTATAAATAACAATTATTTTAAAACTTGTGAGGAATTAAATTGATAATAAAATAAATAAATACAAATGTAAGTTAATTATGTCATGGTATCTATGCTCTATAAGAGAAATTGTGTCATAACCCTTTATAGCTACCGATTTGATTGGAGGATATTATTCTGCTGAGTAGGCACTAGTGAGTATGATCAGATTATCAATCTGGTTATGATCATGATGATGATCATGATAAGTATCTCAAATCTGAGATCAATAATTAAATCGTTTGGTTGGTGAAATCGCAAAATATCGATGAAATTCGATGATTACATTTTTGCTGACGCTTCTTTGATTCCTCAAGACACCCATGGCACGTGGTACGCAGTCTTATGGTGAAGAAATAAGGTTTTATTACGAATCAAATTTCGTCCAGATGAAAACACGTGCACGCGCTGAAGAGAACGTAAACAGACTAACACATTAAAATCATGTTTATATTGAGAAAAATTACTTGTTAGAAAACTGGTAATTGGGCTGATCAGATTCGTGCCGATTAATCAACAGGCTGTAATTAAGATTTAAAAATTTCGACTATTAGATAAATTTTATAATCACAATTTTTATGCGTTGATTCCAATATAATCTCTATAAGCCGAAAGCATTGATATAAAACTGGTTCTGCGCAAAATATAAAAATACTTTGACTAAGAAAGAACGTTATGATTGCCGATGTGATGCGTTTTGACAATGCAGCTTAAAACACATTTAATCTGAGAATGCGCAGGACTTTTGTCAAGTGTACTTCTACCTAAGTATATATATCATAATTTGATAATGTACATTGTGTAATGATAAGACTTTGATAGCTGATAAGGTTTTTCAAATCTGACGAAAGGCAGACAGCTTACAAAGAGTGCACAAAACTTCAGAGTGAGAGTAGTAAAATTATATTTTAAATAATATTTTATGCTAGATTTCCTCATGTAAATCCTCATTAATCTACAATCCGTTCCTATCAGCCGGAGTACTAGTATAGCATTTCAACAATATTCAATGGAAACCTTTCAATATAACAAAACTTTCCTTTATTCAAATAAGCACTCAAAATATTCTAGTGCTCATTGGAATGACGGCACAAACTTCCATGCAAATGAAGAAGACGTTTTGCAGCAACAGTTCATACGCAAATGTTTCAATCATGTTTATGCCGTTTCCAGAATCGCTTGACGTCATCATGACCAGCTCTTGTGACCACCATCAGACGACGTGGAATATTTTCATAGCTCAAAACGCCAAGATCCTGGAGAAAAAATAAGGAGGATAAGATAAACATCAAAGAATTGAAAATGAGCATTTTGGTAACAGACCTTTGCATAATCTCGTAAGACTTCAAAATCAGTTTGTGACAAAAATTGGTTGTAGAGAACTCCTTCGTTGAAATGAAATCGATCTCTCTCTAATTCCCAGAGTCTGATTTGATCACTGACGGTGGGAGGAAGAATGGGTTTCTGTGGGTAACAGTGGATAAAATAAGCATAACATGCAAACAAAACTATAAATTACCCGTTTCTGTGTGTGAGGATGTGCATGGTTGCGTAAAAAGTTGATAATCTAAACAAAACACAACTTAGTGAGGTCCTAATATACCAGAAGAAGAATAAGAACCTGTTCAGCAGTAATTCCTCTGGATAAAGCTTCCCTGACGCTGTCTCTTGATACGACCCCAACAGCCATGTTGGGGAACCTGTCGAGAAAAAGTGCTTCGGCATTACATAGTATAATAGGCAAACAAAGCGTACCTGTACATCATGCTGCAGAAGAGTGAGATGAGAGCTACTTTCAACGAGGAATCTGTAGACAATAAATAGAACCACAAAGATCACAGCTCACAGTCAGTCTCACTTGTATAAGCGTAAACCCTGTAGTTAGTTTCGACCACAATGAAGCCGTCTTCAGATGCTGTTTCAGAATCGCCCCCTTTGCTGCCTGTTGCAAGATTTACCGCCAATCGTGTTGGGTAGAAACGCTGAGAACTCCTCTGAAAGATAATCAGATGAACAAAATTCTTGCACCATGTCTAAAATCACCTTTCGTTGGTAAACTAAACCAAATTCTCTGAGGTGCTGAAGAAACCGCTGCTGGTTTGATGTCATTGACTCAGTTGAGTAATCCTATTGGTCAAAATATTAATATTATGTGGGTAACTATATTAATTGAGGATTCAAAATACCTTCCCAAGCGTTGAGAAACTGAGTTGAAATAGGAATGACAAACATTCAACCAGGTCCATTTTTCTGGACTGAAATCGTTAAGAAAAATGTTCTCTGTTTGACATTTCACTAGTCCATTTTACACACCTCAACAGTGTTCAAGTACTCAATCATGAAAAACCAGACTTGAGTTGAGGTATCAAGAAGGAGGAATTGAAACCCAGCAGGGGTGATGCATGGATCAGGGCTGGATTGTTCCCTGCGGCAATCAGGCGAAAATGAACACTGATCAACATAAAGGTTGTGTACTTTACGTTTTCATGAGTCCAGAATGAAGCAGAATATGAACTACATCACGACTAACTCCACTGACGCCTTCCTTGGACCCTGCCATGTAATGCAGCACACACTGACACAATAAAAATATATTGTGAGTGGTCAATACCAAACTTTGCCTCATACCTCCCATCGCTCCATCGAGTATTGCTCCAAGAACGCAACGTCCTTGCTATGTTTATCGTCTCCTAGGGCCCCAGACCCTGCCCATGGTGATCCTCTGTTGGTTATCAAGTGATTAAATATCAATAATGCCCAGAATCACAAACCCGCCCAGGAGAGCCACTTTGAGATTTGTTCTGAAGACATCTGAGAGTAAATATCCTGGTAGACCGCCAGGGAGGCAGTGGTCTTGCCATACGCAAAGATCACTGAGTGATTTAACGGCTGCTGTGTGTTCACTGCAAGAGAGGGTTATGTTTCATCAAATGCAGATTGTTGCTTTTTGTATACTGACGTTTGATTGCTGCTGTTGACCCATGAGGAAACGACGGAATGTGACACTGGTTGCTCAACAAACAGAATGCGCAGAACATAGTGCTTTGATAATGACGGAAGTTCTCTGAAATAATAAATTGGAAGGCTGTAGAGATAGATATTCAGCAATATTTGTTTGTGAGTGATTGGGGTTTTACGGCTCCACCCAACCCATTCGGGTGATACGGGCGCCAGAACAGAAGGCCCGGGACCGGGGTTTCCCCCTACTCTTATCAATAAATCCAAAGGGTTCTTTATCCTGCATACCACCATAGACAGTAGTACACAGCGCCCGGCATTGTTACGCAGTTGGGCGGCACTGCAGAGTCACCGAAGAATTACAATTATAACGGATTACAATTAATAATTATAATTCACAATCATAATGTCCGTGCCATGATCGGGTCTCGAACCCGGGACTTCGACCCCCACGGTCGGCATTGGATTGTAGTCAGCGGTTTTACCCACTGAGCTATCCGGTGCCCCCGCAATATTTGTTTGTCATAGGTTAGTTAATTTATTGAGGGCATATAGTGCTTCGGCGGTCCAGCCCTCCACATCACATTTATGTAAATGTCTGTTCATTTAAAAAAAAATAAAAAATTATTTAACTGAGATTACTGGTACACAGAATTGTCAGATTGATTTAATTTCACTTTAGGGGTCAATATCCTTTTGTAATAATTTTGAAAAAAAAACTTCACTCAGAAATTCTTCTATTTATTGTCATTATTATTTTCCTTTCCAATCTTACAGGACTCTGTGAGTAATTGCAAGGAAGCACAGGAATGAATAGAATGATGCATAGAACAGTACAGAGGATGCATTGGAAATAATTAAACTCATCTTGGTTCACTTGTCAAATAACCCCAGACCCCCAAGACTCATATTAGCTAGCTAATTAATGAAAGGATGAAAGACAAGAGAAGTAACTCAACGGACAACTCCAACCATGGAGGCCAATATTAGTCAACCATCGCAATGAAATCAGACAGTAAGTACTGGCAACCATGGTGACAATCAAACCATGCAAACGCCACGGTAATCCGCTGGTAATCATAATGCTGTCGGCGATGTCAGCCTGTCATGCAATTTTGAATGGACAAAAACATCTAATATCGCTCACGGGGGGCGAGGTGCTCAATATCACGAGACCTAGAAATAAAATACCAACCTAAATATTGCTAAACATGTTGCAGGGTGATTATATAGTTTTGTGAGAGTGTTTTGGGGCATCCCTTTCAGGTATTCATGAAGGGTTTTGCATTTCAAATGTTTTGTTGTGAGCTTGGCCGGCGAGGGCGACGCCATTTTTATTACTTCGTGAATGGTTTCGCATTATTTTTGTATTAATCAAACTCAGAGAATGAACATATACTAAGATAATCATGACTTTATATGGTACTTTATTTACGTTGCAGAAGTTACAAGATCGTTTTATTTGAGATGAAATCTCAATAAATGGACAATAATTAATCAATTGTTATGCCGGAAATTGCAGACGACAGCATTTCGTCTGCAAAACCACATACACGATCTTTTTCTTGGAAAGGGATAATTCTTAGTTTTTGGGAATGTCTCCTGCTTTTGATGTCATTGTACTCGTTTAATTAGAGCCAAAGTTAATGTGAAAAGCGCCTGATAGACCAATTCATGCTATATACGCATAGTTTTGTCTTTGACATTGTCTGTTTGACAAAGTCACCCTCCACCACCTGAGACTGTCCAAGAACGTTATGACTCTTGGAAATAAATCGAATAATATCGGTGATTCATCAGCAACATGTATTTACCAAGTGGAGTCATCAAGTTTCACCGTCTATGCAGTTTCTCAAATTACATTAATGTGCCAAAATGGTGCAATTATTCTTCTCAAGCTCGGAGAGAACAAAAAAAGCTACGTAAAGAAGTAAAACAGGCATTGGTTTCAGGGAAAAATAAGGTAAATGTGGAGTTAAGCATTCGATTCAGGCCAACTGTATGTTAAATTTTGTTTTTTCAGGAATCAAAGAAAAGCTTCCAAGAAGTATTGTATGAAGGCAACACTGCTCCAGGCCAGAAGAAAGGTACCATTATTTGCTTTGTATATCATTGTTAATTCACAATTTTCTTTTCTTAAAATTGAACTGATTTCTGTTAAACCAGTTAGATGTAATTATATTTCTATTTTATGAGAATTGAAACAGAATCAATCATGATCTTGATGATATTTTCTTCCTTCGATCTAGATGTGTCAATTGCGCTGCCAAGCACTTATTCACCTCGATTTGTTGAAGCTGCATGGTATGATTGGTGGGAGAAAGAGGGATTTTTCTTGCCAGTGAGCTGCCCTTGTGGAAATTTTCAAATGAATATGTATCAATTTTTTTACAGGATCATGAATCAAAAGACTCATTTGTGGTTTGCCTCCCGCCACCTAATGTGACAGGATCACTTCATTTAGGGCATGCGCTGGGTAACTCCATACAGGATGCTATTTGCAGATGGTGAGACATTCAAATTTTAAATAAATAAATTATTAAATTGATGCTTTTATAAAGAAACACAGGCTAATGAAAGACATGAAATGCAAAACCTTTGAAAATGTCTTAGACAATGAATCGAGATGTAAATAATGCGTTAATCACATTAATTTTGTTCACATATCTCAGGCATCGAATGCACGGAAAGAGCGTTCTGTGGAACCCTGGGTGTGATCATGCTGGGATTGCCACTCAGGTTGTGGTTGAGAAGCAGCTATGGAAAGAGAAGAAACTCACGAGGCATCAATTGGGACGTGAACAATTTGTGGAGGAAGTGTGGAAATGGAAGGAAGAGTAAGAAATTGCTTTGTCTTCTCACATGATGGCTCTGATTTTTGTTTCGTTTGCAGAAAGGGCGATCGGATATTCTCACAAATGAAAAAATTGGGATCGTCATTAGATTGGAATCGCTCATGTTTCACTCTCGATCAAGTGAGATTTTTTTGCTTTTTATCCGTGTTTATTTAATGCCATTACAGAAACTGACTGATGCTGTAACTGAGGCGTTTGTTCGTCTGCATGATGACGGCATCATATACCGTAGCAACCGACTTGTGAATTGGTCCTGTACATTGAAATCAGCCATCTCTGATATAGAGGTCGATAACCTGAGTTTGGATGGTGAGACCAAACTCAGTGTACCCGGTTATGAAAGGAAGATTCCTTTTGGACAAATGGTTACCTTTGCATATCCAATACAAGGCAGTAGTGAGTATGAATCAAGCTTAGATCTTCTCTGCATAAAACCTACTGTTAAGGTGACACAATCAGCGTTGCAACCACTCGTATCGAAACCATGCTGGGAGACACAGGAATAGCGATTCACCCTGATGACACCCGTTTTACTCACCTGCACGGAAGAGTCGCTGTGCATCCATTGACTGGACGACTTCTCCCGATTGTGTGTGACAGTCACGTGCAGCAAGATCTCGGCACTGGAGCGGTGAAGCTGACCCCTGCTCACGATCATAATGATTTTGAGTTGGGAATGAAGCATCGTCTAGAGTCTCTGAGCATCTTAGATGATGCTGGTTGCCTGGTGAATGTCCCAGAGGAGTTCTTGGTGAGAGTATCAATTGTTCTTCTCCTTGTTACTGGCGTTTTCTATATAAGGGGATGCCTAGGTTTTCAGCGCGCTATGCGGTTACAAAAGCCTTAAAAGAACACAGTCTTTATCGGGGAACTTCTTCACATGCCATGGTGGTTCCTGTTTGCAGGTTGGTCGGTGTTTTATTAATTGCTAATATTTATTTTCATTCATTGCTTCAGTCGTTCTGGGGATATAATTGAGCCAAGATTGAAGCCACAGTGGTATGTTAATTGCCAGGATATGGCGAAATATGCCATCAAGGCTGTTAAATCAGGAGAATTGGAGTTGATCCCTAGCAATTATGAGCGTCAATGGATGGAATGGTTGGAGAACATTCGGTAGTATACATATACATATACCCTGACTGTCTGAATTTCCACGTGTTAAATCAGAGATTGGTGCATAAGTCGGCAGCTTTGGTGGGGTCATCGCATTCCAGCATATAAAGTCACTGTTAAAGCTGTAAGTCATTTCAGCGAGGGCACAAGTCATCAAATTTATGGTAATTTCCTCAATTGAATGCTAATTCAGGAGGGTAGCCATGACCATGATATCTGGGTTAGCGGAAGGAATCTTGACGAAGCTACTGAAAAGGCTTGTTCTCAACTTGGCGTATCAGCTGATGCTATCGTTCTTCAGCAAGGTAAGGGAATCAATTCTCTGTGCCTGCATTTTTGAATGAATAATACAAATGTACTATGACCAGATGAGGACGTGTTGGACACTTGGTTCTCATCCTCCCTTTTCCCTTTCTCCATATTTGGATGGCCTGAAAAGGTTGATTTACATTTTGAATTATGGATTTTTAGATGAATTTACCTTTTTTTGTAGACTGAAGATTTACAGAGATTCTTTCCAACCAGTCTCCTGGAAACTGCCAGTGACATTATGTTCTTCTGGGTGGCGAGGATGGTCATGATGTCACACGTCCTCACTGAGCAGCTGCCCTTTAAGCAGGTCTGCTTTTTATACTGCTCTGTACATTCTCGACTGATCTCTGATTTTCAGGTGCTTTTTCATAGCGTGTTGCGTGATGCGCATGGACGCAAAATGAGTAAATCCCTTGGTAATGTCATTGACCCCATGGATGTCATTAGCGGGATTTCTCTGGAGGTGAAAATGAATTAAATTGATAATTGCTTTATTAATGAGGTTATTTTCGTTTTAGGGGTTGAACCAACGCTTGAAAGATGGAAATTTGGATCCAAAAGAAGTCCAGTTGGCAGAGAAAGCACAACGCAAGGATTTCCCTCAAGGGATACCAGAGTGCGGAGCGGATGCCTTGAGGTTCTCTCTCTGTTCGTATAACCACAAAGGTAATAAATTTCAATATGATGTATCTCGAGAGTTTTATTTCTCTTTTATTTGCAGCGAATTTTGTTAATGTTGATATCAATCACATTCAATTCCATCGCAAATTCTGCAACAAAATCTGGCAAGCTTACAAATTTGTGTTTCCGCATTTGAGAGCTGAATTTAATCCATCGGTGCCCTATGAAGTATGTGGGGTGTCATTATAGTGCATGTAATAGTATTTCTCCTGTACAGCTCTCTGGTTATGAGTCAGCAACTGATGTTTGGATGCTGAGTCGGCTGGCTCATCTCGTCCAGGCGTGCGATATGGCTTTTACTGACTATGATCTGAATAACGCCACAACAGCGTTGATCGATTTCTGGTGGTCTGAATTCTGCGACATTTACCTAGTGAGCTTTTTAAGTTGATCATCATTTGATTTTTGCAACTTTGGAAATTTTTCAGGAATATTCCAAGGAGGTTTTTCGATCTGGGAGCCCAGAGGCTGTGAGCAGTGTGCAGTGCGTAATGCACGCCTGCGTTGATAACGGCATACGTGCCCTCTCCCCGTTCATGCCTTATCTCTGCGAAGAACTCTTCCAACGCTTACCCAAACGCAGTGCTGGCAGTGTTTGCGTCGCTGCCTATCCACGCGTAGAAGAGGTCAGTGGACTATTCAATGCTGGGTTGATATGAGGCTCCTTTCCTGCAGTTGGCTCATTGTGTGAATGCAATTTCACAAACTGAAATGCAGCACGTAAAAGACGTTTTCAGTGTTGCGCTGAAGATGCGAAGAGATCTGCATCTGACGAAAACTAAAGCCCATGGTATCTGTGAAGCGTCTTTTTTGGGTGTCCTTTCTTATTCATGATTAATCATTTCCAGTTTATATTCAGCCATGCAACGCAGATGTAGAAGAGGCGTTATTGAAGCACCACACAGCTTTTCTCGTGCTCTCACGATCAGCTGAAGTTCATATTTTGTCTGAGCGGTCTTTTCCACCGAACGGTTGCATATACGACAGCACAGAGCAGGGAAATGTGGTTTATATGCAAGTGCAGGTTAGTCTCTAGTTGTGCTGCTACTTGACTCATTCATATTGTTTGTTTGATAGGATTTAATCAATGTTGAAGAAGAATTAAACAAATTGGAAAAGCAAAGAGAAAAGCAGAATGTTGCTTTGCATAAAATTTCCGTCAAAAGTTCTCAAGATGCACAATTTAGTATTGAAGAAGAAAAGGTGGTTATATTTTGCTATATTAATTTGTCCTCAACAGTAAGTTCTTTCCTTTTCAAACAGATGAAAGAGATTCAACTGCAGTTAAAGTCAACTGATCGGATTATAGCCTCACTGAAAAGATTATTGCCTGAATAAATTATACTATTTTTGGATATTATATTTGAATTTGCAATTGATAACTCGGAATTGGAATGATGCAGAGCGTAGCCGCCAATTAATACTTGGATCGCCAAAGAGATTGAGGAGAGCATGCGATCCTGCCAAGAATTCCAAGGTTTGCTCTGGTTGTACTTGTACTGTGCAACGGTGGTATAATCGAACTCTCTCAAAATTTTAATACAGAACAGCGATGTATTTGGTAAGAGTAGCTTACGTACTGAAAATGATTTTTCATAAAGTCAGTAGTGCGTAATAACTACCATTGATTATTATGTGTAGTATACACATTCACTAGGGCTTATCATTAAAATGATTACAGCGATGCTAGTTTATTATATGTCCTTATCAATTGGCTCATGACACCATTTTGATTGTACTTGCCACAAACTAATAAGTACTTGGTTGATTGTGATAGCTTGTCATTAAGTATTGAGTCTGCTCTATCTATACCATAGATCGAGTTAGATTAATTTAACCTTCCAGAAACTTGCACAATAAATCACATGTAATGCAATTCTGCATGTCACCATGAACTTAGATGAGTCTTTTTCAATGAGCTTTTTAAAGGTAATTTCAGCTCTCTGGCAATTTGTCTGCGAAGCAAGGTCTGTCGAACCCCTTCATAGAGGAATTACACGGTTTTAAGTTTTCTTTACCGTGTTGCAAATTCCAATAACAATTAACGGAGAGAAATAAAGCCGGGAAATCAACCAAATGATCAGTTGATTGATCTCATTGTATGTGTTGCTGCATGAATGAAGTGATTTCAACGAGGGTTATTGGAGAGGAACGACGGGGAAATAAACGCGCATGACTCAACGAAAAAAACATTCCTCGATATTGGGTACGTGTGGCCTCCATTCACACTGCATATCTCCTACGCATGCGGTCGATCAGTTTATGGATTGTTGTGTGGAATTGTTTTCCACGAGCATCTTCCGCAACTAATGAATGTTACCTGGTCCTCTGGCCATAACTTGAAATCCAGCTCATCCCAGAGGTGATTAATGGGACTCAGATCGGGAGAATAAGCTGGCCATTCCATAACTTGGATTTCCTCCCCTCTCAGAAGATCCCTCGTGGCTGAGTGACTCTTGCACCATGTGGGCAAGCGTTATATCATGCTGAAAATACATGCATCGGAAAAATCGACGCCAATTTAGCCCTCCACGCAAACGTCGACGAAGAGTTGAATCATTGATAGGGCGTCCATGGACCCCTTGCTGGCATGCAACTGTTTGAACAACTATACAAAACCAGTCCATTAGATGGATTCTCTGGATCCTCATATACTGCCTCCTTGTCGTCACTCTGGGTCTCCCAGACCTGGGTTGACCATGAAAATGTCAGATTTCTGCAAACCTTCCCTGCAAGCGACAGGTAGCGCTTGTTTGGCAATAGGAATTCCTTGCTACCCGGGTGATGGGAATAGCTGCTTCCAGCATCACTAGGGCACGACTGCGCCCTGTTGTTGTCAGTCGAGACATTTGAAAATTAAAGGTGCAAATTAATTGTTCACAAGATCGAACTGAGACTTTGAAATTGACAATTTTGAACCTTTTGTTGCACGCACCCCTTCGTTCTTTAAATATCATTATTTTTACCCCAACATGCCATTGTTACAAAAAGAAAGAAAAAAAGAACCCAAAAAATTCCATTTCATCGGGTGAGCATATCATTTCATTAGCAAATGCTCAACTGTGATAATTCTAAATCTCATATGTTGCAAATTTTATCGGTTTTTACAAACTGCGCAAGAGTACTTTCTTGTGACGTTCAGTCTGCATGGAGTCTGATTTCGATGATGTCTGTGAAACCATGTTTGATTAAAGAAATCACATTGTACTCTTGTATAACAAGTATGGATCACGTCAAAAGTTAATTAGCTATAATATATATTTGGCACCAATGGCCATAGAATCATTGTGTGCCTGTGGCTGACTCATCAACCGAGTGAATCCCATTCATCCGTTCGCATAAAGATCTTATTTTTATTTCCAAGAAAAACCAGCGCGACACAACAATCATACGGATCAAGTGAAGGTCATCAACACCTGCATCCATTTGCTGATTTACTAGTACAATGGCAACCATCACACTTTTTTTTCCACAATTCATGGTGCAATCCAGTTCTATCCTTACAGTAAGCCGCATCCCGATCGCCCGTGGATGCATGCGGCATACAATAGGCATAACCTAGCACATTAGTCAATTGCTAGCTCCTTATTTATTTGAAAATGTACCTGTAGATTGCAGAGCCCTCTTAGAGGTGTAGTGCGTATCATTGCTTCATGCCTATAGATATCTTATTTTCAGCTTCTGTTTTGTTGTGTAGTCTTTTTCTTAGAGTTTCATAAGGTCTGCCTATAACTTGTGAATCTTGCATGCTAATTAATTAAATTGCCCAGTATAGGTGAACATACATACATGCATACATAAAATGATAATTTGTAGGCAATATTTAATCAAGAACTGAGAAATATAGCGAAATTTAACATGGATAAAATAAAGACTATCCTTGCTGGGACTACAGAATAAGTCGAAGAGTGAATGCAGCACGGAGAACAGATACATTGAAATGATTACACAATGTTTAATGTAGGGTTCTCAGAACGTGAACAGCCATCGAAACGGTGGCTCCAACACCAGCAACGAAAGTGAGGGCTCTGGCCGGTTGACGAATGGGAATTTGGTAAGATAAAGTGTGCATGATTCGAGAGAAGGTGAAGATTCGGAAGTGGAGCAGAGCTTGGCTGGGTTCAGGATTGGTTGCAACGTAGAAGAGTCCGACGAGGAGGAAGAGAGGGATGTTCTCCAGGTCATTCAAATGGTTGCTGAAAGTGAGGAGAATGGAACGTTTTAATAATTAAATGGTTTGTGTAGACAAATACATGCAGTTTGTAGCAATTAATATGGGCAGAGTGCTTGGCAGACCCATCTACTACGTACACGTATACACGAAAAACAGTATACATGTATACACACACATACATACCAACACTAGCTACGTTCAGTTTAGTCCCTCCCTATCTCTCGCACAAAAAAAAAAAAAAAATAAAAAAAATACACGACCTTATAAGACTTGCATACATACGTCGGCTAACACTCTCTTAATGCAGCATAAAGGCGACCCATTAGGTACGGCTTCTACGGTGCTACCCGACTATTTCCATTAGTACTGCACAGAGCACAATGCATATCCAACTTACCGTCTGACTCTTTCGACAGATTCACTTGGGACGATTTCTTTTGGTTTCTTTCCAATGAAATCTTCCCTGTTAACGAAGGCCTATGATCAAACGACACAGTCACCGTATCATGCATAAGACAGAGGAGTAAATTCAGGTGAATGTCTTACGTACCCCAGTTGAGAATCTCTTGATAGCAGTCAGGAAGCTCATGGCTCCCATTTTGAGGAGCACGATGATGCCATGGTAGGCGAAGTCCCTGAAGACAGGGTTCTCTAGAGTGAATGCCGACATAGCGTTGAAGAAGTGACACTCGAAGTGGTCTCCTCCTTGCCTTTATATTTTGCAAATGTAGAGGAGTGAACTTTGACCCTAAAATGTGGAACGACGTGCGATGGTGCGGGCATTTTATTGAGGTATGAACGTGTGTCGTCGAATGTGAATTCAGGACGATTATAGCCTACATGTGAATTATGGCAATGAAAAACAATTAATACATGTGTATAATTATGAAATTGAACTGAAATTGAGCCGTTTGATGAAGTCTGATCATCAAACGGCTTTTTACTTTATATGACCTTAATTGTTCAGTGCTTTTGTAGATAACCAGCTCATTGGATACTAGTAATCGGTCAATAAGGGCTTGGTCTTAGTTCTGCCAAAGTTGTTATCACTTGACAGGAGTTGGGATGGGGGATGGTTGTCGGTCCAACCATCCAAAAGGAAAACTTGATGCCGAATTTATAATGTAGCTAAGCTCAGGGACTGTATGCATAAACATCGAACGAGCTAGTTTGCAACTGGGCTATATTTGCAATCGAAATCGTTGGTTGTGAATTACGTCTTTGCAAACTAATTTCGTATGCATCAAGGCCTTCTAAACTGCATTTCAGCTAGTAATTATTAGGCATCGGGCATGACCGCTC
This sequence comes from Capitella teleta, assembly GCA_000328365.1. Lineage (NCBI taxonomy): Eukaryota > Metazoa > Annelida > Polychaeta > Capitellidae > Capitella > Capitella teleta. Next base: position 27,957 of record KB310466.1, read on the forward strand.
TAACTTATTAACCCAAAGACAAGGTATAGGTGTACAAGTGCAAATAATTATATAAATTGTACTATGTACTGGTTACAAAATGTACATTATATGAAAGACTAAATGGAATTTGGATAGTTCGAGTAAATCAAGCCCATGTTGGCCGGTTCGCAAAAAGGTGAAATGGCTTATTCGGTAAACAGGGATAATATCCACGAATTTGATAACTCCTTCCTGACGGTTTCATTTGCCTGAATAATCTTTCTCAAATTGCAGACGTTTGAAGGGAAATTATAATTTATGACGACTGTGATACCTGCCTTCAGCAGCCCAACACTAAACACAAGTCAGAACCATTCTTGTTCGAGTGCGTGTGTTACTAGTAATTTGGAAATCGCACACTTAATTAATACATGTAAATTATTTAATTTTGTGGCATGTTTGATGAGCTTTCTTCGATCGATCTTAAGCATTTGAAACAGTTCAAACTCAAGTTATACGCTTTATGGGAATAAATTTTGAAATATAATTATTCTAATCATTCATAAATTGTAAGCAATACCAATTTAGAGACTAAAGACACAATAATATTGATAATCTGAAATTGATAATCTCAAACCTTCATTATATGTATAATAATTATATTATTATAGATATCCTTATAATATTATATAAACAATTGCTGAAAGTGATCTTTTGCTCTTTAGCGTATTACTCTCGCATTAATGAAGCCATTAAATTATATAAACATCATTCTATTTACTGTTCAACATCTTCAAATTGCTGAATTAGTTGCGAACTAATGATATAGAGCAGCTCCGAAACACCGAAGTTTGCGCACAAATAGAAGCAGTTTAGATCTCAACTCGAGTGATATGACTTTTATGCATTCCACTTAATTGTGAACTAGACTTGGAGTGTAACATGGTTCGCAACAAGGCCTAGTAGACTTTTATGCACATACGGCCGCAGGAATTTAATAATTCAATTGAAACTGGGATGGTGGAATTGTAAGCGTGGGATCTCAAAAACTCGACCCTAGTTGAATCCTTATGGTATAATGGTATTAGTAGTAGGTGTTATTAAATGATTCATAGGCCAAAAGAGGCTAAGGATAACTTTTTTCCCTTTCAAATTTAATTCTTCACTAATGTTCTTGCATGATGTATATTGTCGAGAGTGCGCATTTCACTAGCAGACTGTATACTGCTGACTAGATCCCCGTCCTTCTTCATTGTTCAAATAGCTACATTTCAAATTGCAATAAGTGCTTATAGCCCCTGATTAGTCCGAGTACTGATCGAAATAGTATTCAGCTAACAATAGATGAGATCTATGCTGTCTTGAGTCCCTGATCGGGGATTAAACCCTGATATTATTTATGAATATGTGTAATTCATTTCCTTTTTAGATCTGTACGTCGATTCTTACATTTCACCGACAACAAATGGCGTTTTAGAAATGCCCAGCAGATTGATGTTTAGCTAGAATAGAAAAAAAAAAAATAATAAATAAAAAATATCTGCCAATAACTTTTGAACTTTGCAAGCTAATTAATTAAATTACCTGGTATAGATGCATTCATAAGTAATTGTAATTTGTTGATAATATTTAACCAAAAATGGAGAAATATGGCGCACGTGGCTATAATAATGAATATCCTGGGACTACAGAATAAATCGAAGAATAAATGCAGCACGGAGAACAGATACATTGAAATGATTACACAATGTTTAATGTAGGGTTCTCAGAACGTGAACAGCCATCGAAACGGTGACTCCAACACCAGCAAAGAAAGCGAGGGCTCTGGCCGGTTGACGAATGGGAATTTGGTAAGATAAAGTGTGCATGATTCGAGAGAAGGTGAAGATCCGGAAGTGGAGCAGAGCTTGACTGGGTTCAGGACTGGTTGCAACGTAGAAGAGCCCGACGAGGAGGAAGAAAGGGATGTTCTCCAGGTCATTCAAATGGTTGCTGAAAGTGAGGAGAATGGAACGTTCTAATAATTAAATGGTTTGTGTAGACAAATACATGCAGTTTGTAGCAATTAATATGAGCAGAGTGCATCCATCTATTACGTACGTACCTGGTAGTACAGGTACATGTATACATAAAATACAGATCAACACTGCGTTTAGAATGGCATTCAGTAAAGTTTCTCCTTATCTTGCCCTATCACGAAAGCACTTGAACTTAAGATACTAACATACGTTGGTCATACTCTCTTAAAGCAGCATTAAAGCCACTCATTATAGGTAGGCCTCTACGGTTCTACCCGACTATTACCCTTTCTTCTTCTACTGCACAGAGCACAATGCATATCCAACTTACCGTCTGACTCTTTCGACAGATTCACTTGAGACGATTTCTTTTGGTTTCTTTCCAATGTAATCTTCCTTAGAAGCAAACGCCTATGATCAAACGACACAATCACCGTATCACGCATAAGACAGAGGAGTAAATTCAGATGAATGTTTTACGTACCCCAGTTGAGAATCTCTTGATAGCAGTCAGGAAGCTCATGGCTCCCATTTTGAGGAGCACGATGGTGCCATGGTAGGCGAAGTCCCTGAAGACAGGGTTCTCTAGAGTGAATGCCGACATAGCGTTGAAGAAGTGACACTGGAAGTGGTCTCCTCCTTGCCTTTATAATCGTTAGGTGAAGAATATTGAACTCTGACCCTGAAATATTGAACCATGAGCTTAGTGCGATAGTGTGGCATGCTTTTGATATACGAAACAACACGGGTCGTGTCGTGGAATGCAAATGCAGGACAATGATGTGAATTATGCATGGCAATGAAAGACAATATACATGGGATTGAACCGATTCGTATCATTAAACCGCTTACTTTATACTTTATTTTGGCCTCTTTATTTCAGTGCTTTTGTAGATAATCGGCTCATTCAATACTCAGTCTATAAGGCTTGGCTGTTAACATCCTGCCTGAATTCTCTTTTGTAGCCACCGAGCGTCAGCTTGACCACATCAAAGAGATCGGCGGTGAACGGTGATGGTGAACGGTGACATCGAGTCACCTTCCCCATGTCCAGAATTGTTTCAAAACGGCAATTTATCCCAAGAGGGAGATCTGACCAAAATGGTTCAAAACGGCATTCTGCTGTGAATCAATATCACATGCAGCTGCAGCTGCAGGAAATTCGAACCTAATAATTTTACATTCTCTTTGATGATTGTCTTTGAGCCTGTTGTCAAGGATCCATCTGTTCAAATACCCAGCGGATCGATATTGAGCTAAAATGCGAAACAAGAAAAAAAAAAAAAAAAAAAAAAAAGAAAAAAAATTAAGGAAAGAAGTGACCCCTCTCAGAGAGAATAAAACAGAACAAAAAGAGGGAAGAAGGAACAGATTGTTTTTATTATTATTCATTAAGTTATTAAAAACAAGTTATTGATTTAATGAAAAAAATGCGATAGATCATTAGATAGGTTATTTCATCCTAAAGTGAACTATTACACTGTATTAGCTCGTACGGAGTGGTGTGCGTAATAATTGTACGTCATAATTTGTTTTCTCCATTTTACGGTTGTGTGCTCACTCCCCATCCCCACTTTTTGAGAATTGATTTAATTTGAACGTGCAATCATGGAAAATATATTTGATTCGTGAACGCACGATAGCCACCTCGCCCGCTCACCCAATGTGAAGCATGGTAAGCTCCTCCGTCTAGCGCTTCATATATTAACACCCAAAAGGCAGATAACCGCATTCCCTCCAAGGCTCAGCTCCACCATGGAATTGGTTGAGATATTCATATTTGGTTATATACCTGCATGGTTTATATGTTGCGTTGTTCAAGGTGAGGTAACAATCAGTATTTTTTAAGGATTGCTTTAAAATAGTAACGAATGATAAAAGGTGCATCCTAAAAAGAGTGAAAAGACTTTACATTTGATACACATTACACTTGCTGTGAAAACTCGCTTTCATCTCGCTTTCGATTTTATGTGGTACTTGTGATGTACTACAATTAATTCTCCTATTGTTCACTATGGGAACTGCAAGTAAGGTGCTCTTTCAGCAGTTTTCTTATGTTTAACAAAATAACATCTATTCGTTCTATACTAATCTGTCTGACCAAGAAAGTCGTATTTCAATTGGCGTTCATTTTTATTTCATAACCGAGAGAACGTTTCAAAATTGATCACATTCACAAAAAAAAACCCCATAAAATAGATCTAATATGCCACAATGAGCACAGGTCGTCTGAACTTTAAAACGGGACATGACCAAAGCACATCTGTTTTAGTGTCACTGCAATGGCGAAAATCCTCTCCCGTTGTATATATCGAGGAAGGTTATCACGATTTCTGAATAACTCTCAAATGCTTGTTGCAAACTTAGAAAATCGCTGCATCTCCAAATTGAATTTTGTTTATGCATCGAAAAGAAACGAGCATCTGGCATTCACATCACTAGTTTTCAGACTGCACATGTATTACGACACCCACGTCGCTTGGGTCAGGTTTGGAGAGTACGGTGGGTGAGAAAGAATTTCGAAGCCGCACTCATGGCACTGACCATAGAAGTGTGACTGATGCGCAAAGGCGCTTTGTCCCGCTCTCTCGGACAAGCTATATTTATTCTGCATGTCAACCTCTTTGGAATCCACCGAACAGGTAATCAACTTTCATCCCGAACGATTCATTGCAGGACGCGTCCCGATAGCCAAGTCAGATTACACAGTTCTATCGGGGCGGTTTGTCTATTTACTATACTGAGCAACAAAAGACACTATACATGTCTTTTAAAGCTTATGGAGTAGTGCAAACTAAATTTATCGTGGATATATGATTAGTGGGTGTGTTGGGTATTCGTCCATGATGAATTATTCGGAAGTTGAAGTTTCTGACGATCACGTGGAATCATCAAGATGTTGAGTGGCGGGTAGGTGTCAAAACGCAAAAGCACACTTTTGATAGAATTAAAAAATTAAAAATTAAAAAAAAAAAAAAAAAAAAAAAAATGTCATCGATGATGAATGTGGCCCCTCTTTATCTCAATACAGCCCATGTACCATCGGTGCATGCTGCAGATGAAAATTCGGATCATCTCGATCCTGGGCCAGTGCAGTCCATTCTTCCCAAGGTCCACCGCAAGTGCTGCAGCGCCCTACATAGGCGATTACACAGCGCTTCAATGGGGATAAATGTGGACCTCGAAAAGGGCGTCGGATGGAGTCTTACGTTTCGAAGTCATCGTCGAACTGTTTGTCCATTTATTGGAGGTCCGTAGGATCCGACAATATTGTCTGCAGTCCGGTAGATGGACGGAAACGGTCTTTAACAGGATTGCAGGATTCTGCTTCCTGGTCGTAACCCGAGGTCTCCCAGACCTGGGTCGATCTTTCACTGTCCCTATGGTGGTGAAGCGTAGAGCGAGGGTGAGCAGTGTAGCCCAGGTACAGCTAAAAAGCGCGAAACATGAACATGAAAGAATGGCTAATCTTTGATTAATTTTTATGTATGATTTTTTGAGATATCCGAAATGAACAACTTTCTTTGTTCATTTCTATTGTTGTTCAACCAAGCACAATTTTCCTTTTTTCTCTTCATAAATTCATCGAGTGACCATTAAGAACACATGCAACTGATTAGGATCAAATTCTTTTGAGGCCATTTGAGGCTGCGCTACCAATGCAGCGAGTTTTGGAGCAGTGGTAGCCTGTTTGACAGTCACATACCTCCAAATACGGTGGCCATTTTCATTTAAAACATCCATACATGCATTTTGATCGTTGCCACAGATTATCTCCTATACACTTGCAATTTAAGCCACTCCAAGCAAAGAATTTTATAACTCAACGATACTTGATCAAGTACATTTTCTCAAATAAACTGAGAAATTATGTGGGTAGGCCTGTATAAGACGCGCCAAACGACGGAAAGCGCTGAATTATTATGATAATTCTACAGGAAACTCATATTATTTGGTTTCTCTGCAACATGCATGAAAGCACGTGTGAATCTGACAACATTTTCCTTTCGAGGCTCATTAATTCTGGGACCTCCTTCGCACGCGTCCATCCGCTCACCTGGGCTTTTCCCTGGCTGTCCCTGACTAACGATCCATCAGTACGACATTATCCTATAATTACACGAATTATACATGTACATCACAGCACATGGGTCGGAGCTGGGATAGCATTGATATGTATATGATATTCAGGTGTCGAGGTGGCGCTATATTCTTATAACGTATTGTCACATAATTAGCCATAAAGATATTTCTATATTATGGGCTTGAAAAAATGGTAAAGTTCATTTTTCGATCGACCTCGTCCTTGGTCCTTGTATAGTTGTTAATAATTATGAAGTTTATGTGTATTTCTCTATCAGTTCAAGGTGATGAAGTCGATTGCCTGTCCAGCATCTCTGGGTCATTGTACAGAGGCCGGACTTCAGTGACCACCAGCGGACGTCGTTGCCAGCGATGGGACTCGCAGAATCCTCACGCACACGACGTCCACTCGATGCCCGGCGACGAATCCCTGACGGCATCAGCCAACTTCTGCCGGGCGCCAGTCTTCGACGCTCTTGGTCCATGGTGCTTCACGGAGGACCCTGACGTCCGCTTCGAGTACTGCAACATAACGAAATGCGCCGACGGTGAGCAGCATCGCAATGCGAGGTCACATGATTGAAAGTGCCTTTTTATACCAGTTGGTGTGGTTGGCTGTCGGGAAACCGTGAAGGGGGTCGAGTACATTGGAGCGCAGAACAAGACAGCATCCGGCGCGCCTTGTAAATACTGGAAAAATGTGACTATTTCCTCTATGAACGGTTACCTGCCTTACGATACAGTAAGCTCATAGTACATGTATACATACAGGTAACTCACTAATTGCACTCCCTGAAGGTGCGATTCCCCGATGGCGAAATCAATCACAACTTTTGTCGCAATCCTCTTGGACAGCGATTGCAACCATGGTGTCACAGCAGTGATGCAGTCGAGTTCTGCGAAGTTCCACTATGTAAAGGTCGGTTCAAATCTCACGATTAACAAATATATGACAATGATTCGTATCTAAGGGTGGGATAGTGGGACTGCTTCGTTATTGGACGACCGTAGGTGCGACGAACAGATGGGTCAGTGTGTCAATGTTTCATGCTGTGATGACCGGCGTTACGTCACGAGTCTGTGCAGAGAAGAAACATCAGTTTGCTGTTTTGGCAACATCAATTGCACAAATGAAGTTGATGAGAATGAACCAGGTACATTGAATAAAACAATATCCTCGAACTGCGTGCTAATTCTGATGATTGGATCCTAACTTCAGAATTTTGGCCAGAGGGGAATTTCGCACTTCTAGAACCGATATTCGGATGTCCTGATGCAATGAACGAACAGTGGTTGCAAACGACAATCCGAATGGATGCCGTCAACACAGCGCTGGTTGAAATACCAATCGAATCCCACTTACGAGGACCATACAATGCGCAACACCTTGAGCTGCACCTCTGTGTAAAGCGAACTAGTTTAGGGAGATATAGAGGAACAGAATGGCCGAAAGGGTCATACTGTGTTTGGAACGAGGGTAGCAGCTGTCCTACTGGTTGGTGATTCTACGTATGTACAATGTGAAATGTTTACCTTGATGTCTCATTAAAGGTTTCATTCAGCATCCAATTGAAATCGAGCATGCGTACATCGACAGTCTATGGAATGATTGCTTTCCCAAGGAAGGCTGCCCGGTTCTTATGCAATGTTGTAGGCAAGACGGGGATCCTTCAATGGCTATAAATCTTCCCACCAAAAACCATTTTTATTTACTCAAGGTTGGCTTGCGGCTCAAGAATGCATACCACCCATGCCTGTTTCCTTTCTTCAGAATGAGAACGTTTCCGTGTGCCAAGATGTGCATGGCTTGCGTGTCACGTCAGAAATTGTCGAAATTACCCCGACACTCGGCGGCCATGCCTTCCGAATGGATACTTGCTTCTATTCGCCTGGCTGTAAGTTAAAATAATGACGTCATCAGAGTAACATTACATACTGCATACAGCTGTTTCTGAATGCTACCATGAACTGGACCGCGGTTTCTACTATCGTGGCAGTGTCAATGTCACATACAGAGGACCGTGTGAACAGTGGTCAGGTGCCAGAAGACCACAATCACTAGAAGAATGGTTTGACCACGTTGGGCTGGAAGAGAATCACTGCAGGAATACGGTTGAATTGGAGGAAGAGGAATCCCCCTGGTGCTACGTCAGAGGAGTCAAGGTCATTTGTGATATCCCAAAATGCAATGGTAAGAAGACATATTATACCCGGATGAAAATATACGATTGTCTCAATATAGCGGATTGGTCAGAACTGCGAGTGATTGGTCCGGGGAGACCTGCGCGTCAGCTATCTGGAAGTGAAGCGGACGCCAACTTGGCCAGCGACGGAGATCCAGGTGAATGCAGGCCCCAGTGATTAAAGGGAGGGAGAACTGGTTAAAAATGGACTTTGAGTCGTTATTTGATGCACCAAAAATGATTCCTATGCCTGGCCCACACAAGGAATATCATCGCAAACGATTTCGCGGGAGATATATTGCTAACTAGGCGTGACGTCAGGAGCTGTGATGAAACACCGAGTTCCCCATCTTTTACAATGGGCCTCGTCATATCAGCGTGTTCTGCGACTAAACCCCTGAATATTTTTTATTTTCTTTTCGGAAATAGATAGAATAATCATTTTGCCACCAGTCAGGCGCGAAAAAAAAAATATTTTTCGCTATTTTTCTTATTATAACAAGCGATTTTCTAGGACACCTACCATGTTTCTCATCCTGAAACAGTAAAAAGGTCAGCCAGAGTGCACCACGCATTCGCTTTCGTTTCGTAAACAACAAAGATGTCCTTTTATTTATATATTATAATATAATATAATATTATATATATATTATCCGTATTTTATGGCGAAGATGATCTGCTCTGATTGGCTGAAATCGATAGCTTCACGAGGGGAACGGGACCAATCACGGCAAGCCCTCAGCTGACGTTTGCCTCCTATACTTCGTAATAGAAGCCATTCTCCCATAGGCGCAATGCTAACCCCGATATTCGGAATGCATTATTTCCTTACGCTTGCATCCAGGCATGGTGTTTTTGGCACGGAATGCTATCAATTGGTGCTATGAGTCAATAGAACATCACTTAAAATTCAGTTCCCCATCCCTTTAAATTAATGATGAAGACTCGCTATGTATGCATGTAAATCATAATTGCATATATTGTATTCTTGGTACGAAGAATCCGTACTGTGAGCCATGCATGGTTTAAGAACTATAAATGCATCTCCCCACACCCTCACGTGGAAAGAGCTTAATAGCCATGATTGAGTCATGAATGTCACGGCTTATACAATATTCAAAAGTTGTAACTCCCCCTCCCCCTCCGCGCATATTCTCTTTTAATTAGGATTTAGCTAATGATCACACTTACAGATGCACCTCCGCTACTGCAATATAACGCTATAACGCATTCACTGACACTGTTCAATGGAAATAAAGAAACGCCTTATATCGGGAGCTTCAACATTTATTGTGAGCTCGGCTGCCTGCTGATCGGGCCCCAAACTGGGTCATTAAAAGAGCTAGGCCTTCAACGTAACAACTGGACTCCCTTTGCGCCAATAGCAGGATTTATAATTCCTCGCTTTATTGTTACACGTATTACAGAAATTATTAAGAATATTCAACATGTAAATAAGCTGATTAAGAGCTATGCGTTGTCGAACATTCATCAATCGCAGAGATGCCAGCTAGCATATCCTCACTGTGAATGTTAGCAGGTGTTATGTCATATTTCAATTGAATTTATCAATTTCGGACTTGGAGAGCGCCATGCAGTTGCAAAAATATACTTGAACACCCGGATAACAAACTGCCGATGGATCAATTTCCTCATCCGTATTTTTGCTCATTTCGCGTGTCCCATGAACGCACCACTGTTCAGGTGAAGGCGAATCTGCTGTGGGAATTCAAGTGAATGAAAGAACTCCACGGCGAATGATTGAATCTTGAGCAACTGAAGCGCCATGCGTATTCTTGTGTGGATCATTATCATATCTTGATGGTACAAAATGGCTCATTACACACGACTCCTTCTGCAAATTACATGCAACTCAGAGGCAGCAGACGGTGTGGCAGAACACACAACTCGCTCACCTACTTTGACTGCGGCCTTCAACAGATGTACTTTGTTGTTGTCGAGGCAGACATCCATGGAAATGGAAATTAAAAATTTAAGTATTTTCGGAAATGTTCCAAATAGGAATAAAGTGAGATGATTTACTTCTCTTGTTAAGTAAGCATTTTAATTGTTTGAGGATGCATTTGTTTAAAATTAATATTATTCATAAAATTGTACTGGTAAAGCATGTTTTAGCACGAGTCCCCTCCAATTTGGTTTCAAAGAGAAGCATAACACGACTCGAAGCACTTTTGTCCTTGAAGACGTTATCAACGAGTATTCAAACTCCAAGTTGTATTGCATATTGCTGGATGCATCCAAAGCGTTTGACAGGCTACATTATATAAAGTTGTTTCGTATTCTGATCCGTAGAGGTCTCTGTCCTCAAATTTGTTAATTACTCATTTCGATGTACACGCAGTAGAGTTTAACAGTGATTTGGAATGGTAGACGATCTTCTATCAATTGATTAACATTTATTTAGTTCAGAACGCGTACTTAGTAAGATCGTGAACTTTTCGAACCTTCTTAATTGATTCAATTTGTGAAAGGCTCAGAGAAAATATTCCAGAATCGTGCTGTTTTCTTTTTCGTCAACGGGACCATTTCTCAATTAGTCTGGCTTATATTGATTTAAATTTTTTCAAATGCGACTCACTTCGTAAAATGACACTATAAACATAACTGTAGAATAAAATCGAAAATCTATGCCAATGTCCGGTGCCTGGCTAAATAAGTTAGCTAAGTAACTTGGTTAGTGAGCCTCCTATTTTAGGTAAAAATACACAGTGCTCAGGTCTCGTCAATTGCATGCCCTTGTGACCCGAAATAAATTGTCTTACGAAGCTTATTCGTGAGCCCTTGTGAGCGTATCTTCGAAATTTTCGAGTACTGTATCTCCATTGCAAGGTGTCATTGGCCGCTAATGAAATGGATTTGAATGGTACCCGATCTACTGCTAACTGAAAGCATTAATTTTGTAGTTCCGATTAAATCTATTAGTTATTTCAATTTTAACATGTCGATTGTTGGTATACTCCGAGCATGATAACACATCAGTCTCTGGTGGAAATTCTGACTGTTAGCGCTTGAAAATCCTATCGATTCAATGCAATGCATACTCGGAAAATGTATCAGGATAGTGCAACCAAAAAGAGCTTCTTTGTATCTACTAATCTCATTAAGTTATGATTGGAAGCAAATATCTTGAAAGGGTTACAAATTTGGTCTCATAAAGAGTATGAGATATGCAATGAAATAACAATAAATAATAATATTTATTACAAAATCTTCAAAATTGACACGTAGTTTCACTTCGATTCCCGGTGTTCATTTCAGAAACTTACAGTTTCCAGCGCGACGAAAGGGCGTGGTGGCAAATCGACCTTCAAGCGTATTACATCATCCATGCTGTGCAGATCAAGCGCAAGGTCAAAGGTGAACTGATGCAATCGAAGTGTTGTTTATGCATTTCACTGTGAGTGAGCTTCATTTGCTGAGCCGATTCACCACATTATTATCATAGCCATAGGCCTGTACAGTTTTATATAATTACGCTATTATATGCTTATTAAGTTTGTGGATATGCATCTATTTTTTATAATATATATTTGCTTTTAGGGCTAATTGCATTAGGATTCCTGAGGATAATCTTCTGAGTCATGTTTTACATATATATATGACAGGTAGATCGTGAGGTATGTTAAAACATGGATTAATACCACGAAAGAAATAGGCCCACTCAGCAAAAAAACAACAGCTGGAAATTAGGTATTATATTTTTTGTCCGTTTGGATTTTTTTGTGAGAGCAATTCCTAACAACCTCTCACATAACCCAACAGATTATACTCTTTGATTTCGCAAATAAACGGGAGAGTTTTAGTAATTATGCACCAGCATAAAATGAAAACGAACGCATTATTTTCACCCACACACACACAATAAAAAGCGGTATGACCTTCTTAGTGAAAAAAAAAAGTCTAATTGAAGAGAGTACGAATTTCCGAATAAAAACGATGGCGCAAACGCCAAGAATTTTCATTTTCTCACGCTACCTGTAGAAATTAACGCGAGCGCTAACGCAAGTTTTCGGTTGCCATGGCAAATTTAATGCGTATTTTCAGTGCCTCAACTTTTGCCTTATCCGTTAGTCCACACTCTTCATGTCACAGCCTGTTTTCAGCATGTATGGGCTTTCCTTTTGGTGAGCTATTCATTTCTGCATTTTATGCTCCCGTCTAATAGTTTTCAGTCTTACCTTCCTGGAACTCTCTCCTTGTAAGCTGAGAAGCAAAGATAGTATCAAGCTATAATTTTATTGTCATAAAACATACCATCTGCGTGTTAGCAGTGTGCCCGTTTGCTTCACAACAACGGAATGAAAAGACTAAGTCGAAATTGACATAATTTTGTTTTTCTGAGAAATTGAAAATATACTTAGAGGCAAAAGAAACGCACGCTTCAGATATAACTGCGCAGTTTATTTTACTCCATTTTACGTAATTTTGAAGGCGGTTCATTTGTGCAGACGTTGACACAATTTCTGCAAAAATAAAGCTGTTTCAAATGAGGTATTGCCTTCCAAGAAGGGCAGGGAGTCAAACGTGAGATTCACACGTTTAATATCGTGTGTGTCCACCTCTCGCGTCCACACATTCCGTGCATCTTCGGCGTGTACTGTTGCAGAGCGTACGGATTCTGGCTTGGGGTATGTTCCCCCATTCTTCGTGAGCGGCTACAATCAATTCTCGGCGATTACGGATGGGAGGTGGCTGTCATTAGTTGGTCCCAAAGATGTACAATTGGAGGCTCGATTGACTCGGGTGAATAAACCGGCCAAGATAGTTTAGTGACTTCGTTGTCTCCCGAGAAGTCTCTGGTGACCCGAACAGTGTGAGGACGTGCATAGTCTTGCTGATATAATAATCAGATTTCAGGGTGCCCTTGATGGAAGGAGATGACAGTTGGTTCGGGAACCTCTGTGAAATACCGTCTTGCGGTCAAATTCCCTTAATCTCTAAGAGGGGAGTCTTGAAGTTGTAGCAAAATCATACCCACACCATTATATGCTGGCTCCGGCCCATCTATGCTGTTCCTGGATGCAGCAATCCCGGAACCGTTCTGCCCTACTTCTCCAGACAAGTGGTCTCCTGTTTGACCTATCCAGGCAAATCCGGCTCTCGTCTGTAAAGGACTTCTCCACCTGCGTAGGGTACATATCTGGTGCAATCGCGTCCACTGGAGACAACGATGACGCCTCTCGGCATTCAGGATTGGGCCTCTGTAATGGATCAGATACCTCAATTTCTGTTCCTGTAGCAGAAATTGGTCGGTTGTGGGTTCTTCTTGTTCCACACGCCGTTGAAGTCACTGTTTTAAACCTGTCCTGAATGTGCGCTGGTCGGATAAGGCGATCCTGTCGCTCTGTCATCACTTTTGGTCATCCAGTACGAAGTCGGTCGTTGGTGGAACCGGTTTCAGCAACGCCCTGACGTAGGTGACGAACTTTAGAGGCATAACACCCCATCTGGTGAGCAATGGTTCCAGGTTTCACTCCTCGATCCAGAAGACTTCTTTGAAGCGCTGTTAACCGCCCTATGGTGATTTTTTTCGGCAATATCACAATGCTTTCGTGTACAAAATTTGTGGGGGTGTCTCTCGTGAACATTTCGGCAGTCACTATTGTCTACTGCTCACGTGAGTACTCAAAATGAAGGTTATCGAAATTTTGGAATTGTCTAGACATGCGAACTGATTTTTGATAGTGAAAGGCATGAGGTTGTCAAGCATGTTTGAATTATTTATTTCACGACATTTCATGGCCTACAAGTAGAATTACCCAATAAGTGTGTGTGTGTGTGTGTGTGTGTGTGTGTGTGTGTGTGTGTGTGTGTGTGTGTGTGTGTGTGTGTGTGTGTGTGTGTGTGTGTTTATTTGCTTGTACGAGGTTGCTGCTCATAGCTGCGTACAGTATAACTTATACACCATGTACTACCTCAGAGACAAGAGGAATTCGGATATTTCAATTTTCAGACGGAGAATGCGTGCTGCGACTCTTTGACATCAACATCGCGAATGATCCGGATGACTTCAAGTCCCATGGCGGATGGATCTGCGCATTCAACGAGACGGCAGGGTCAGCGGAGGCTGGCCTCGTGATATGCCAGCAGCCAATCAGAGGACAGTACCTCACCATTATGAACCTGGTCCGCATTGACGCTGGCGACTACGAACGCTGCTTACGAATCTACGAAGTGGAAATCTATGTTGAAGGTTAAAAAATATAATGACCTTCATGAAAAGTACAATGATTACAGACTAAAAATTTCAAACTTTATTATTTATTCTTCAAAATGTATAGCATACAGTCATGTCGATGTAACGAGCTTTCACTGTAACAGAAACTCTTGGACACGATAGATCATATAAATGAGCAAATCAAAGAAAGGAAATTAAGCCTCGACACGTCCTTGCAAAGAAATAATCTTTTTTTTTCCCCGTGGTCAGCAGGTGCAAGCATATCACTTCCAAAGATAGGAATGCTTTGATCTCGCACACTCTAATCGCTATTTTACCAACAGATTCGCAGTGTGGTCTACCTTTATTGGACCAGGTTGTGATAAATCAGATGGAATACACGTTCACGGACCACCGTGGATCTCATGCGGATACAACGGAGATTGTTTTGTACGGTCAAAGCGCATGGTGTTCACCTGAGCAGCCAGAAGACGCTTTCATTATGGTATGACGTGGCAAAAGTTGATGGCAAAGGCTGTGTTATACAATTCACAGGTGGACTTACTGCACGAGAGATTCATCCAAGGGGTTCTTATGCAAGGTCACAGGTACACTGATGCCAGGGTCACCGGTTTTATGATCCAGTATGGGTCTAGTGTTGACCATCTCATATGGTATGAAGAGATACCAGGCGTTGTGAAGGTAAGATTCTACGGTTGGATGGAGATTTATAACAAACGAAAATCTTAACGCAGGAATTCCACAATGACATCCAGATAGATTTGCCACAGCGGCATCTGTTTTTGTATGAAATATCGACGAGATTACTTAAAGTGGGCGTCACATCCTACCATTTAGAACCCTGCATTAGAATAGAAGTACTTGGTTGTAACCATCACCTTGGTATTATGCCTTATCAGACGAATGCATTGAATCAAATTGTTCCTGATTACCGCAGTGAATCTGGCAAGCAACGAAGCAAAGCAATCATCGACACAGTGGGATCACACAGCTCATCTTGCCACAGACAACGACGACCGCACTTGCTCAATGACACAGTTAGAGAACTCCACCTGGTGGCAGACTTCCTTGATTGGAGGGATGTCTCCACACACGGTGGTTATTCGCACTGGCGTGGCCTTTGGGTGTACGTTAAATTTCACGCAAGTAACAGCTGATTATCACATTATTACAGGGAATTTAGCTGCTCTGCACCCTGCGTTTGCTATCAGTCAAGGTTGGGGTGGTTTTGTTTGGAGGGCAAACGATGGGAATACTGCCGGCCATTACCTTGAAGATGGATCGTGGGTCTCATAATTAGGATATTGTGGCATTTATTTTTCTCTCATATATTTGTAGATGTTTCCACACTAAGGATGAAGTGGAAAACCCATGGTGGATGGTGGATTTAGGGGAAGAGCATTTGGTGACGAGTGTTAAAATCTCCAATAGATTAGATTGTTGTGGTGAGCGAGTGACTATATTTTGTGGAGTCTTGCATGCAATATTAATTCGCAGGGAACCGTTTAGATATTCTTGAAATCCGTGTCGGGAACAATGGATCCATTGGTCGCCCAGAGGACTTCGACCCATTTAGTTTTGATCTCTGCTATCGTAGCCAGGCCACTTTCCCAGTCGGGGCAACCTGGCACCTATTCTGCAATCAGGCTCTGCATGGTCGCTATGTCATCATAGTTCTACCTTTGAAACAATACCTGACCTTATGCGAAGTACAAGTTTTTGGTGACAGGTGTAAGTAGTAGTCTAATGTTCTAAACTTAAAGTGTTGGTGTGCCGTTAAGCATCAATTTTCCCTTTCTAAACTTAAATAAAAACTCCATTTACAGCACAATTTACGGTACAATCCCTTGGAAATGGTTCGGCTTCAACCTGTGCTTTTATCGACCTCCCCTCGGTTGGTACAGATGCCATGATCATGCGTTGCGGCCACTCAGGCGACCACAAAGACATCGTGTCAGTGGCATTGCCGAACAGTGGACCTTTATCCATATGCACTTTCAATTTATATGGAGGTTATCCTGGTAAGATATTAACTGACCTGGTGTTATTGTTATCAAACCTTATAACCACCAGTCGATGTTCAAGTCAATTCTGAAGGGGTGTGGCATTTAAAGTGCGCTTCTTCGTCGCTGCTTCACATGCAGTACTCACAATACAACAACGAATCTCTGCTGACTAAAGAAAAGTCTTTCACGATCGCTCAACGATCTCTGTTGCCACTGTTGTCCAATTGCCATTACAAAAAAGATTGCTACATTTCACCAGAGATGTTAATTGCTGACTTAACACCAATCATCGTACAGCCTGTGTGTAGCCTGACACGCCCAAACGGTAAACAAAAATATTAGCATATTTGTTAGTCCACAACTTACCCTAAACAGCGGACTTGTGCACAAGCCCCCTGACATCTCCAGGGCACATCCAAACACCTAATTTTCCCTATTATTACGGGGGAGATTTGCAGTGCTTGTGGACTATTGAAGCACCCGACGGGCAGTACGTTGCTTTGAACATCACCTCATTTACACTGGCTGGTAAGGTAGAGGAAATTGAGGTTAGTGGTAGGGAGTGTTGAGCAGGCAAGAGAGACATGTTTGTGGATCTCATAGGACGGTTGTGAAACTATCAATCAAGGATCATGCAGAGATGAGGCGATGGTCTTCTACACCAGAGATGATATGGAGAGCAATACGAATGCAATTGTGCTCACAAAAGCCTCGTTGCTTAGTTCACACACCAACTTCTTGGCTCTGAAATTGACATCTTGCCTGAGACGAATGACTCCACAGAGGGAGGAGAGGTTTGGCATCACAGCTGACGCGTTCTTCAGTGGTATTTTGTAGTAGGTGCATCATGGCATCGTTATGTTGATTAAATGTTCTTCAGCATGCCCTGGATGTGGCGTGCAAGAGCCGAAGACATCATATGAGTGCACCCAATCGTGCGGCCTGCTAGTGTCAACTGGTTTTCCAACCAGTTATTTACCAAATGCAAGGTGAACCACCTTTGATAATAATAGGACATGCATAAACTTATATTCAACACAGGTACACCTGGGATATTTCAGTAAAGCCTGGGTTGTACATCGAGCTAGAATTCACAAGGTTCGATATCTATGAAAATCCGATCAACAATTGCCATGATGATCTCGTCATCATAACTGACTTCGATCTACAAGGGGCGTCAAACGTTCTTGGCAGGTGAGTTGTTGGTGTAATTAGATACCTGTACTAATAGAACGTTTAACCAGGTACTGCAATGCTGATCCTCCACCTTCTTCAATCAAATCAAGCTGGGAACACCTACAAGTTGAGCTTCAGACGGACCATGCTATCACCGCTGCTGGATTCCATGCTGTGTACTGTGCCATGAGATACTCCTTACCGGCTGGCTTTGCTCCTTTTGGCATTTCTATTGGTATGGTACTACATGTCATTTCCACTCGCGCATAAACTAAACTGCTTTCTCATAGAGTGTCCAAATGACGAGTGGATTTTGTTCCAAGATCGGTGTTTTTCTCTTCAAGAATCCCAATATCCAATTACATGGAAAGAAGCCGAAACTGTGTGTCAACAAGAGGTCTCTGGTGGTCACTTGGCCAGTGTCTCAAGTGCAGAAGAGATGATTCTTCTACATTATCTGCTGACCACTCAATGGATCACCAATGATACGAGATCATTCATAGGTTCAACAGATTTGGGCTGGCTGTTCTTTGGTTAATCGGTTCTGAACGCAGGTTTGAATCGTCTGTACAGTGATGAGTGGCGCTGGAGCGATCGTTCTCCGATGGTGTACACCGATTGGGCTTTCAGTTCAGGGCAGAGTGACAATCAGTTCAACGAGCCAAACGGTGCAGGTAACGAGAGGTGCAGCATGATTGAACTGACCAATTTATACTCGACGCGTACCTGGAGAGACATCCCATGTGCTTATGATCAAGTCCGCCAATTTTTGTGTGCAGCAAGAGCGCCGGGTTCAGGTAAATGAATTCGATTGTCATCCTTGTTATAGTCGTTCTTCTCGTCTGACAGACACTGAGCTCGGATCAAAAAAATTCTACCTCCGCAACGCGATGGTACCAGTGAGTACAAACTACTCTACCGTGGGGGTTTTCGAGTGTCAATCTGGGGAATTCCTCTTGGAACAAGAATTGTGTAATTCGATTTCTGATTGCATGGATGGATCAGACGAAGCAACCTGCATTCAAGGTGAATTATCCCCACCCATGTGATCAATCATTGATCACATTCTGACCTTAACAGATGGCGACTGTTCCGCAATAAGTTTTCGATGTGAAGACAACACCTGCGTAGCCATGATGTCATATTGTGATTTTGAAGTAGACTGCCCCGATGGCTCTGATGAGACATCGTGTGGTAGGTGTATTGAGGACTCGAATATCACAGTAATGGCTGCTGTAGTTTACCCACAGTGCCACAGCAACAGTGAGTTCAGATGTGACAGTGGGCAGTGTATTCCACTGTCCGGGCGTTGCAACCTGATAGATGAATGCAAGGATGGATCAGATGAACTAAATTGTGATAAATGTAACACGGATGTGGCATTCCAGTGCTTCGATACAACATGCATTCCTATTAATAGACAGTAAGTCAAGCTTTTACGGATTCAGATGACCTCCATGATGATCCCCAGATGTGATAGCGTGGTCGATTGTGCTGGTTGGCTGGGCGAAGATGAATCGACCAAGTGTCAAATTCAGACGACACAACCATCCTGTAGAGACTGGTTGGCTCGTGGTTATGAACAAAATGGTAATTACTACATCAACGCTGGAATGGAAAGTAAGTCAGACATACCTGGTGCATTTTTATGAAATTCATTCTTTTTGGAAGATCGTTTCAAGGTCGAGTGCTCAATGACCGATGAAGCGTTCGTGGTCACGCGGGTGCACCATGATTCAGAAGCACGTACCTACGTGACTGGTTTCACGGCAGGGGTCAAGGAGTACGTTCGCCGAGTGAATTACTATGGTGTCCCAACAGCTCAACTGAAAGAATTGAAAAAAATTAGTAAATACTGCGAGCAGTTCGTCCGAATTGAGTGTTATAGTGTCAGCTCTGGTCTGGTCAACGATTTCTGGGTGAATATTGATGGTGTTCCTGTTGCTTGGCAGAGCGAAGGTCAAAGTGATTGCAAATGCACACTTGATAAAGCATGCGAGAACAATAAGACAGGGTCAGTACATAGAACCGTACTTTATACGCAAATTCATGCAATATTATTTGCAGGTGTTACTGCTCAGAGGAATTTGTTCTACCTCAGAGACTAACTTCTGATGAGGGATACATCCGATCACAGAAAGATCTTCCCATCATGGAGATCCGTCTCACTGGCACAGACCATGTCGACGCCAAATACCAGTACCATACCATTGGTCCACTTATATGTTATCAGAGTAATATCTTCCCGATAACTCTAATGTAAAATTGAATTCCTTCTCTCTCCTGCCAAAGCTCGGAAATCTGTACTCGATAGTTTTGTGTGCAAGGATGGAATGGTTATTTCGAATTCGCATCTTTGTGTGCTAGATATTGATGAACACAGAGAAATGCGAGGCTGTAGAGACGCATCTCACCTACAGAACTGTGGTCAGAGAAATACACCAAACAATGTTAAGTGGTTTTCCATATCCTCAATTTTTAATTCAGGTAACATGACTTGTCCTGTCGGGTTTCTTAAGTGTCCAGCATCCTTCTGTATCCCACCTCAACTGATATGCGATGGTAAGCAAGATTGCCCTGACGGTGCAGACGAAATTGATTGTGGTGAGTGATTTCATGAGTTGATGATGGAATCGTCATTTTTAATCGACAGAAAATTTCGCCTGCCCTGGCCTTTACAAGTGCCGTGGTTCCAAGACATGTACACATTTGAGCAATCGATGTAATGGGCAAAGAGAATGTCCACAGGGCGACGATGAATGGCTTTGTGATTTCCATTGTCCGTCAGGATGTCAGTGCACGGGCCTGGTTATTCTATGTCCGGGTGGTCAATGGACAAGACTGCCGATAAATCTGGCATCCCAAGCCCGCAAACTGGACTTTTCCAATAACTCCATCTCAGATATCAAAGATTCGACATTCTCGGTTTTTGAAAACCTCGGTGAGCTGATTCTGAAGAGGAACCTTATTGCAGATATTCCAGCACAGTGCTTTACACAGCTCAGGAATCTTTATCTTCTCGATCTATCCTTCAACAGTCTTGTCATACTACGAACAAAGACCTTTGTTGGTCTTGGTAATTTGCTGACGTTGAGGCTTGAGGGAAATCCTTTGATGAGCGAAGTTCAACCTGGGGCTTTCTTGGGCCTCAGTCGGCTGCCTGCTTTGCAAATATCGCATGCTGAGCTTAGTGTATTACATGCGAATACCTTTGAGGGCCTTGACATGCTTCGGTCTCTGGACTTGACCTCCAATCAACTGAGCAACGTTCATTCCGACGCGTTTGTTAACCTAGATGTGCTGGAGAAGCTGAACCTGACTATCAATCCTCGTCTGAGCATGGCGTCGAGTTGCCTGAGTAAACTGGATGAACTGCGCTGGTTGTCGACCGACTATTACAAGCACTGCTGCTATGTACCGCAGATCGAGAACTGCTTCCCTCCGCCAGATGAGTTCAGTTCGTGTGAAGACCTGATGAGCAACGCTGTTCTCAAGGCCTTCCTCTGGACACTCGGTCTAATGGCATTCATCTGTAACCTCTTTGTACTAGCGTGGAGAGCCAGGGAAAAGATGACGGTCTACTCCTTCTGTGTGATCAACTTAGCCCTTGCTGACTTCCTCATGGGGCTGTACATGGTAGTGCTGGCCTCGGTCGATGTCCATTACATGGGTGACTACATTGAGCACGCTGACGCCTGGCAGCACAGTGTTATGTGTACGCTGCTGGGCATAATAGCCACAGTGTCCAGTGAGTCATCTGTGTTCATACTTTGTGTCATATCTGCCGACCGATTCTACAAGATTGTTTTTCCTCTGCACGGGGCTCGCTTTGGCATGCGCCGTGCGAAGATGTGCGTAGGTGCTGTGTGGGCGCTTGCCTTGCTCATAGCTCTTCTGCCTGTGCTGCCCATTGGCTACTTTGGGGGTGGCGGCGACTTCTATGCTCGCTCGGGTGTCTGCTTGTCCCTGCACATCACAAATGAGACGCCGGCAGGTTGGCAGTTTTCAGTGGCGATTTTCCACGGCGTGAACTTCACTTCGTTTGTGTTCATCTTCTTGTCCTATTGTTACATCTTCTTTGAAGTTCGTCGAAGTGCAAATGCAGCGTTAGGCCGGCAGCAGGCGAGCAGTGCCGAAATAGCCCTGGCACGGCGACTGATTCTAGTGGTGGCGACGGACTTTCTCTGCTGGGTGCCCATCAATATCATGGGTGAGTTTGTCTGTTGACCATTTGCATTGCTGAGTGCGGATTGCTTCTTTTAGGGATGGCTGCGCTGGGTGGCGCTACGATCCCTGGTGTGGCGTACGCGTGGGTCGTGGTCTTCTTGCTGCCTCTCAACAGCGCCATCAACCCTCTCCTCTACACCATCTCCTCCATCAAACTAAGGAAGAAGAAGAGCGCAGATAACAACCACACCACTGAGACCACAACCAAGACTCTCGATTTATCTTTCAAAGGTTTCTATTCACTTCCATATACTTCAACCGTGTAAACTTGCCTTTCATCAGATCTCTCGCTCGTATTCACTCCGCCTTCGAGTCGCACGTTACGCTCTTTGGTGGCTGAAGGCAAATCCCTTGATCCGTTTAAATGCTGGAATGTTGCGCACCAACTCACTGAGCTGGTCGACTCGCTTCATGCTGCAGGGATGTGTTTTTCTAAGCTGGACGCATCCTCTGTCAGGCTGAATAACTGGGCTGCAAACTCCAACGTATATACGATACTCATACTCAAAAGGCTAACGTAGGCATTGTTTCCATTAGGTTTTGCAGATTGCTGTGAATGCGAAGACGGAGCACGTTACGCAAGGCACTGACGCCAAAGAGAAAGATATTCAAGGGATTGGTCACGTGATCACCAGCCTGCTGCGTCTGTGCAAATCGAGAGCGAAATTCCCTGAAATTTAGAATGCACATGTACACGAGTACACGTATTATTGCTGTATCGTTACTAACTCACTATATTGGGTACATGCATGTGCATGTATTTTGAACATATATAGGTCAAGTGAGTCGTGATTAAGACAAGGTGTAATGAGGGCCTAATCAATACCAATTACACTATTATCAATCTATATACCCTGCACGTATGCATGTAAGTAATTACACACACAGGTAAAATAGTGTGGCTGATTGGTCTTGAGGAGGCATATGCACTGGACTGGGACTGAAAAAAGAAGAAAAAGACTGGTTAATGTGGAGTTCACTCCATGCTTTGCTATATACGAAACAAATAATCGGTGTGGTATACCTAACTCTGAATTGTTTTTCTTCTTTGTATTATTATAATTTTTTTTTTTTTTTTTTTTTTTTGGGGGGGGGGGATGTATGCCACGTAAAATCAATTCGCGAGAATTCATAAATTGAATGGTTTAAACCTTTGATCATTTACGTAGTGTTGCCCGACTGCTAAATGGAGGGCAGGGGCTGTACATAATATGCACAGCCCCTGTATAAATTATATACATTATAAATAACTGCCTATAATTATACTTGTATGCAGGGCAATCATCCTTTGGAGTGCCCAGGCTCGGGTTTCTGTGTCTCCTGAAGGCCCTCGACCTCAAAACTTCTTCGCTGAATATACGTAGTTGATCGAGTCGGTTTCACCACCTGACTGAGATCCTATGTACAATTTCACATGCATATTATGTCGACCGTGGAAGTTTGAAACCCGATCGGGTCACGGGCGTTATGATTGTGAACTCTACATTTACTTATACATGTACATGTAATTCGTTATAATAATAATTATTCAGTGACTGCAGTTCTAGCTGCCCATGGAATTGTGTTATAAGACCAGGCGGTGTGTAATATTGTCTATCGTAGTATATGGGATTTATCGATAAGGTCAGGGGGAAACCATTTTCCCGGGCTTCTGTTCTTGGGCCTAAGTTCCCAAATAGGTTTGGTGAGGACGTAAAATCCAAGAATGCCTCTTTTTGTTTGTAATTCTGTGTTTAATATTTTTTGACATAATGCCTAATGTATGCAAGAAACGTAGTACAACTACTGTAGAACAGGAAATTTTTGCGCCGCATGAAATTTCTGCGGTCTCTATCAAGTACGAAAATTAGATACCCGCGAAATCTTTCTGGGTGATCTTATACAATATGACCCTACGCTTGACCACAAATAATTGGTGCCGTGAATAAAGGCCTCAGCCATAAAACCTGGATATTTGCGGTCCGCATAAATTTCCTGTCCTACAGTACCAAGAGACACCGTGGACAATGAAAAATGTGTTTACTAATTGGGACAGTTCTGTGAAATAGGCAATATATATAAGTTAGCAAAGTATATAATTCAGAAAAGATTTTATTCTACCATATCTTATCTTAAGAGTACATTATTTCGCACTATACTTGCACTGTTAATAAAGTCATGTCAAAGCACATTTCCACTTTTTCCTTCTTGTGACAACTGTAAAAAAAAAAAAAAAACATTCTTCTTGCACAAATTGCATTTCTTTAGTTGATTTTATTTTACACATGAAATAAATATAACATAGCCCTGGTAGGAAATAACAGAGAAAAATTGTGAATAATGATAAAAATTGATGAAAAATTGGTTTGTCTAATAATTTTTATGTAAAAAGGGTTCAAAACTTAAAAGCCTTAAAATTATCACAGCTGCAACATACAGCATACTGAAAATGTTGCAATATCCATTATATAGTGGAAATTTGCACAATAACAGCAGCAAAAATCATGAAAACAGATCGCTTAGAGAAAATTATGCGTCACCATTGTTTAAAATGACGGTACTTAGAATGCTCAGAAGCTAATGGGTTTCTTCCGTTTGTCGGGACCTGGTTGACTATTCTAGTTTGTGGAACCCCAAATACGTTCCATGCAGAGTGGTTATCTTGCGGTTTGAAGCTACGTGTACTGAAGGGATCTACACAGGCTGGTGTCGCTTGCTGTGGAGGATTGTGGTTCGGTCCGTAGAGTGAAACATAATCATGAGAAGGACCGTCTCGTCTGATGCTCGGTGGACTTGAATCTGAAATTTAATTGATTGACTGATTGATTAAATAATTGATTGGTCCTTACTTCCGCAGTTGTTGACCACATGGTGTTGGGGTGAGTTGGCCTGGGTGGAGCTAAGAGGGGGTTGATGAGAGGAACGTCCGCTTGGAGGGTTGCTACGAACAGAGTCGATGGGCCTGAGAGGTGGAGTAATTGATGCTGAGTTGGGGAAATTCTGAGTTGTGGATATAGCTTACGGCAGATGGTGCACTTTTTGGCCACCCAACGGCTTAGAATAGTCATAATCTGTGGGAAGTTTTGCCATTTTCTGAGAGAAAAAGAAAGAGACATTTGAATAATTTACCCAATATGGTAGAGAATAAAACTTAAGCAAATAATTGTGTTTCCACCAGTGAAGATATCACGCACAGATCAATGGCAATTTCAAAAAGAGCACTGTTAGAATCTCGAGAGAAAAGAATCACACAGAATTTGCAACATGCAAGAATCATTATAAAAAGCATTAATTTCTATTATGCATTCATGTTTCATGAATCTCTGAATCTCTCTAAACATCTTGCAAAGATCACTGATTAGGACAATCACATGCACGCACGATTTATTATCATCAACATGCTAGAAACCCTTTGAACCTACAGATGTTTCCTCCTCATCATCAACATCCAGTGATATCTTGGATGCCACTTCAATGGAAAGCTCCTCTGCTGGCTGAGAAACAAATGCAGATAACTGAAGACAATTCTCGGTTAGACATGAAATGAGTGAAATAAACCACAGGTGCTGTTATGATGGGCTAGCATTCTTCCAAATTATCAGGGTTTGACATTCATAAAGATTTCATTGTGATAAAAAATTTGTACAATAATATAACATCATTTCAGAGGGTCTCACATTTGACAATAGCCTCAATGTTTATGATACTAAAACACAAACAAGGAGTGAATAACCTGTTCCTCAGCAGGATCTTGCCAGCACAGAATGTGGCACATAGAATCCCTCTTCTTTCCTCCGGCAGAAGAGGGAGGAGGGGTGAAGATGTCTGGAGACTTTGAGGAAGAAACAGTGACAGGTAGCAAAAGCAAGCAAAGAGTGCAGAAACTTCTAGAAATGTCTACGCATGTCGTTGGTCAATATTTACATATTAACTTCAAGATATATTAGTTTCTATATCGCAAACATGGACATTTCTGTCTTTGATGCTCGAATATTTAACACTACTGAAAATTAATTAATCTCAGTCTGGTTCCATGTTACTACTTCTACAATCTTGTCATCAGATTCTGGATATTTCTAATTCAATGACATGCATAGACAGCTAGCACAGCAACTATAATACTATATACAAAAGTTGCAGATTCCCATAGTGACCAAAGAATTAAACAGTGAAAGTACTTTAAATAACCTTAATGTACTCAATGGAAAAATAGCCCTTAATCAGAATGAAACAAAGCAAAGTTCCAATTTTGAATGAAGTACCTCACGACATAATTGGGAGATTGGTGAGGAAGACTGACGACCAGAGTTGGGCATGCTGAGAGTTCTTTGAATAGGTCTTGTTTCTGTAAAAATAGGATTATGATGATATGCTGAATAGAGTGGAATAGTAAACCTTGTCTCTGGTATGGGTGAGCTGGTGGTTTATTGTGGTCTGCATTACATTTTCTACCTTCTAAGAAAAAATAAATGGTATAACAATAAAATTAATTAAATGATTATTCTTCAATATTCTTACTTGAAGACTTCAGGAATCCATCAAAAATAACAAAATTATTTCTTTGAGGGAGAGAGTTCCGCAGATGGTAATGTTTCATCAGAAATGAAAGAAACTTGTGAGATGGTCGGTCAATGGCTATATGCTGCGGCTTCACATTTTCAGTCTGATAGATAGAGGATGAAAAGGTTATATTTCTATACAATTTCTGATGCCCAAACCCGTAGCATGTGGTCAAAAATGCGCCTCCCGCAGCCGTTTCTTTGCCGGGATTCATGGACATAGAAATCAAGAGCGCAAAGTGGTTCAATCTCATGCTGAGTTCCCTCCCCATCATACACAAACAATTTCTTCACACCAACCTTCAAAAAACCAACCACCGCCCCTTTTCCCCTATGGACACATTGAAAGTGAGATTGAAGAAACACAATAGGACTCACTTATGAGCACAAGGGTCCTTCATCACATAGAGGATGTGTTCGGAAGACGACATTCGGCTGACGCTTGTGATCGGGCCATGCAGACCTTGGGCCTAACAGAAATGAAGAGTAGTTTATAATATGCATTCCATAACATTAAACATTGAAATTGGTAGTAAAATTCAATTACCTTGGCTGACGCCACACCCATCTGATCGATCACAGTGCATAACTGACTCTTGTACTCCCTGCAGGGGAAAAGCAAGTATATTTCTGTAGAAGCATATATTACATAATGTTATATAAAATTTATAAATATATATATACAAGTTATGAGTCCAAGCATTGTGATTAGTTATAGACAGTGAAATTTCTCCATACCATGAATGGATCGTGATTCAAACTCACAGGACATCTGCATTAGTGTAGGCCTGTGAATGACGATAACAATCTGACCCAGTCACTGACACAGCCAAGGCAAGGCATTTGAAGTATTACGGTTTCCCCAACACTCGATTGCGTTATATGGGCACCAGCTAGAGCAGACACCCAGGACCAGGGTTACCCCATAATCTTTTCGACAGATTGCAAGGGGCCTTGATCCTGCATATGCTACAAGTGTACCATAGACATGCAGTAACACACAGCGCCCGGCCTTATTAATGAACGTCTTACAAGTTACACATTTAATTGGGCAGCAGTGCAGAGTAACAATAGAATTATAATAATATGGCATTATAATTATAATTCACAATCCTTTCATAATCATAATGCCCGTGGCCCATGCGGTCGGGTCTGGAACCCAGGACCTCGACATCTGCAGTCGGCATAGGTCTGATAGTCATAGGACTGCAGTCAGCCGGTCAAACCTACTGATCAACTCGGTCAGTCATCTTGATCATTCATTCATTGCATGATGATGATGATGATATTGATTTAGGACTCACTCACTCACTGACTCAGCACTAATCTAGCACAGGCATATCAGATTATCAGTAACCTGGTAACAGGAACAAGACACGATCAAATGAAATCACCTGAAACATGCAGGAGTTGCTCTGTATGGATTCAATTGCTTGTTCAAGACGGTAATTTCATTGCCAAACAAGTTATTTATGTCAAAATCAAATTCCATTTGACAGCTACTAGCTAGGCGACCAACCGGATGTTTTGGATCTTATATACTCTCGAGTAATATTTACTAAGTATCGTATATTGATATTCAGTCCTTGATTAGGTAATGTAACTAATAACTTTGATCATTTTTATGAAATTATTATACTGCTAAATTGACCAAAAACGCTATAAAATAATAAATGCACAAAGTTATAAAAATATATTGTGAGATTATGATCCAAGAGCTAAAGCAAGGACCACGTCAGAATTATAGATTTGTCCTTCAACCAATGAAATCACATTTTACAAGTAGTGAATCAGCTCTGGGGTGTAACGCGCGATATGATTGGCCTCCGAAACTTCTGATTATTGTGCAATGTCCAGTTGTCTGCTACATGCGTTGAAATTTATGAAATAATCGGGGCTGCATTTTGATATATGTTTCCTTAATCCTTATCAATCATGCCGCGTAAGAAGCCTTTCAGTGCGAAACAGAAGAAGGAACAATTGCAGGCTAAGCGAGACAAGAAGCGCGCCGAGGAACCAGGCGAATATGGTACAACTGAATCTTTTTTTTTTCCTTCTTCTTAATATTGCGTTATGGTTTTCAATCGGTACGTTATGATTTGAAAGTGCATCCAAAACAGAAACTATTTTTATCAATAATACATTATTGCTTTATTTATCAATATTATATTATACAGAGTTTATCGGGTTACAAAGCCTTGGCCTGCCTACCCTGTCGAAGAGTAAGATACCATATGCTACAGCCTACATGTTTATAATATTTTGAACGGTCTTGAAGATATTGCCCCCGACTCACGGGTCGGTTGGGGTGTTGCGCTAGGCAAACCCGGGAAGGAAGCGAAGCCAACAGTGGAAACTGGAGAAAAAGCGAAGGACAGCCGCACATGCCAGGAGGAGCTTTGCACATAAAATTGTCAATGCACGGTCAATGCATCATTGGCTAACTTCAAATTGGAGCCCAAGGAAGCCTGGAACAGTGGAAGCAGGACCCCTTAAAATTTAGACCTAGTTGCATGTGCATGTGTCTCCCGACTTCCCCGTTTTCTCTCTCTCTCTCCCCTCTCTCTCTCTCATTTGAACTTATCACCATTGTCCTAGGTACACTTACACCTGTACCGTCTGGAAATTTATGACAGGGGCCTATAAGAGTTTTTGCACACCTCAGCTGAACATTCAAGGTCTGACAAGACCTATTTGACAAGATTAAAAATGAATCTCATACCCTCAATTGCCATTATATCATTTATATATATATCATCGATTTAGCCTCCTCTGTCTAATTATCTCAATATGAACAGTTTAATGCACAAGTCATTTATTTTCAGGTAATTATGGTAATAAAAGGGGTAAGAAACCTGTGCTTCTTCCTCAAGATGACGACGGTAATGTCACTGTTGCCGACTTTGCTACACAACACATTCACCAGCAACCAGTGAGGTCACAGGCCAAAGGTTATGACCCCAACAGGTGACCTTAATTGTACTCTGTTTATGTCCCGGCTTGTAACATTTTCAACTACTTTGAAAAGGTACCGTCTGCACTTCAAGCAAGAATCTGAAGCAGAGATACACGAGAGGAAGCAAGCGGCCATGCGTCCTTATAAAATGCTGCCAGAAGTGGGTTCTTGGGTGTTCCTTGTTATTCATGAAATCAAGATTTTTGCTGTTCACAGACTGCATTAGAAATCAACATGGACGATATTTATAAGCCTGGTTCTGTTCTGGATATGCCGCAGCGGCCTGTGTGGCAGTTTAGCATGACAAAGGAGAAGCTACTTGCCCAGGAGGAGAAGTATTTCCGGGTAAATGAAGGCTTCCTTGATTCAAAGTACCATATTGTCTCTTAAAAGAGCTCACCCTCTAATGAGCGCACACCCCAGCCTTTTTACAGCTGAAACTTTTCACTTCTAATGAACGCGCACCCCTTGGTCTGCCTTTCCTCGTGTCGAACGGCTTTATCTCTTAAACGGCCCATGTGTCAATCAATGCACCCAGACGCCACCGTGACACCCACCAGGCGACAGCGCGTTTACACAAGTATGAGTGATTCGCCTCTTATCGTTCCTGCCACTTGTCCCCGCCACAGCTATGCCAACAGTTACTCAACCAGCGCTGCGCTCACGTGAGGTTGTACAGCAGTTGTTAGTAACAACTGCTGTACAACCCGATGCAAACCTTTTTATTTCCTACTAGTAGTAACAACTTGTTACAACTAGTAGGAAATAAAAAGGTTTGCGAGAGCTGCTGCATACCCAACAACTTTCTGCTTGAAACTTGCTGTATAGCTTTTTATTGTAATTTTTGATAGTCTAAACGAAACCTGATTGATTTCATGCGCCACCGCGATTTAATTAAAAGACTGATTGCAAGCAGAGGCTCGCAAGCAATTAAGCCCGAATGCATAAGTGCAAGACAGCGGCTGTTTTTCGCGCGCAGGGGAAGGGAGGGGGAAGGAGCCCGGCCGAGGGGTGCACGCTCTTTAGAATCGACTGCATGGTCAGAGCATCTGCGCGCTCTTTAGAGACAATACGGTAGTCTTGCAAAGTCAAGAAATTGAGGTTTTGTGGTTTAAATGCTTGAGAAATCTCAAATAATGAGGTTTGAAACAAAGTTATCAAGCCTGTATCTTGAGTTAGAATGCTAGAAGTTCTGGTCAGCACAAAGGGTTTCATATTTTCTTAGCTGTAATAGCTCTGTACCATTAAATTAAATTTTCTCTTTCAATTTTCAGGATTTTTCTCCAATATTAATAAGAGACTCCTTTTGATAGTATTTACATTCTCCTTGCAGAATTATATTGATTCTCTGGTGGAGAAGTATGGTGCAGACCAAGAGGAACAGCTGAGTTACTTTGAGTTGAACTTGGAGACATGGCGTCAGTTGTGGCGTGTGCTGGAGATGTCCGAGATCCTCCTCTTGATCACAGACATCAGACATCCAGCTCTGCACTTTTCCCCTGCGTTCTACGAATACGTCACGCAAACCCTGAATAAAAAACTGATTCTAGTCCTGAACAAGATTGATCTTGCTCCTCCTGCTATAGTTGTTGCGTGGAAGCATTATTTCCAGACAAAATTTCCGGAATTACAAATTGTGTGCTTCACATCATTTCCAAAGGATAAATTGGAATTGGAGCAGGCGGTGATTGACGCGGGTAAAGTGCTCTTCAAGAAGAGGAAGAAAACCAAAAAAGCAAGCGCCGTTGGACCGAAAGATCTGTTGAAAGCATGTGATCGTATCGTCAATGGTCGAGGTGAGTCAGTCATCTCACAGCAATTCTTCATTTCTTGCTCAGTTGATCTTCTCAGTTGGAAGGAGAAAATCGAAGCGGACTTTGAGCGTGAAGATCCGATTCCCTTGGAGGAGGTCAGGATTGAGGAAGGCGAGGACTCAACTTATGAGAAGCATGAAGACTTTCGGGGTGGTGTTCTCACCATTGGATGCTGTGGTCAGTTTTACAACTGTTATCTCAAGCGGTGTAATATCATGTTATTCCCAGGATATCCCAATGTTGGGAAGTCTTCCCTGATGAACGGATTGGTCGGCAGAAAGGTCGTTAGTGTATCTAAGACCCCTGGACATACGAAACACTTCCAGACTATTTTTCTCACTCCTTCAGTCCGGCTGTGTGATTCACCAGGTCTTGTGTTCCCGTCTTTAGTCTCTAAACCTATGCAGGCAGGTTTTTATGTGGATTAATGAGAATAACCCTCACTTAATTTACTCTCTCTTAGATTTTAGCCGGCATTTATCCCATTGCACAAGTACGTGAGCCATACACGGCTGTTGGTTACCTGGCTGAACGCATTCCTCTGCCCAAACTTCTACGCATTAAGCATCCGGAGGAAGCGGAAGCCAATGTCGAGGAGGGCGGCCGTGTTCCCGATTGGTCTCCTTATGACATTTGTGATGCCTGGGCTGAAAAGCGTGGTTTTCTCACCGCTAGAGCCGCCAGACCCGATGTATATCGCGCTGCAAATAATCTCCTTCGACTGGCTCTCGAGGGAAGACTGTGTATGTGCACACGGCCCCCCAACTACACTGCGCACAAAGGTTTGTTCAGATTAATTTGTCTATTTACTTGAATAATTTGTTTTGCAGATGAGTGGGAGAGACATCAAGAGACAGAGGAAATAGCAGCAGTGCAAGAGATGCACCGCAGAGCCACCATGTTTTCGGATGCCGAATCAGATGATGAGCTGTCCCAGGAGGAGGAGAAAGATAAGGATGACGGGGAGGATGAGGAGGAGGAGGAGGAGGAGGAGGGCGCCATGGCTTCCAATCCGTTCTCTCTGCTTCAAGAGTGATATTTTCTTCTGTGATTTCCATTTAGTGCTTTTGCAATTACAAATTTGCAATAAATGCCTTTCTACAAATTTGAACGATAACGGTTATTTGTTATTCTGAAATGTTAGCTTTGATAATTCTGCTTTGGTTGTTTGCTGAATGGAAACAAGAACTGAATCAATTGCAGTACACAGTGGTCATTTAATGTTGTGTATTTCAATACCCAGAATAATATAAAAATAAATTTTTCCATTTAGAAATGAGAAGAGGCCTACATTTCCTGCCGTAAATATTCACTGATCTTACATAACTGTACAACCATCAATCCTGGCCAGAACAAGGCGGCCAGTCATGTAGTCGGATGGGGCCAGGTTGAGGTTAAATTTTTACGGAAATTGCAGATATTTTTTATTACCTCCCCACCACTGCACGTTGAGAAGAGAACATCAAGTGGCTGTGCAGGAAGATAAAAAAACTATTCTCGCTCTTTAATGTGACAGGAATAAGTGTGATATAAAAACATTTGATGAGAAGGGGAGCCCAGTTATCAGTAAGCGATGCAATGTATATCGCCCCCCCTCCCCCCAACTGCTCAATCGCTTATGATTTCGTGTTTATTTTAACCGTACAATTACTTCATCCGCGGCAATGCATGAGCGAAACAGGGGTCTGATATATTGAGTAGATTTCTCGCTGTTTCTTTTTCTTTCCAAATAACTCACAGTCTTAGGGAGGAGGCAGAATCTCAGTCCGTCAAGGGAAAAATCGTTTTCCCGCCTTGAGGAACTGGCTGGCGAAAAAAAAAAAAGTTTCGTCTGGTTTCCATGCAACGCACAGTAAGCAGACGATTGTAAAGTGGCGCGCATTTTTCCCCGTTTGGATTTTCGAGAGGTTTTGCTGCTCCGCTAGTCTCGTTCGTGTTCCACCCACTGCTGATGTGGCACCGAAACTTCCGAAAGATTATGTAGCGAACTGTTCAGTCTTCAATTCCGTTGATTTTGGTAGTTTGTGGTCAGCCTTTGACGACCTGGGTCGCAATGGCATCGAAAGTTAGAGAGAAAGAGAATTACCGAGTCATGCATGGGACCAGGATTCTCTTGTTCGTTGGAGTTATTATTGCATCAACTGAAATTGGTTCGGCAGCGAATATTCCACTCCCTCCAGGTCAGTTGTCATGATTGCATTGTCGAAACTTTCGATAATTTGTAAACTACAGTAGTACAGTCCATACTATATAATCTGAAGATTTGCGTTCAGAAACTTGAAAACCCACAAAATCTAAACTCTTCGTTTTGCTTTGCATCAGAATTATAATAATGTATTATGTTCCGTTAAATTTTGAATTGATTGACTTTAAAATAGGAAAATTTTGGTGATCAAAATTTCTCGTGACTCAAGGGTTTCTAAGAAACTGTCACTGATATGGTGAAGGCACGATACTCATATCTAATGAAATAGTCATAAATAATATAAATATGTATACAAATATAAAATCCTCCTTTTTATAATCTAGTTTAGTATATGGTTATGTTGTCTATCTATCCAAACACATGGCAATTAATTACTCGAATTGTTTCTTTTCGTTGAGAAACATACATTAAACCAAAAACTATGAGTAAATGGGGCAGAGACCTGGACATAACCAGGGTTTATGCACTGAATGATCTCAGCTGTAACCACAATTGTTATCTCACAAAAGACAGAGCTGTAAGAAATACCATGAGCTTACACCGCAGTGAAAACCGCGAGTTCACAGATCACAGTGCACACGAAAGGGATTTTTGAATTGGTTAGTTCTCATCTATAAAACGTGACAAAATTAAATACACATTTTCATCTTTTATATTTGATTTCATCATCTAATAAGACTAATTACTTCGTATATACTCATCAGGTGATCGGATTCTCCAAAACCAAAGAGGCTGCACAAAACATACGCAGCTCACAGTATTGGTTAAAAACTGAGTTGACAGATCGAGAAACTGGAATTAAATCATTTAACCATAGAAGTTTGCTCCAAAGAAATAACTTTAATAATTTTTGTATTTATACTTCAATATGTGTGCGTATCTTGAACGCAATTGAACGTGTTTCTGATAATAATGATTGGTGCAGTATTCGTGTTCTCACCAAGTTCAAATTCAAAGAAGTCTATTGACTCCAGAAAGAGAAGATACCATTTTATACAGAGAATTAAACACAAATTGACCAAAAAGAACAGACCCCAGATGGAGTATGGGCCCTCATTTCTTTACAATTACAATTATATGTACATTTATTTCAGTAGATGTAATTATAATTAAGTATACCAAACAAATCAGATTTTATTGTATAGAATACACGAATAGATAGATGATAATATAAACAGAAAGAAAAGAAAAGAGAAGAATAGAAGAATAGAGAGAAATAAGAAAGAATGGGAGATGGGAGATCAGAGAGGAAGGTGGCAGGTAAAAAGTCATTATTAGAAATAAATTCACGTGCTATTTATTATTATTGTTTTAAGTCAAGAGAGAGGTACCGAGTAGCCCAGTCGGTTGACTGGGTGACTGCAATCCTATGCCGACAGTGGAGGTCGAGATCCCGGGTTCGAGACCCAATCGCACCAAGAGCGTTATGATTGGGGATGATATAATTGTGATGTTTTAATTCAATTTAAAACTGCCCAATCCCGCGTAACAAGACCGGGCGCTGTGCACTACTATCTATGGTTGTATGCATATGATAAAGTACCATAGGTATAGGAGTAGGGGGAACCCCCGGTTCCACAGGGTTCCGTTCAGGCGTCGTATCACCCGTTTGGGTTAGCCGTAAAACCGAATCATACCGCATGCAGCAACTCGAGAGAGGGATGTGTTGTCGGAGAGTGAATGACCTTTTGTTTTTCACAGCTGTATTCCAAATGTTAGAGCCGTTGAACCGTATGCACATGTAGAACGGAGTGAGCATATCAAGTACAACCATTGTCCACATTCACATTTATAAAGAATTAATATCGATATAACAAAGAGAAAATATATGAGTTCCTTTGATTGAAGAAAGGCTTAAATGGATGCTGCATAATTATCATAACCATAATGCTCGTAATTGTACATATATAAGTACTAGAATAACTGTGCAATGTTAAAGCGCTCATTCTCAGTAGCTTGGAATTTAAGGGGGCTATTATAGGCTATGTTTATAGCATAGAGCACCAGCATGTCGAGTTTTCATTGAGCTGTTCGCATGGCGAAGTGCCCTTTAATCTGGCTTCAATTCTGACCGATCAGGTAACCCCTATAGGCATTCTTGTTACTCCTTTATATTTCTATTTCAGAGATATAGGCCTACCGATAAACTTATTACATTGACACGAGGAAAGCATAGAAAATTTCTCTCGCATCACAAACATATACACCCGCCACAAAGTGCCAAACACTGCATCAATAGCCCATATCGCACTCAAAACTCACTGAATTTGTCTCGGAGGCCATTAGCTGAACATAAAACATTTGTTCGTGGCGGCATGGCATAGACGAGTTCATAGTCCGCCTCAAAGTACCAGTAGTAAAGAGCACCTCTTCCGAATTCCCCCAGAATGCCTACTGCATATCAGCTTGGGGTTGTTTTTTCCCGTAAATTTAGTGCCAGCCGTGACTCTGTGGCATGTAAGCTGTCGTTTCAAATCCATCTGCGCATTTTCCAGGGCTCAGCAGTATTTCCTAACCACTTGAGTCTTGCTATATATTTCCTCAGAAGTGCGGTTTTGCCTTCTCGCTGACTTCTTAGACACAAATGTTCGGTCGTTACTGCCGTTATCTAAACTCTGATAACCCGAACCAATAACAAACCCTCCTACAATCACTTACACGACCCTTTAAGACAAACATGCTTATCCATCCACACGGATTAAAGGAGTTTACAATGTTGTCCAATTACATGCCTGGATATGCAGCTATTTGTCACACTCCTGAAAATGACTATACTAAAAAGTACGTGTACCCTCAAGTGCACACCATGCGCTTAATCATAATTATGCATCAATTTATAAAATTATATAATACCATTCCAGCTAATGCCCAGCCTATGTATAACCCAGTCTGTTCCTCACAGGGTCCGTGGATTTGTTGAGTGCCACCAACATCGATTACCACTACCAGGGAGTGAAGAAGGTGGTTGGATTCTGTGAAGAACGACCCTACACCCTCAGAGGTCCTTCTGAAAACAGTTCTATGCCATCGGGAACGGGATATACTAGGATATCAGGATCGACCGGTGGCGACTCAGCCAGTGAAGGCTCACTCTCCTGGTCCTCGGAATCCGAGTTCGGTTCGGAATCATTCGACGATTCATTTGCTGAATCGGAATCATTCGGAGAGTTCCGAGCTGCTCGGGCCAGGACTGCGCCTGATCTGGCTTACAACCTGAATAAAGAGACCTCCCTCAGTGTCACCACCGGTCAAGTCTTCCCAAGTGAGTACACACCTCTATAATTATATCCAGGACACTGTGGCATTGTATATAGGCCGATGAATAAATATATAGAAGCGATAGGTAGCATAGTACATGTAGTGTATAGGGTAATATCTAAGGTTTCTACTTCCTACGAATTGGCTTGTATTTGTGAATGAATGATATCTAGAAGATAAAATTGTAGAAACAGATGCAAGTGATTATTGTCTCGTTCTGGTCTTGGTTTCCTCTCGTCAATCTGTTTACGTGGAAAGAATCTTACAAGAAAAGAAGAAAAACGAAAAAATCACCCAGAACCCCCGAAAAAAAGAACCCTGGGAGGTTTGACGTCTAAATTTAGCTCGTTTTTTTTATTGTTATAATTTTTTTTTGCACTCACATGTGGCCTGTCTACGTGGCAACATGGAAGAAGTGCGATTCTTGAAAAGCTATTGGCTTTTGAACTTCCTGTCAGTTACAAAATGACAGCAGTAAGACACAATTTAAGTCTGGTTAGAATCGTTAGCTATAATCTCTCAATTATGGACACATTGATACATGTATGTAAAACATGAATAGTGCGGCTGTGCCCACTGCTTGATGTCAATTGGACTTCTTAGCAATATTGTCCTATACTGATAGATTTTTATTATTAGATTTTTCAAATTAATTGTAGAGGGATTAGTTGCTTCAGGATAATATTATGTGACAAATTACAAAAAGATCAATTGGATAACTTTTCTCGTGAACACAATGTCCACGAATAAAATATTTTGATAAGTTCTATTATTGAAAAAACGGGAGTTATTCCCAGCCAATAAACAGACGTTATCCATTAGATATATTTGGAATTTGATCTCAGTGTTCGTAGGTGGCAATGCATGTCTATGCGAAGCTGGATGTCATTAGAACGAATGCTTCTGCGGTTGAAGGCCAGTCACTTGATAAATTGCGATAGCTTACGCTTTCGGCTCAGTTGACGACTGAACAATTTAATAGCATGGCTTCTAGAACTGAAAATTTAATGCTCTGTCTCTCCAATATATTACCAATTATCATTATCTATATATTGAGCCCCTTGCATAGCGATAGTTGTGCTAATGCACAATAATATGTATGTGCCAATGAATTGAATGGAGCATGCAATTCTGGCTATATACCGTAAGGTCTCAATGCTGACCGTTCTTTCTTTGATTGGTCGCTGCAATAGTCTAGTAGTTACTAACGCATAAACCATTTCGATCACTTCCAGATGGATTCCCCGAGGACTTCTCCATCGTGGCTACAGTTCGCCCAAAGAACAACACGCGAGGTTACCTCTTCAGTATGTACAGCGGAAGTACAACTCGTGAAGTACTTGGTCTCGGCTTTGGCAACAAGACGACATTCTTATACGAAGACCAAGCTGGTCTCCCAGGGATGGCAGACTCCCCGCAGTTCGATGTCGATCTGGCTGACGGAGAGTGAGTGATTCTCTCTGTGAGTCACATTGAGCTAATGCACTTGTCACATTCAGGTGGCATCGTATTGGTTTGAGTGTCAAGAAAAGGAAACTGATCATGAATGTCGACGGAAAGAACTACACTACGAAAATACCAAGAACTCACCCGAATCCCAAGTTGGATACCGATGGCCTAATTTACCTCTCTAGACAAATTCTCAGCGATGATGTTTGGGAGGTGAATCCTTATAACTTTAGATGGACATTTTAATCAGTCTGCTGATATTATAGGGCGATATACAAGAGCTGGCTGTTATACCCGATCCAGACGCCGCTTTCAGGGTAAATGATTACTACACCCCTCAATGCGATGAACCATTCGAGTGGGGAAACTCATCATACTTCTGGAATTCATCAGATGGTGCTGGGCGAGTGAGTGTTTTGATTTCGTTGTTATAATTGATTACTAAGAGGTCATCTTCCTAATAGGATCCCTACGCTGGTTACCCACCGAATCCATACGTGAGCTTATCACACATTATAAACTAAAATTGTACAACCATTGACTCACATGTGTCCTCAGACTGACCTATATAGTACTCCTGGTCCACCAGGACCGGCAGGACCACCTGGGCGGAAGGGCGAAACTGGTATTCCTGGAAGAGATGGATTTCCTGGAAGCAACGGAGTCCCTGGTCCTCCGGGTCACGTGTTTGTCATTCCCGTTAGTGCATAATTTCGAATTATTTAGTGATTTTAGTTTGACGTAATAATTTTACTAATTCCAGCTGAACTATCAACAAGATGAAAACAAAGGCCCAAGCAACCAAGCCCAAGCGATGCGAAACATGCTCAGTCAGCACATGCTGGCAATGCGAGGTGCAACTGGACCGCAAGGCATGACAGGTTTACCTGGACCCATGGTACAACACTCTGAAATGATTTCATGTATGTGCGTGGTTAATCTGAATAAAATTGCAGGGAAGAGATGGTCCGGAGGGACCGAAAGGAGAACCTGGTGATCCTGGAGATATGGTAAGTATCAGTTAACACGTTTATGGTTTATCCAAAGGATTTTTTTTTAGGGACCATCTGGCCCACGTGGTCCCTTAGGAGCACCTGGACAGCGTGGAAAAAGGGTAAGTACCCGCGATATGCTTCATGATTGATAAATTGTTTTGTTGGTATTCAGGGTAGAGCCGGATTTGATGGAAACCGAGGCCCACATGGAAACCCTGGAGGAAAAGTATGTAAACAAACTGCTAATAAAAATCGTAGATCGTTTATTATAAGCTGCAAAACAATAATATTTTTCGTACAAACTACATGTGCATATTTTTTAGCTGTACTCATCTCTATAATTATATTCTACTTTATCTGAACTCATATCTTTGCTCATAATGTGGTTTGATAAAATTATTATTTCAGGGTGACAGAGGTTTCCCTGGTATGTCTGGAATGCCTGGAGTGAAGGGAGACAGAGTGAGTGTCGCATAATCATGATTATCTTTTAATTGCATGATATTTATTGTATAGGGCATAATGGGAGAAACTGGACCACAAGGATTTATGGGAAAAGATGGAGAGCCTGTAAGTTGAGCATTTGTTTCATTACTTAGAAAGGTCCTATATTTTTAAATTACAGGGTTTTCCTGGCCCCCCGGGCCCGATTGGCCCAGTTGGAGAAATGGTAAGGCATAAAAATCTGCACAAGACTCGAGCTAATCACCCTTCCCTTTTAGGGTATGCCTGGTGTGATTGGTCCTCGTGGACAGATGGGACCACCAGGATCACCTGTAGGTCAAAATATGATCAAAACAAGTGAGGTTTGGAATGACTTGTTCTTCAGGGTATGCCTGGTTTAGAGGGTCCTCAAGGTCCTAAAGGAAACACGGTATGTGCTTGGACATTGTAGAAAAATCGAGTGAAGTTGTGGCAGCACATCGACATGTTTTTCTTATTCAGGGTGGAATTGGATCACCAGGAAAAATAGGATCACCAGGAGCAGCCGGGGCCCCAGTAAGGGACCATCTAATACATATTCATTCAGTGAAGTTGGAAAATATTTCTTCAGGGGCCTCCTGGACCAAGTGGAATACCAGGTCCTCCGGGAGTAATTGGGCCAAGAGGCAAGATTGGATTGGCTGGATTGCCTGGTCCAGTTGGGGATCCAGTAAGTTTTAAAAAACGATCAAGGCGTAGTGCATGCCTGCATCGAATAATGGTATCTTTTATTTTAGGGACACCCTGGAGCCCAAGGCGTCGAAGGAGAAAAAGGAGATAATGTAGGGAAATTATAACTGCTTATATTTTCATTATATTGATACATCTATTTTTCTATCCAGGGTCTCACTGGTCCATCTGGAATAGTTGGCCCTCCTGGAGTTTCAGGACAAAAAGTATAAATATCAACTTACCTAGAGGGAAAGGAGGTACCGGGATTATACATTCATTGTTTTGTCTTTCAGGGTGATCAAGGTATGAGAGGACCGCGTGGTGAACCAGGGGCGCAGGGCCTGATGGGGCTTGATGGCATGAAGGGAGAACAGGGTGAGAAGGGCAACCGAGGTCATAAAGGCAACAGAGGCAACCGAGGCGAAGAGGGGCCAGTTGGGCCAAAGGTCAGTGCTCGTATCG
Organism: Capitella teleta; assembly: GCA_000328365.1. Classification (NCBI taxonomy): domain Eukaryota; kingdom Metazoa; phylum Annelida; class Polychaeta; family Capitellidae; genus Capitella; species Capitella teleta. Next base: position 68,643 of record KB310466.1, read on the forward strand.
CATTGGTCTCAGCCTGGTTACGTCACTTGTTCTCAGGGCGACTTAGGACCGCGTGGAGAAACCGGACCGCCAGGGCTCCGAGGAGAGAAGGTAAGCGTACACTCTACTTTTGTTCCAATTGCAACAATTGTTTCTTTATTTAGGGTCGATTGGGAATTCCGGGATTCCCTGGTTACCCAGGAGCATCTGGAGATAAGGTCTGTAATCATTACTAGATAAATATCCGAGTTTAAATGGATTAAATGTGTATTCGTTTGATTGTGGTTTTCGCTATTTGTCTTAGGGCACACAAGGTTCTGAAGGTACCCGAGGAAATGATGGTGCTAAAGGAGATCAAGGGGAACCAGGTCCACAAGGCAATAGGGGGGAACGAGGGCAGCGGGTGAGGCAATGGCTATGATTGCGTCTGGTAATTTCGGAGAATGGTACTCACACTTTTTTTTTCTCAAGGGTATGCGCGGATTTCGAGGGAAAATAGGCCCAGATGGTATGGTCGGCCCAAAAGGCGAAACAGGACCACAGGGTCCAATAGGTTCTCCTGGCGACCAAGGCCCCCAGGGAATGCCTGGTCCTCCAGGCTTTGTTGGGCCACCTGGTCCGGCTGGAGCACCAGGGAAAGAGGGAGCAAGAGGTTTCTCAGGAGAACGTGGGCCAACCGTGAGGAGTGTATTATGTCCTGGAATTGACATTAGATTTTCTCATCATTTCAGGGTATACCTGGTGCCCCAGGTAAAAGAGGATCTCCTGGTCAGATTGGCCTACCGGTAAGCCTGCAATTATTGTACCTGCATCATCTTGATGTCTTTTATTCTAGGGAGCACCTGGAGAAGGTGGACCTGTTGGCGAGAGAGGAGAACCTGGCCTGGATGTAAGTTCAATAGGAAATAGCTTATGATGTATTTCATGTTGTCTATAATAGGGCGTCGCTGGGGAGCCTGGCATGCCTGGAGAAACAGGGAAAGAGGGACCACCTGTAAGATAGCCGTAGCATGTGGCTTTCTGAGACATCAAATAATTTTATCGTATACAGGGTCCAGACGGCCCTGCTGGCCCACCTGGTCCAATGGGCCCAGCTGGAGTGAGAGGATACCCAGGAGAACGAGGATTGCCGGGATTGCAGGTGAACTATTTTGTATTGTTCATTAACCTTATTTGTAGGGTTGTGCTGTAGCCAAGCCTAATGGCATACATGTCCAATTATTTTGTTTTTTTTACAACACATGGAAGCATTTTTCAATTTTTGTTGTACTATACCTGCTTTCTTCATTAGGGAAATGAAGGTGAGAAAGGAGATGCTGGCCCAATGGGCCCACAAGGAGTCAGAGTAAGTGCAAATCTCTAGTTCTTTTGTTCTATTTCTAAATCATATGCATGCAGGGAGAAAAGGGCAACTGGGGAGAGCAAGGGCCTGCTGGAGCACCAGGACCTTACGTAAGAAAAAAAATATGTGCCGAAACTTTTTCATTTTGAAATATTTATCTGATAAAAGGGTCGCCCAGGAAGTCAAGGACCTCCAGGACCCTATGGAACCAAAGGAGACAGAGTAAGAAATGTCTGAAAGCTTGCTTTGTTTCATTTTATATATTGTTGTAAAGGGTGACTTTGGTCCTAGAGGGTTACAAGGAGACATTGGAGGACCTGGGCCCCAGGTAAGAGAGCTGGCATTTTCCCCAGTAATCATTACCTGACTAATTCTAGGGAGAACCTGGTAGAATTGGTCCTCCTGGACCCCCAGGAGAGGACGGAGATAAGGTGAGACTTTCTGTAGGTATACGAAAATGCAAAAACTTTGGTTATATTCAAGGGAGAAATAGGAGCACCTGGATCCCGAGGTGCCCAAGGAGAGCGGGGTGAAGATGTGAGTAGTCCTGTTCTTATTCACCCACTCTAATTAATTTTGTGATATACATACAGGGAGCCACTGGTCCCCCCGGTTTTCAAGGAATTCCTGGCCCCCAAGGACCTCTTGTGAGTAGATGCTCTCATCAAACGCCATTTTTTTTAATGTTTACATTACAAGGGTCCTATGGGTGAATCTGGCGAGAGAGGAGCTCCTGGACTCCCTGGAATGAAAGTATGTGATTGCTGATAAACTTTGGCTGATTCATACAGACTCATGGTTGTTATGAAGGGATCCGAGGGCCACAGAGGCGTCCCAGGTGCCCCAGGACCGAGTGGCCCACAAGGAATTCCGGGTACACCAGGAAGGCGTGGAGAGCCGGGAGACAAAGGGCAAACCGTATGGATAGATAAAGTTTGCTGGAAGGTATTTGGTTTACAATGTGTATCAACAGGGTAGGCCAGGACGACCAGGGAAACGGGGGAATATCGGAAGAACTGGTCCAGCTGTAAACAAACGTTCTCTTCTATGCACAGAAAGTCCATATGTTTCTCAAACAGGGTTTAACGGGATCTGGTGTTGGTCCTCCTGGTCCAGAAGGTCCTACTGGCCCAGCTGGAGATCCTGGTCCAACAGGAATCCCAGGAGAACCTGGAAAAGACGGTGAACCGGTATGAGAATCAACAGAGAATGCACATGGGTTTGACTGTTTTTTTGTTTGTTTGTTTTTTATTTCAATATCAGGGTCCTCGCGGTAGAGATGGATTTAAGGGAGATGTCGGTCCTCTCGGTCCTAATGGAGAACCAGGACCTCCTGGACCCCAGGGGCTGGATGGAGAAAAGGGGCATCAGGTACAGAATCCACCAAATTCCATTGATCACTTGTCACTTTTAATTTCTTTTCAGGGTTCAATGGGATTCCCAGGTCAACCTGGATTAACAGGCCCAGCAGGACCAAAGGTTAGTTGTGATTTGATTGTGATGCTATTGACATCACTCTAATTACAGGGAGAGACTGGTACACCAGGTCGAAGCGGAAAGCAAGGCGAGCCAGGAGTGATGGTGAGTGCAATTTGTAGTGCTTTCCCTCATTGACAAGTCAATTGCATGTTAATAGGGAGCCGTTGGTATGCCAGGTGAACCAGGAATGCAGGGTGCCATTGGAAAACCTGTAAGTTATGAAATGTTGTGTAATGAAGGATCATATCTTTTGTTTTGTTTCAGGGGCCGAGAGGTTCTCCAGGAGTTCAGGGAGAGGATGGTCCTGTGGGACCTAAAGGGAGACGAGGACCACGAGGAGACCGCGGAGAGCTAGGTCCAAATGGACCAGTGGTGAGACTAGTCTAATGGTGTTTATTCAAAAGACATAACCTTTCATTTCAACTTTCAAGGGACCCCCGGGTCCTCAAGGCATGCAAGGCGGCAGAGGTTCACCAGGTCCAAGCGTGAGTCTCTGAATACGTGCACCGTAAATGTATCTAATCATGTCGTATCTCAGGGTGCCATTGGAGTCCCGGGTGCAGCAGGAGAAGCCGGTCCAATTGGTCCAGTGGTGAGTCATAGTATCGAGAATTGACTCCTACTTCTTATGACATCATTCAGGGTCCTGATGGTCCTACAGGTCCTAAAGGAGACAAAGGCAACAAAGGACCAAAAGTGAGTCATTGTGTGAGACTGTCCACTCTGAGTATTGTGTGTTCATTCTAGGGTCATACCGGTGAAGCAGGGTTGATGGGTCTTCAGGGAGAAGATGGCCCCAAAGGAAACCGAGGACCCACAGGACCAGAAGGCCCACCAGGAACAAGAGGAAAATCGGTAGGTTTCACTGGAACATGTCATATTTCTTATGTCATTGGTTGTGTTCCAGGGTCCTGCGGGTCCCATGGGCTCACGTGGCAGCGAAGGAACCCAGGGTTTACCGGTGAGTTACTTGGTTAATAATATAACAGACTAAGTATTTTACTTTCTCACAGGGAGTTGATGGGCCCATTGGTCCTAAAGGAGATCCGGTGAGAATTCTAACTAATAACATAAAATAAAAATTGATTGAATGGGTTTTTTTTTCATGAAAATAGGGTCAGCCAGGACCTCCTGGGTTGATGGGACCGCCTGTGAGTGGCCATGATTGTGTTCTGTTATATCCATATTCCCACCATATTCCCAGGGTCAACCTGGTCCTCCAGGTCCTTCTGCAGAGTCATTGAACTTGCCGTCAGATTTCTTTTCTGGTGGATCAATGCGCAGCAGAAGACGCCGTTCAGTGGGTGATGTGAATGATGTAGTGGAAGAGAAGGTGACTCCAAAAATTGATGTCAAAGTCGAGGAAGCATTCGAGAAAGTCACAGAGAAAATATTCGATGAGATTGACGAGCTTAGAGAGGACATCGACCTGCTGAGACACCCAAGAGGAACAAAAGAAAGCCCTGCAAGGAGCTGCCGAGATATCAAGCTTGGATTCCCTGAAGCTGAAGATGGTACTCATAAAAGGCTGCTATGGGGTTTTGGTTCAGTGTTTCTTTTGTGCAGGGTGGTTCTGGGTGGATCCTAACCTGGGTGATCCCAATGATGCAATCCACGTCTGGTGCAACCTACATGTTTCACAGGCTGAGACGTGCATCTTCCCGGAATCACAGTCTAGAGTGGTTGGTTACTCGGTCTTTCTGTCAATACTAGTATTTGAAAGTTCTGATTACCATCAGTAGAGTTCTGAGAGTTATTCTGATGTCAGTTGCAAGACAAAGCTCTGCATGAATAGCTCAGTGCTAGATATAAAGTTCTAAACAAGCCATGTCACAATGTATGATTGTGAGTTATTTGTGACAATGATTCTGTTTCTTGTAGAACATGTGGGTCACGTACATGTATATCCTAACGTGCATCGTGTTTTAGAGGAAAATGACGTCTATATGTTCATATATACAGGTGCAGAGTCAATACTGGCCTCCGTCCAAAGATGAGACTTGGTTCAGTGATTTCGATGGTGGCTTCAAGGTAATACTATAATTTAATTTAATTTATAAATCCTGTTTCATAAAATTTTCCAGATAACATACCTTGATGAGATTCAGATGGAGTTTGTCAGAATGTTGCATGTTCGTGCAAAGCAAAATGTGACATTCCACTGTCAAAACTCCGTGGCTTGGCGTGATGATGTTAATGGTAATTTCGAAAATGCTGTCGTCATGATGGGCGCAAATGAACATGAGTTCAAACCTCAGAAGTTTGATCCCAAAAATGTTGTCAAGGATGAATGCAGAGTATGTATCAATCTTTATGCTTGCTGCAGCTTGCAATTTTAAGAAATTAAAAAAAAAAAAAAAAAAAATACACGTACCAGTCACAAATGTCATGGGAGATAGCGTTATAAATGTCTGTATCTTTTCTAGACTGGTCGAGGTCAGGGTTCGACTGAGTTCCACGTGACTACCAAGAGGACGGCTCGCTTACCGATCGTCGACCTTCTTCCCAAAGACTACGGAAGTAACAACCAACAGTTCGGCTTTGAAGTCGGACCTGTGTGCTTTGCGTAGGCGACCAACTGTAACGCGTTCTATATGCGGAATGGTGCAAGAAATATGGAAGGCTAAACTTGTGAAATAGTTTTACAGAACAGGGCATATAGGAGGTGAAATAGTTGATGAAATCCATTGGTTCCGGCAACATTTGGCCCGGCCATGGTGAGTTTCCAAAGCGCTCTAAAGACTTTTCAGTTGGAGATTTCAAATGGTGCTAGACAAATTTGTCATTCAACTGTGATCAGTATATATATTCTTTATGTGTTTGTATTGTGCATGTAGCGAACACTTCTGTTTTTTTTTTTTCTTTTGCCTTTGTTCTACTCAAATCCTTCACTCTATAACTATATTCTTTTATCTTCCTCTTTCGTGTTGTTTGATCTTCTCTCTCTCTCTCTCTATTTTTCAAGTCATTTTTCCCTCTTAGAAGGTTACTTCCAGATTGTTTGCAATGAATGTTGTCTGTTGTTTTCAAATGTTGTTTTCAAATGGTGCTACTGTTTACAATTTTTACAAAACTTTTTATCAGCCGATACCACTGCCAAAAGTGTATCTTAGATATTTTACATTTAAATTCATATATTTTTATATATAACCGAATTGTCTGTCATAATTATGCATGTGCTGACGATTGTAACAATAATTTAGATTAAACCAGTGACTTAATGACTTAGTTAATGTAGAGCTAGTGCGATGTGACTTTGATTTTGCTTGCTGCAAAGAAAAAAAATCCTGGCCAGGAATGATTTCGTGTTGTGATTTTTATTTTTCCCTATAACAAAACGTTACCAAACAACTGAAACAAGAAAATTTTTTGTAGCAAAAAGCCTGAATCCATTCAGCATAGTGGCATGGTAAGCAACCCTCTTACCCCAAGTAGAATGCAAACAAATGTCTAAATAACAGAGTCATTGCTCTTACACGGTACGCATCTCCGTAGAACACTGGTGAATAATTGACCAATTTCGGCCATGCACAGGTTTTCCTCTTCACGGGTGACCATGTATTCGGTCTTGGCCGAAATGAACACTTGCATGTCCTAAATGCATAAAATAAATAGAAAAATTCATGCATTGTGGTTTCACTTACTCTGTTGCCACTCTTCCAATTTGTAACCTTGACTGATTGGTAGTCCAGCTTTGAAAAAGTCATCCCAGACTCGTGGAGGGCTTTGACTAGTGATAAAATTTCTTTCGCAAGAATGAGAGCATCCTTGGGAGTAGGAGGACTGCTCCCAACCAGAATGCTCCGCAAAGTACAGTGGGCGGACGTCGTAGAACACAAAGCAAGATCTGGAAACTCATGTAAATAATCAAAGCTGGGTAGAAATTGGAAACGTACTCTTCAAGTTGTATTGGTCTGAGGAACGGTAATTAATGGACTTAGAGTAGCTGTTCTCGAGATTCTTCTTCTTTCGTTGAATTTTGATGGAGGAAATGGTGTAGAGGAGAGGGTTGATGGCGCTGTTGAGAGGTAGCAAGAAGACCACGACCCACGCGTACGCCACACCAGGGATCGTAGCGCCACCCAGCGCAGCCATCCCTAAATGAAGCAATCCGCACTCAGCAATGCAAATGGTCAACAGGCAAACTCACCCATGATATTGATGGGCACCCAGCAGAGAAAGTCCGTCGCCACCACTAGAATCAGTCGCCGTGCCAGGGCTATTTCGGCACTGCTCGCCTGCTGCCGGCCTAACGCTGCATTTGCACTTCGACGAACTTCAAAGAAGATGTAACAATAGGACAAGAAGATGAACACAAACGAAGTGAAGTTCACGCCGTGGAAAATCGCCACTGAAAACTGCCAACCTGCCGGCGTCTCATTTGTGATGTGTAGGGACAAACAGACACCCGAGCGAGCATAGAAGTCGCCGCCACCCCCAAAGTAGCCAATGGGCAGCACAGGCAGCAGAGCTATGAGCAAGGCAAGCGCCCACACAGCACCTACGCACATCTTCGCACGGCGCATGCCAAAGCGAGCCCCGTGCAGAGGAAAAACAATCTTGTAGAATCGGTCGGCAGATATGACACACAGTATGAACACAGATGACTCACTGGACACTGTGGCTATTATGCCCAGCAGCGTACACATAACACTGTGCTGCCAGGCATCAGCGTGCTCAATGTAGTCACCCATGTAATGGACATCGACCGAGGCCAGCACTACCATGTACAGCCCCATGAGGAAGTCAGCAAGGGCTAAGTTGATCACACAGAAGGAGTAGACCGTCATCTTTTCCCTGGCTCTCCACGCTAGTACAAAGAGGTTACAGATGAATGCCATTAGACCGAGTGTCCAGAGGAAGGCCTTGAGAACAGCGTTGCTCATCAGGTCTTCACACGAACTGAACTCATCTGGCGGAGGGAAGCAGTTCTCGATCTGCGGTACATAACAGCAGTGCTTGTAATAGTCGGTCGACAACCAGCGCAGTTCATCCAGTTTACTCAGGCAACTCGACGCCATGCTCAGACGAGGATTGATAGTCAGGTTCAGCTTCTCCAGCACATTTAGGTTAACAAACGCGTCAGAATGAACTTCGCTCAGTTGATTGGAGGTCAAATCCAGAGACCGAAGCATGTCAAGGCCCTCAAAGGTATTCGCATGTAATACACTAAGCCCAGCATGCGATATTTGCAAAGCAGGCAGCCGACTGAGGCCCAAGAAAGCCCCAGGTTGAACTTCGCTCATCAAAGGATTTCCCTCAAGCCTCAACGTCAGCAAATTACCAAGACCAACAAAGGTCTTTGTTCGGAGTATAACAAGACTGTTGAAGGATAGATCGAGAAGATAAAGATTCCTGAGCTGTGTAAAGCACTGTGCTGGAATATCTGCAATAAGGTTCCTCTTCAGAATCAGCTCACCGAGGTTTTCAAAAACCGAGAATGTCGAATCTTTGATATCTGAGATGGAGTTATTGGAAAAGTCCAGTTTGCGGGCTTGGGATGCCAGATTTATCGGCAGTCTTGTCCATTGACCACCCGGACATAGAATAACCAGGCCCGTGCACTGACATCCTGACGGACAATGGAAATCACAAAGCCATTCATCGTCGCCCTGTGGACATTCTCTTTGCCCGTTGCATCGATTGCTCAAATGTGTACATATCTTGGAACCACGGCACTTGTAAAGGCCAGGGCAGTGATATTGATCTGTTGATTATGATAACTCCAAATGATGATAAAAAACTTGGCAATCATGCATGCGTACTGACCACAGTCAATTTCGTCCTCTCCATTCAGACAATCATCTAAGCCATTGCACACCATTTGTGGAGGAATGCAAAAAGAACTAGGGCACTTGAGAAATTCAGTCGGACAGGGCCAATCGCCTGAAAGACGAGAAGTTTTGAAATGTGATCACAATTATGAGTTCGCACCCACGGCAATCACGCAAATGAGAATTATCTCTGCACCCAATGTTTCGACCGTATTGGGATTTCCTCATTAAACATTTGTTTGTTGAATTCACGAATGTTCCATCGCTGCATTTGATGTTTCCGTCATTGATAATGGTGTCTGGAGTCGAGAAATGCACCAAACAATTGTAATAAGTTGAAACAGAATACCCTACTTTGGAAGCAGGTCAGAGGAGACATTGTGAAATGTTCACGGTTCTTGTTATCAAAGTCTGTACCACCCAAGCTAAATCCCATAATAGGTAAGCGTTCCATAGATGTAAGAGTGCCTTCATCAGTGGCCCACACGCGTGGATAGCTATTCTGAGACTTTTCACAATGACACCTGTAAAACTCAATTGATTACTGCGTTTGAATGTTTTTGATAAATTCATATCTCACAGTGTCTCGTGCTCATTGCAAGCTTTATCCAAAGTGCATTTACAACCGTCCAATTTCGGATCTTGCCACAAAACTCTTTGTCCATTGACATCGACCCAGAAATCGTCCTTCAGACCACCGAGAACAGCTTTGCACTCAATTCTCACGAACTGCGTACAATTGAGACTTTGATGCTTCAGTGCCTTGAGTTGCTTAGCTGTCAGTCCATGGTAATTCACAGTTCTGTTATACGGGTTAGCTTTAGTGTAACCAGCTATGTATATTCTGTCTTCACTATCATGATGAATAACCGTCTGGACTGTATCCTTCTTTGACATGTCACAACTGACCTTGAACGGATCTAGAAATGCAACAACGTCAACTAAAGACTGTTGGGATCCTGAGGTGACTTTACCGCTCTCTCCGGGATTAATCAAGTATCTTCCACTTTCATTTCTGCCTTCCATTCTCCAATGAGCACAAGTGGGCTGTACGACTGATTGCTGGCATTGTGATCCCTCATCTTCACCTAGCCAACCTTTGCAATCAACAATCCCATCGCACCTACCATCGAATGCAGAGAGTACAGAAGTGGAAATTTTCAATTTGCAATAACTCACTCCTGATTCTTGGGAATGCATGTGCCATCAAAACACTGGAAGGCCACGTCAGAGTTGCATTGATCTATGAAGGGAAGTCGAAGCATGAGTGTGGAAGAATCAATGCGATGACATCATTACCACATTTAAGCTCATCAGAGCTGTCCACACAATCAACAAGAAGATCACATCTTTTCTCAATAGCAATGCACTGTGCATTCGAGCACATCCACTCATTGGACATATTACACGGTGGGCGATCTATTTGATTAAATTTACGATTACAGAAATAACTAATTGCATATCAACAAACAGCAGTTAATTTCATCCGATCTGTCGTCACAGTCGTCATGGAAATCACAATACTGTGTCATAGATATGCACTTTCCATCTTGGCATTGGTAACTAACATCGGTGCAACGTTGTTGTTCTGTGGAACGTTAAAACATATAAGTCAAAAAGAATTTTTTTCCAAGTTACCATCACGACAATTGTTTTCATCTGAGCCTTTGAAGCAATCCGATTTTGAGTCACATACAACCTGGCTCAGGATATACTCTCCCGAAGAACAATTGTATAGTCCAGTAGTTTGCTTATCTGTTGCTGGGTCAGATATTGGGAGCAATGGTTCAAGACTGGTCTCTGCAAAACAAAACAAGCTTTTATTGTGAGAAGATAAATGCCGTTGGCAAATAGTACCATTTTCATGGATGTTAACAGCACATAGATATTGATGCACTTGGTCATAAGCACATGGAATGTCTCTCCAGGTACGCGTTGAGTATAGGTTGGTTAGTTCTATCATGCTACACTGCTCGTTGCCTGCTCCATTTGGCTCATTGAATTGGTTGGCACTTTGACTGGAGGTAAATGCCCAGTCAGTGTATACAACTGGTGAGCCATCCGACCATCTCCATGATGACTCGAATTGGTTGAGGCCTATCACAAGCCAAGCCAACCGTGTTTTGTAGCAGATTATATGTTTCTGACTCACCAATGAAGGACTTTGTTGAGTTGGTCTTCCATTGAGTTGTCAGCATGTAGTGCAAAAATGTCATTTCTTCCGACTTCAAAATGCTGACTAAGTGACCTCCATTGGTCAAGGCCTGGCATGTTGTCTCAGCCTCCTGCCATGTTATCGATTTACGTTTAGACTTACCAAATAAGTAGCACCGCTTTTCAAATAAAATCCACTCCCGTGCATTCGGGCAATCTTTGAAAACAAACCCCGATTTCATTCAATTGTGTGATATTCAAGATTACAAACCAGTTGAAGGCCCGAATGCAGAGAAATCAACAGGTAATGTGTATTTTCTCTGCTCATACACTGCCATGAACCCCATGGGCAGTTATTTGAAAGTCCGTCTGCAATTCCACCTGAAGTTTCTCCCAGCTCGAATATATGACAGAAACTGGTGGTTTGGCGTTGCAATATCTGCAATATGATACACGAACACCCAAATTTACTCAACAACATAGAGTGGGTCACACATAGTCTATTTAATTCCATGTTCAAAACAAAACTTTTAAATTGGTTAAAATTGATCAAGAATTACCAAAAATAACTACATGGTATGCATTGACTAACTTATTCTGTACCCATTTATGCGAAGACATCAAATGAAAGGTCAATTTTGGATGAGTGAGGAACATTTAAATGCGAGTGTTGTGTGATCTCGAAGATAGTTAAATCAAATGAGCCCCTGAACGATCATTATGCAATATCATTTGTTGCGTGGCGCTTCAATACAAACTATCTGCTTCGTTTTGATTTAAAGAAATGAACATTAGTGCTACAATCAAAACAACATCACTCACAAGCAAACAAAAAGTGCAAATGCCATGCCTTGTTCATGCGTTCAATCAAGCCTATCCATGGTCCGGGGGGCCCGGGGAATGTTGGGTGCCCTTTTAGCCCACTCTGCATACATGTATTAACATGAAGAAATCTAACCTGCCGATCACTGATGGCGTTCCCTGGAGGTCAAAGTCAGTGATTATAACAACATCGTTGTTGCAATCGTTGACAAAATCTTCATAAACGTCAAACTCTTGGAACGTCAGCTGGATGTACAATCCTTGAGTGACCTGAATGATCCACGAATACCTGCAGAAACAATAAGTGAGAGTGCATTAAAACTGATTCAAGCAGCACTCCCACCTTTCATTCGTGGCATAAGCTGCAGGAAATCCACGTGAGACCAAGATTCCACACGCATCACGGCAGTTATGGCGATTTTCTGAGATTTGTACTCCACAGCCGGGACATTCTGCCACAGGCAATAACACCCCAGTTAATTACATGTAAAAGTCAGATCTAACCTGAGAATTTAACTCTCCCAGTAACTCCATAATGACCATCTCTTGTATCCTGTAATATTCTTGAACAAGATGACAATTTCAATGCCAGGTAGTTAGTATTTGAACTGAGGAAAGTGATGTTCTCAATCCTAATTCCATTTCGTCTGTGATCAAAATCATGTTTGCTATAAAAAGCTGTAGCAACGTCTTCACATGATCCTTGATCGACCTCGTCACAACCATCCTGAAAGGGAACATTGAAGCCGTAGACGCTAAGATAATTATTCCCTGTCTTACTTTGACAGATTCTACTGGATCTGCTAGTTTGAATCCAGAAATATTGAGCATAGCATACTGGTCTTCGGGAGCTATAATTTTCCACGAACAATCTAAATCCTCGCCATAGTAAAACGGGTAGCGTGGACTAGATATTGATTCCTCGGAAGTTAAAGTTTGGGTGCAAATGACATCTGGGATAAATACACAATAGGATTATCGGAATCACCAGGTTCAGTCTTACCATTTGGTACGACGAGAGTGCATCGAGGTGTGATTGTCACTTGGTTAGCAATAACACCGGACGAATTCAATGCCGCTACATCTAGGTAACACTGATCTCGCTCTTCGCACACATGAAGCACACTGAGAAGGTTTTCCTCCCTTATCCTGAGATAATATGCGGCAGGAGATGGGAGTTCGCTTGAATACGCCATGTGCAGAATATTCCCAACTGGACAGGTAAGCTTGGTGATACCACTTTCAATTTCAACGTTAACTGCACAAACGGGAAGTTATTATGTAATTTTACACCACAGATAATCATATAGCATACCTTGACTTCCTCCGATCACTAACACTTCACACAGAGAAATTGATCCAGTGCTTGGAAATGCAATCTCAAAATAATACTCAGAGAAATTGTAAGTCTTAATTGTGTCACAAATCAGTGTGTGGACTGGATACTCCGGGACAAACTCTGTTTGTGGTTGGCAGGTAATTGGGTATCCAGAAAGCTCTTGGGAAGAGTTGGAAACACCCACCAACAGTTCACCTGAAAGTAACATTGAGAGGTAATGTGACTTTAATGCTGCTAGTAGATTACATTACCTCGTTCTCCAAAGACTTGGACTTCGCAGATGTGCAGCCATTGCACCTTGGGTATGACCAAAGTGACGTAGCGTCCTCGCATTGGAGTTACACACTCCAGGTACAATGTTGCTCCAAATGGGAAAGTGTCGTCAAATTCGAGGCAGAGTTCAAAGCTGAATGGATCAAAATTCTTCTGAGTTTCATCAGAGAAATTCTGGCCAATTCGGATTTCAAACGTATCCAATCTATCCCCTGAAGTATTATGGCTAGTGTAAGTTTCCGTTATTTGGAACCTAAAATCACAACACACCCACCACAGCAATCTCCTCTGTTTGTAATCGCAACCATTGTGACGATTTTGGCCATCCCTAGATCTACCATCCACCATGGATTTTCAACAAGTTCCTTTGTGTGCGAGCACCTAAGCATAATGATTAGCATACGTGAAATTTGCAAAATATCAAGTCACATACGAGCCTCCTTCAGCATAGTTAGTAAGGGTGATCCCGTCATTAGCCAACCAGCTCTTCCCTCCCCAACCAGAGCTGATAGTGTAGGTTTGACGGCGAAAAGCCAAATTCCCTGAAACATTATAACTGTATCGAAGCAATAATCCACCCTTATAAATTTACATCCAAATCCCACTCCTGTTTGGAAAACTGTAGTATGGGCCTCATAGTCGCCTGTGATCATCATCGCCCGCCACCAAGTTGAGTTGTCTAATTGAGTCACAGAGCAAGTGCGGTCATCTCTGTCGAGAGCTTTATCTGCCGAGTTGTCCAAATACGTAGAGCTCTGGTGTGGAGAGTCGATGAGGCTGCCTAAAACAGCTCTTGAACTGTTGTTACGCAAAAATAGATTCCACTCACCATAATTGCGGTAACATCCCAATAAGTCAATTCTCAGGCAAGGGCTTTGGTGATAAGATCTCACATGTAATATCAGAAAGGTGCTGGAAAAATGGTACATGAAGTTGTGTCTTTGTGGGGTCGTTATTGTCTTGTTGTTGGTGAAAATCTGTCCAAGTTGATTATAGGATTCATGAAGCATTATTTATGCAAATATGATGTCTTGCCTTTGGGTACCCTGTTTGTTCCTCATACCACATAATTTGGGATTCCCAAATTCCATACTGAAGGGAAAATTCAGTCACAACACCCAAGTTGTATCTGCTACCTTGGATCAGTATGCCTTCTAAATGACGCGGATAAAGTAAATTCATCTGAAAGAAAAGTTACATAAGGCACATTATTTAGAATGAGAGGCTCCATACTACACCTTGAGGTATATTCCTTCTTTTGAAGGAGCCGAACACCATGCATTTGGTCCGTACAGAAGAATATTCAGAAGCCGATCCATATTACCGTCTTGGTCTACGTATCGAGGATCCATATCAGTTTCTAAGACTTGATTCAATAGAGGCTTTCCACAGTTCCCAAGGCCTGTGAAGCCAACTTGCATATATAGCATTTACAGATAAGAATACAATCATATACCTTCGACATATACTTGAACCTCGCAAATTTCCATACATTTATCATAGTCTGCTTTCTGATCAGCTAATTCCGATTCCAAATGCACAAGATTCATAATCGTCACGTATTGTCCTTCAAGGGGCTGGACGCATTCGACAAGGCCGAATTCAGCTCCGCCAGCTGTGACATTGTAACCACAAACTCTGCTTCTACCGTGTAAAAAGGCATCTTTGTCGATTGAAATAGCCACGTCGAACAATCGCAATGCACACACGCCATCTGTAAGTAAGGGCATGAGTAGAGCTGGACATACACATTATGAGTTTACCTGAAATGGTTCTTCGAATGCGAACACCGTGCACTGTGTATTTGGATTGCAGGTCGATCTGCCACCAAGCTTTCTGGTCACTCTGTTTACTGCAAGTTTCTATAGAGAGCGTGTAATACGTGTTTTCATTCTGATACAATGATCATATTACCAACCTGTCAGTCCATCGTTCGCTAGATATGAATCTGTACCACTTAATTGCCGCGACGGCATGCCTTGACCAATGATCTTAAGTTGTGACCATTTATCTGTTCAAAGTACAGTGCATATATATCGAGCATCCTGAGTTTGAAGTAGAACACTCATGAATAAGTAGTTAGGTGGCATTGTTGAAAACAAACAAAAACAATCATTATTAGAAGAAGAAATTTGGAAGAAAGCTTCAAAGAAGACAAACAAACAATGAAAAAAAAATGACGATTGTTGAAAATTGCGTGATTTTGCTTTGCATTTTATGACAAAAAGCAGCAACAATTTGCTCATCAGTACAAAAACGAAACTAAACAACAAATAGTACTTGTAGTAGGAACTAAAACATTTACTAGAATGTGGTGCTAGATTAGGTTACCTGGGCATTCAGCAATGTCACACGTCACTTTTAAGCCTTTTACATAACACCAAGGAGAACTCTGTATTTCTAGGGGAATTGTGTTTCGGCAATGGTTGTCTTCTAAGCCGACATGGTCAAAATGTTCATCCAATCCTGTAGGACGTCGAGCAAGAGACCACTGCTCGCAAGGACCTCTTGCGGTCACATTGGCTCCTCCCCGATAGTAAAACCCGCGATCAATTACATTGTAACAGCCATGAATATCTGTAATAATGGACACAGAGAAAATGTGATGCCTCACATGAGAACGCAATTTACGTACCATTGGGAGAATAATAACACAGCTGGATCGTGGCAAGAATTTCATCGCCATTGGTCAATGTGAAATATTCCTCTTCAAATGACATGTGCTTGATTCTCTGGCATTCCGATCCAACCTACAAACATTGATTTTCAAAATCTAATTCCATGTAACAAACATAGACTGCAGTGAAGGATATTTGACACAATCATGCATGTGACGTAATGACTCCAATATATTACAATTCTAATTAACATTGTTAATTGTTTTAAAGTTGTGTCAAAAGTGTCAAGTTCCATAGATTAGTGTCAAACATATTGAATTATCTACTTGATATCAGTAGTTGGCAACACCACCTTAATTAAAGCAAATGAGTGATCTTTTGGGAGATTGATTTCCTCGTTCGCTGGGCCATCATCTCTGCAGCACAAGTCTAATTCCCGGTTTCCATTTAACGGAACATTATTCACATAGAGTTCAAAATCTTGGGTCAAATTCATTTTAGTAGCAAGAAATCCTGAAAGAAAGATGTCATATTAGAATCCTCAGAATGATAGCAAGATCTTACCTTTGGGACATGATGGATCAATATAGATGAGACAGAAGCTACCATTGGACCATTCAAAGTTTCTCTTCTCTCCAAGAAAGTTCTGCTTTATACAGAAATTCAATGTTTCAAATGTGTCCCCATGTGGACCAAGAATTCTGTGTGGAATAGATCGATGGAATTTCAGCACGCCAGATGTTTTGATCTTCAAGGTGAGTGACCCAGGTGACCATAACGACAGACTTGCATTAGGGCATCCAAGCACTGACTCAATCAATCCAAAATTGCCTTCCGGCCAGCCTATAGTTATGAACAATGAGCAATCCAGCTGAGATTTTAGTCATTTCACAAACCTTGCATTGGAACCTCTGAACATGAGTCGTAACCAAAGCAACACACCTTTTCTGAGTCAGAGCACAAATCTCCTGAGTACTGGAAGTTGGAACAGCAAGATTTGTACACACAGAAACCCTTCTGTTCTTCACATCTTCTGTCGTCTAATTTTATTTGGTCCTCTGTGATGTCTGTAAATGAGACCACCATAAACAAATTGAAAAAGTCTCAAATATATTCAGTATTCGAAGACACAATCTTGCCCGATACCCCATATATTAATATAATTATGATAGCTAACTTCTTTGTTGTGAGTTTAAGAAGTTTCTTTAAAAAAAGAGAGACCCTTATCAAGAGGCTGATAAGGCAAATTTGAGCTGTTGAGACTTCGTTATGGGGGCATAAAGGGATCTAAGTCTCTGAGACAACCTATTACCTCTCTTGATGTCTGAGGCTTATAACGTTAGTGGACCTTGAACCAAATCCAGTCCGGGGCCAGGGCTTTCATCCCTGGCCTTGTAGATTACATTCGCTCTAATTCCCTTCGTGATGGGCAGGTCAGGACATATAAGCTGGCCCATGAGCGAATGGGAAAATCGTCAGTTACAGAAAAAAGTATGCTGTTGGGTGCTGACCTATCAGAGCGTAATTCTCTTGTTATGTCAAATATCAAATATCGGAAATATACGTTGATGATTAATAGTCCAAAATCGATTATCAATTATCTCGCATTTTGACAAAATGCCGACCCCTGCTTCACTCAAATTGATCACGTGATTTTCGGGAAAATTTAATGCTTGCTATTTTTATCAAGAAAGCTAATCTATATTCAAGCCAAATTTCAACTTTCTGTGATAACGCGATCTACGTTAGGCCGAGAACTTCTCGAACAATCCTCGTATAATTCACTGATAAGAAGTGTGAGAGTGCTTGGTAAATGCGCGACTGTGTGCGAGGATTACTTGGTATCAGAAGTGAATGTGAGTATATGTTGTGCAATGTGCATACTTTGAAATTTTGAATTAGGGCAATATGTATGCGAAGTGACTCCGTTTACAGCAGTTATTTTCCGGAAACCCCCCGAACCTTAACGTATCACAGAGCGTGAATTTGGCTTTCCCTGGCGGTTTAATTCAAATCGCTGCCAATGTTTTGATCGACCCTTAGCGGAATTTTTTCAAAAAAAGGGGCAAAGTAATTCCAAACTTAGGTATTCGCTAAATCTTGTAAACTAAAAAAATAATCGATCATCTATATTCCATGCAAATATTTTTTTTTTTGTAAGTTTGTTTTGTAAATAACTATAAGTTTGGATTATTATAATTATATGCTTCTAATCTATTTCGGCTTTATTTATTTTGCAAAGCAGTTTTTTCAGTACAAAATTACTTTATTATATCTGTCTTTTCCTTTAATATTTGGGTTTCCATCAAACTCTCGTACTTTCATTAAACATAGTTATCCTTACTTCACAGAGATAGTGTATATAGCACTTACTATTGTAACTTATCATATGCATAGACTATAAACATGTACAGCTTAATTCGGCAATAAATGCCAGTTGAATCACTGTTCAAACTTCAAAGCTAACATCGATGCTGATGTGGATGCAACTCTACACTTATTATGGTAGATATATCGATGACAAATTGTCTCTCATTCATGAAGGAAAATACTAGCTGTTTTATTACGTGATCCATATTCGCACGCCTTATTTTTCTCTTATTCCTTGTATGTGTTTTGAACCATCGGGTTAGATTTCATTTCCATGCAACCCTTTTGTATTCTACGATTGCCTCTTTATTCCTCGCGCGCACCTGGCGGCTTCAAACGCTCATTGCCCAAAACATCTGCTTGAAACTCAGAAGCGCCTCCACCCGAGAAGTTTTGATAATCACAGCGTAAAATACATTGCTCTTGCCTGCGTTGAACAGCGCTTAACTTGGATTCAAATCGTTGCCATCTTTTAACTAGTACGTCCGTGGACCCGTTATGGGGTGCAAATGTATTCATCTATTGATTTATATGAGGAACTTAAGTAATGTCGAAGTTGCATAATCAATAATAAGCAAACAATTTCGTCTCCTTAGGCAAACAAACCTTCTATATACTGGGATAAGTACGTACTAACTACACATATGTCAATTTAGCTATGTCCTTATGCAAGGTAAAAGATTGTACTTCAGCTCATTCAGGTCGTGATGACATATGGCGCAATTATTGTCATTACTATAATTCTAGTACGAACCACACAATGGAATATCACAGAATTCCCAGGCAATTGCGACATCTGCTTCATGAATGTGACACCATGGCCGTGCCTCTGCTCCCAAAGGATTTCGACAGAAAATGTGTTCAGTTTCACCATCCGGGAATCGAACCTGCGGATTACACAGCGTATTTGTGACATCGATTGCGTAATATTTCCCACCTTGTCATATTCGACATCGCCGTTCATGATTGACTTTAATTCGACTGTTGCCCAATTCCGACATTTACGCCCACTCATAGTTTTGTTTTGCGCTCCAATGTACTCGACCCCCTTCACGGTTTCCCGACAGCCAACCACTCCAACTGGTATAAAAAGGCACTTTCAATCACGTGACCTCGCATTGTGGTGCTGCTCACCATCGGCGCATTTCGTGATGTTGCAGTACTCGAAGCGGACGCCTGGGTCCTCCGTGAAGCACCATGGACCAAGAGCGTCGAAGACTGGCGCCCGGCAGAAGTTGGCTGATGCCGTCAGGGATTCGTCGCCGGGCATCGAGTGGACGTCGTGTGCGTGAGGATTCTGCGAGTCCCATCGCTGGCAACGACGTCCGCTAGCGGTCACTGAAGTCCGGCCTCTGTAAGATGACCCCGAGATGCTGGACAGGCAATCGACTTGATCACCTTGAACTGGGAGGAAATGGGATTAAAATTAATTTTATTAGTAACGAAATCAACTTCAGTAGACATTGATTAGATTTAGATTTTCGGCAAGTTTTAAGCAGTACGTATCGTTAATATATTGTTTTTGTTTGTTTCTGTTTGTTTCTGTTTGTTTCTGTTTGTTTTTGCTTTTGTTTGGTTTTGTTTTGTTATGTTTTGTTATTGTTTTTGTTATTGTTTGTTTGTTTGTTTGTTTGTTTTGTTTTGTTTGTTTGTTTGTTTTGTTTTTTGTTTTGTTTTTTTGTTTTTTGTTTTGTTTTGTTTTTTGGGTTTTTGTTTGTTTGTTTGTTTGTTTGTTTGTTTTTGTTTTTTTTTTTTTTGGGGGGGAGGGGCTTTTTATACCTCTGAGTCCTAAACATTTAAGGCTTATGTCCGAGGGAGATAATCAGGAGTTGAGTGCCTTACCTAAGGACACAAGGCTGGTGGCTGGCTTCAAGCCTCCAGTGGCCGGCGCCAAGCCCTCGCGAGGCTAGCACGCTATCCGCTCGACTTCCATCTCTCCTTATAATTATACATGTATACATGCTTCATCTTCGCTCCAAATCATATTGTAATGAGCAAGCTGAGGTGACTGGGTCAGTGATTGGATGAGTGTCCAATCCTTCTAAAATAATACGCACCGCGTGAAGTAAGCTAAAATACTGGTCTTGTTCAATCTTTCGTCAAAATTAGAACCGCCAATAAGATATTCCCTTACAAGCTAGATCTCCCTCAATTAGGGTCCATTGAAATCGAATTGAGTGCCGACAGTGATCCCTGACTCTGCATCCAACCACAGGTCCAAGGTCAGCGCATCTTTTGTTTAGCATTGAAGGACACCCACAGATATTTCGCTATCCTTATTCATGATACAAGTCAAGTTTTAATTCTCCAAGATACAGCTATACTGTATTGCCTTGTATTATATGAGTTAGCTATTAAGATGAGGTTCCAGGTAAATCTGCACGCAGTTATCAGAATGGGAATCGCGACCTTTGTAATGTTCAAATTGCATGACAGTCTCCTTTGCCCTTATGTCCCATGCAGTGATTACCGGCCGATGTCCTCGAGAAGAGAAATCACTGGCTGCTGCGTAGTTGGAATTTTCATAGATATGGAGACTAGCTTCCTATTACCAGATAGGGCAGAGGAGCCATTTGCAAATTCTCTCGAAATAAAATAAAACATCTACCCGGCATAAAATTCAGACAAAATGTGATAAAAAATACAGAGAAGGCGAATCCAGGCCAGGGTTTGTTAATTGTTCACAATTTTGCGCCTATTCACGAGGACTTGGAATATATAATATGAAGCACCAGCATATTGAGTTTTCATAGAGCTGTTCTGATGACGTCGCCTCGAAATTCAACAAAATGATCCTCTTAAATTTGATTTCAATTCTGCCCGATCACTTGACCACTATAGGCATTCTAGTTACTTATTATATAATTCTATTGGCAGGAGATTGGAATCGTGAAAAATGAAAAACCGCGTAAAAAAGTCAGCACGATCAGTCAGTCTCATTAGATATGTAAAAGGGAAGATGTCGCATTAATGAAGTTTATAAAAGCTGTGTTAAATGTGAAATTATTGGGCATTTTGATTCATTTTCCCTCTAAAACAAGAATCTTAGATGCTGAGTCTTCTAGATCCGGAGCACTGGCCATTTCTAGGTTCCACGGGCGGATTTAAAGATATGAGACAACGGTTTTAATACTGTTTATGTCTAAGGCCTGTAAATGACCAACGGCATATCATTGGACAATGAAATCACGTCGCTCACAAACATAGAGTTGAAAACCGAGAGTCGAGCCACACTGGCAAACCATATAATTATAGCTTTTGTTTTGCTCCTAGGATTAAGTGCATCCGGATCGTCTCTAGTAATATGCAGCACATCGTCCGCCATGTCTAAGACAAATTAGGTCAGTTACTCCATTCGGCTACAATGTATCCATTTCAGGCGCGATTCCTATAAATATGCGCTTGACTTGGCGCACCAATCGGCACACTGCAGCTGGAAAAAAACCCCTAAGACGATAAGCGAAAATTCGAGATCACAAAATTCATGGAATAATTATCCTTGGGTATAAATGGCCCGTTTAGTTATGCAATATTTTTTTAGCAAACATAACAAAAATATTAAAATATCAGCCACAAGTTGAAGCAAGAAATCAATTGCACGTACATGTAGGTTGACACATTATCATAATATTGTTGTAACACAATATACGCGACTTTTTTTCGAACGAGCAAACTTCCCTTGACAGATATGTTCATGACATAACAACTCACAAATGTCCATGCTTAATTCAGAACAAGCATATAAATCAAGGTGTTTTTTTTCTCTTTTTCATGGTGCAAAGACATGCGTCAAAGGGTTTTGATTTTTCCCATTTTCTAATAAATTCATAAATAAGCCACAAGGTACTATATATCGTGCTTTTTTACTCTCCGGCACTAAGAAACGGGAAGACGTTGTCCCTGCAAATTAAGCATTTGTCTTCAACTAGAGTTGTTCTTTGTTGCCCGAGGGATAAAGGAGGGATAGATTGATGAGCTTCAAGGCCATCGTATGTCAAGTGACATCTTTATTGTACGTATGATGTCAACGAAGAGACCTTAAACCAGAGCCCTATTCCCTGCATGTCAGTCTTGTCTATGAATGCTTATGTCCTCATTTAGTGCCATACTGGCTTATGACACGCACGACCCAACGACATGGTTGAATCTCATAGAAATGAACTTGATTATATTGATTTTTATTGCAGCCAAATATCTTATTGCAAACAATCAAAATGGCGGTGGTTTAAATCAACGAGCAGAAAAATGCATCATTGTGAAGCCCTCATAGGTGATACAGCTTATTCTGGTAACGAGGTTTTTTTTGCATGACAACCTTTCCAGGAAGATTCTCATTTATAAGCTGAAGCACAATGCCCTCTTCAAATAGTTATTATACTCCTTTTAAGCCTCATATAAGCACTGCATGCTGCTCCTCGCATCAATATCCAAGGGCTTTTTTTGGGGGTGTCAGAGATAGATCAAGAGCGCATGCTGAAGATGATATATCATTTCTTGCTAATTGGTTCCAAAACTTGGTGTGTGTCTTTGTCAGGATGAATCATGAGAAGTTCTATCGAATGCTCAGAAAGAAAGAGGGTAGCACGTGTTCAATAGGTGTAATCACCTCTTATTGAAACATGTCGGCATAGAGATATAAATCTATATAGGTTTGGCTAAGTCTTGGGGAATTAATGTCGGCAGTATTGGCCTAAAACATAGATGGCCGCTTCTTATAATCAGGATCTGACAAATCCCTCAGAAAGAAGGTCATCTTTAGATATGTACGGATTACAAATGATTCTGCCAGAGGCTCGCATGTGATTGTGGCGAGAGTGCCGAGGTTGATGCTTCTTTGCGAACCCATTCAGATGATACGGCACCAGAACAGAAGCCCAGCAATGGCTCTATGAGCAAAAACCTTATAATGCCAATACAGTCAGTTCGCGTATCCTCCCTGTAAATCATTTCATCGTAGTTCTGGACTTTAGCTGATCGAGGTCTCTACAAACATTTCTGTGTGAGTTGATTTCTGATTCGTTAGAAATTAAAAATAGTCATAACAATTAACATATCCTCGAATAGCATAAAACAAATGCACCTTTGCAAAATCCCGTATAACTGGACAGTAGTTCTTGACTTCATCCACAAGGATTAAAATTAACCAGCGAGCGAAATACACGAGTTGCGTGGCTGTCTTGGACTCTGGGTACAGAAGGTATTTATTTGCTATTAGTATATCGGTACGACCCGGTCTTATTACAACACTTGGGAACCACCTCAGAGTGCAGTCACCGAAGAATTATAATCGTAGCGAATTCCAGCCAGTGAGCTACCCGGTGCATGACTTATATTTGGTGTAACAAAATAAAATTGTCTTGAGACGAGCACAATCCTATTTCATAAGCAAATGTGTTCTGAGCTGATAACAACACCACGTGCACTGAAACCCAGATGAGTTTTAGTTCATTAGTTCCTGCTCTTCTTCATTAGGTCGTAAAAATAGGAGAATCAAGTGACAAACTCACATACTGTGATGATGTGTAATTCTAAGCTGCTTTTCTATCTCATATCTGGGTCATTCGTAAAACTAGCGGATTATTGATTTTCTTGAGGTTTAATTTATGTTTATATTTTCTCTGGGATATCTATCTTTCTTTTTCTTGAATTTTCCTTATCAAAATATAGTCATCCGTGTTTCGTCGCATACCTCAATTTCTGCAGAGCACTTGACACTAATTTAATTTATGCAATGCATTTATAGCCAGCCTCCACATTCTAATTAAAGGCTAAGTCACCCGGAAGTCGATGCTTATGCTCGAATTGATAATGTTTCTCGTGAATCTGGAGCCAAATAACCGAATTCGTCTTCGTCTCGTCGGTTATTTTGCTGCAGATTCACTTGAACATCATTTATCCGAGCATAACCAATTTCATATCTTTTGATTATTCATTGAATACATTATTTTACAATTCAAAACAATGTTAGAACGTTTCAGCCACAATTTTTGTATAAATTTAAATTAAAAAGTATAGTTTGACTTTGAGTCGCATTCTCATCATATTCAAACCAATTATGTCTGACATTGTGGGATACTCATAGAAGGTACTTGATATTATATTTTAGAATACTAGTAGCTATTAATTCCAATCGATAGCATTAGTTTTATCATTCTATTTTATTGCTGCACTTAGCACCAGACTGTAAATGTTATAATGTCAATGAGACATAAGCTAATTCCCTTTGTCAAATTTTATAGTTAATTACTAATGAGATAGACAACTTAAGATGGGTGATTTTGACATCGTCAACGACGAAGTAGAGATCATCACCATAAGAAGGTTTAACTGTAGAAGCGTCGTTAATGCTGATAGCCCACGCAGCGTTGTTCCCCTTGAATGCATTATACCACGCCCACGGAATGTAATATTGGTTTCACATCCGTGTTTGGGGTCCAAGAAGATTATTTCTGCTTCGTTCTGAAATGTATTATTTATAATCCTGATGACATCTCCGCTAATTAATATTTCGCGTTTGATCCGGTTTCGATCAGAGACAGTTTCGGTTTCTCTTCCAACTTTAATCCCTCGATAAACGAACTTGGAAACAATAAATATGCATAATTCAATCACGGAAGACACTTTTATGAAACATTCGACGGTGCTTTGCTTAAAACAAGAAATGAAGGGATTGTTAAGAAATATCGTGCACAGACTGTGTTTCATTGCGCATGCGTCTCGATCAATCTGTGTCATGTGTTGCTTCTATTCCGTGGACAACACCTAGGGTTAGGAATAATGAGAAATTCATGACGTAATTAACTAAGGAATCCGGTAAGTATGAGCACGATTGAGTGTGTTCTTCGGTAGATTCCGTTCTTGGTCATTTGGTTGTAGCCTCTCAATTCATTTGATAGATTTTGTCTCAGGAAAACTTTTAGGAGACCTTTGTTCATTTTGAAATCCTTTCAAATTGATTATATTTTATAAATGCAAAGAGACCAAAATAAAAGTGATCTGCCCGTTATGATTGAGCCATTGTCGTCTTGCATGGAAAATACTTAAATTAACCAATAAGTGACAAACCAGCGCGAACAAATTTGGATAAGCGGGGTAGATGCTGATAAAATATACCAAAATTATAGCAACCCAACTATTAATATTTTTATAATTATATGAACGTCTTCAAAGTTAATTTTCTGACGTAAGTAAGTGAATGCACTGCATGTGAATTTTAAAATACGTAAAACGGGGGAAAGTTCAATTGAGCAGAATGTTTTTACGTTCATCTTCAATTTGGCCAAAACAGACTATTGCAGGAATGCGGACAGAGCTTAGACAAAACAGGGTTTTCAGACATCAAAGATTTCTTCATAAATTTACAACACCTAATTAGTATCTGAGACTTTAGGTCAGGTTAGGAGCAAATAAAAGGGAGATATGACGATCTCGTCAATGGACTTAATTCGGAACACTCGAACAATTGCAGGAAAATTAATAGAATTCCACTCATTTTTCAGACCGACAAAAGCAATACATGTAGACAAACAGTGTAATGAACCAAGTGTTATGAGAGGCCAATACAAATTATTTTTGGCCTCCGAATTCTGAAATGAGGGTTCGGCAGTGCTGTGAGTTATAATAGTTAAAGAACAACCAATCAAATAGTGGTAGGCTTAATGCCAGGTACATACCAGTAATTTACATGTAACTAGTAATTCGTACTAGTACTCGTGAAGGAATATTTTACATTATCCTAGTACGTACTAGTATACTGCGCATTCTATGTCAGTCCGATATATTTTGGGACAACCCTCGTACGTGTATACATGTATGTATCCGCATGCATAAAGTATGGCATAAATCCTAAAATTAATTTTAATGAAGTAAACTGAATAAAATATACTTCCACAGATAGCTCAGATGGTAAGTATGTAAAAAATACCATAAACACAATAAAGACTTGTACAAATGATACCTTCGTATAATACTGAATGTAAAATATATGGATTAAATCGGCTGAGAGCCGCTGTTGACGTAATCGGCTGATAGCGGCTGGCCGACGGCAGCAATCGGCGGCGCCTGGCTAAACGTCCAATCGGCGGCGGCTCCGTGGTATACTCTGCAGTACTTCTAACAGTTAGGCAACTAACGAGGCGGGCGTTATGTGGTGGCATAAGAATAGGGGAAAACACCAGTCTCGAAAACTCACTATATTCCATAACCATGGTTATGTTTGGTGATGTCTGCTATACAACCTGAATAGACGCCATAAGACGCCATTCAAAAACTGGGTCTCCAGTATAACTGCAGTTGACACCCTTCCGAGTAAATAGTGGAATTTACTCGATATAAACCAGTTTACGTGAACTGGACATCCTTGCGCGCATGCTTTACGGATCTGCATAATGGCTTTTCTGTACTGAATTTCTTTGACACCTCAGTCATCTGAAGCGCATTGAAGAAGCTTTTACATTCAATTAGAACTTCCAAGACTTTTTTTGTTCGAGTTCTAGAACATTTTCATTACATTCTCCTCAAATCTGGCTTATTTTTTTTTTTTTTTTTTTTTTTTTTTTCATCTTGGTGAATACACCAAAGAGAAGAAAAACCCAATTCGGTTAACGCTATAAAGAATACCAGTGAATGAAGTGACCTTCAGGCTAACGAGGAAATGAGAAGGTTAGGGTGTTCTAATCCGAGTTTTATTTCTATGATGGGATATATCAACTATTATATCTACGTAATGCAGGCGTAAAATAAAATTCATGATAGGATAAAAATAATTCCCTTTGTGCAATCACACTAATGTGGAATATGTTTGGTGCAATGCTTATTGTTCGATGGTACCTTTTATAATAAAAACTCTCCAGGGAATTTTTTTTCTGATTCTATCTTAGCACGACAGTAATTGTTTGAGATTTGGTCAGGTTTGCTTTCCGTTTCTTAGAACTGACACTGAGTTGTGGTAATTAAGGACGGATCTTATTTTTATGGCGGATGAATCGCACGTGGCATTTCTGCGAGGTGAGCGAAGCAGTTGCTTCAAGTAACTTAAACCTGAATCTAATTTGGCCGCCCAAATATGGCCACTTCTCTCTCCATTTTCAGACAAAGAAAAAAAGTAATGGAAAAAAGAGGCAAGTTTTACATTGCATCAACAAGCTTCCCTTCCATCTTAACGTTAAATAATGGTATTCCTTCACATTGGATGAAATTTAATATAGTTTGTCATGGGATCGAAGATAAAGATGGATATCTATTCACAAGGTCTTTAGTGTAAAATATTGTAGACTTTGATTAAATAAAACTTGCAAAGTTATAATAAATTATTGAAAGCAGCAATAGCGCCACAATACTCGGGAAAGTCCAAGTTAGAGTTTGGTACAGTATAGCCAGCCACTTAAGAGAAATGTCAGCGATTCTATCGCTTGGTAATTCATTCAAAACGCCAATTGCCCATGTGTGAAAACAAATTATTTTAAGCTTACAGATTTTTTTTTTAATTAAAAAAGCACAATATGCTTTAATTAAGTACTGTTATTACTAGAACAAATATTCAAACTTCAGTCATCATTCAACATAACAAACCTGAAGAAAATTTCCTTTAATTATCAAACAACGTTATTCTGATATAAGCCAATTTCTAAATGCAATGATCTCCCCGTAATATATAATATCATTATAGCAACACATCTCCAAGTCAGTTCTATTACTGTATGTGGGCTAATGAAGTGAGAACACCTGCACTCACCTGAGCGAATGCGGATCCCGGAGAGAAGGACAGCGCTGAACAGAAGTGTGATCAGCAACATCTCCATTCTCGCTGCAACTCAGCCTTCAAAGTCTTTGGGTTATACGGAGGGAAGGCTTAATAAAGAGGTCCTTAACGGAAGGAGTCGCTAGCAAAGGAGGGCTTCTGATGGGTAGGGGAGGAGTCTTCTGACTTATTTGTGAGGGGGGGGGGGGTTGGCCGCCTCTGAGGAATGTTTGTCTTTTGGTGTATTGTCAACGGCAACAGTAAGATTAGTCGCGCATCTGCATCTGTCATCTTTAATTTATGCGCTAAAACCTTTTATTGCATGTTGCGCACTAGATGGCATAGGGAATCAACTATCAAAACAGATGAAGTAACTTAATGAAACTTATGCGGAACATTCTGAAATATAGTGATATGACAATCAATCATATTGAAGAAACTGTAATAACATTCATATTCACTGAAGGACCTCTCAAGTCCACCAATCATGCAATATCATATCAAGTAGAAGTGAATCCTCTATCTGTACTTATACCTTTATATGAACACAGCAATTTCCATTCCGTGCTAAAGGCTAGTAAATGCAATGAACCCTCAGTACAGATCTCTTCCCTTCCGAAGACCATAACACTTGAGCTATACCGATAATAAATTAATTAGATCGTGTGGTCATACATTGAAAGATGTTCATGATCAATATCCACGTGTATGTGGGGATAACTGAGGAGTACAAAAGGTTCTCACAGCGGGACTTGTAACTCTGAATAGCCTCTGATCCTATACACCCGGGAAATTGTGGAAGCCCTGCAATAGATGGGAAGACAGGAGGTATCCATGGCGAGCAGAATCAAATATAAATCACTCAATATACCAACAACAAAAGAGTCAAAGGACTGATGGATAACACCTGGCCAGATGACTCCAGAACAACGTGTGATGACAATAGGCAGTGTTGTTTCATGTTTGGTGACAAACTGACCTCCGTTACAAAGGTACATTCATAAGGCACAAGCGAGTCAATTAGCTCGTATATCAGGCACAGCATGCAACAGATATGGATTGCACTGCTGCCCCCTGGCGCAATGGAGCTGTGATCCGTTTTTGTTTCGTAACCTTTGACGAGGCATATGAATGTTATATTGCTGAGTGCGCTAATTGCGAGTCTGTAAATGTAGCAATAATGCTCAGCAAGCGTTCCCGTTTAACATATTTAGAATGGATTCATGGAAGTGAATCTCTTTTAAATACACTGAACAAGGGGTTCATATTGTGTAAATTGTACCTCTACAGCTAATGTGAATGTCCAGCAGTTTGCATACGAATGGGTCATCCCAAAGGTCCTCCGTGACCTGTCTAAGTCTGCAGAGTCATAGACAGTCCTTTACGTCCTTGATGGCTTTGTTTTAACACGCGTAGCTATTAGAGGTCATTTCGTGCAATCACTCCTTATATATTTAAATGAGGTCTATTCCAACTAGTGAAAAAAACCTCAATGAGGATTTTCAGAGGAATCGACAGGGCTCCATGATAAAGTGGCAGCGGTTAATGCATGACGATGTGGTGGCGTTTTATTGTAATGCCACTGGGCACAATTAACATCCACATTTGAACAGAAAATAGAGAAAGAAGTGAAGGGAAAACTGTGTCTGCGCGTGATGAACAAGGAAGTCATTTTTGTTGTTGATTGCGAAGCAAACGATGGAGAACTGAAAAAAGCCAATGACAACAGAATCCAATGGCGCATAGTGAGGTGTTAGAGCACTGGGCAGCCGGACTTCTTACATTTATGGATGCTAACAGGTAACATTGATCACAATCTTATGATTTCAAGTCACTTATTATTTACAATGTGGCGTATAGTCTATTCACAAAGGAAAAATATTTATCTTTCGGTAAATACAGTCTTGGGTAGATTCACAGACAATAACTAACTATAATGCAAAGAAGCATGGCATAGACCTCCGACTAATGATTTCCAAGAAACCTGAATTGGTTCTGGCAATGACAATGACGTCTGACAGCCGCCAACCATTTGACAAACTACAAGATCGAGTTCGACAGAAGCCGCCGTCCTTTCACCCCTGAGACAAAGCGGACAACAAAACTAAGTGCACGAATTGTGAGACCAAATACGATTACTTGTCATGTCATGTCATCAAAATTCGAGTTCTTTCTTATTAATTATTCTTCTCGGGTGCGAATTAATGTACTCCTCTTTCAATGGGAGTGTTCTATGAAGGAAGTCACGCGTAATTATATAGGTTAAGTAAGTGCGTATGTTTGATGGAATTTTGCACTTCGTTATTTATCTGGGGGCGAATTTTTGATCTCAAAGCACAAATCAGAAAATGAGTCAATGACCGGCTATACATAATAATATACTGCAAATGAAACGCTTCCTACTCTTAATTATGTCTCTGATGAATATCCATATGTTTGTTTAATACTGTAACATCATGTCCATTACTTTTCATACTTTTGTTCCGAGTGTACTCCATCGCTTGTGTTCGGGATGAACACAAGTCAAAGGGACCACGACCTCCGGATTACTCATTCCCAGACGAGGCATTCGACCGCTGTTGACCCATCTTCATCAGAGTTTGACCCTTCTGGGGTCAGGAGGCGTCCAAATCACGGGTGGAGGCTAGTGGGTGTGGTTGAATACACCCAGCAGACGACAGCCTCGCCGTTCGAGGATGTGGATCCGAAGCGTATCCAGTATTTTCGTATCCTGAAGCAGGATCATTAGAGCGGATTATTAGATCTGATTCTTTAAGGAAATTTCGTTGAGATGACATAGCCAAGACGCTAACGCATTTTGGATTCAGGGCGATTATAAAATGAACATAATCTGAATCGTCAAACAGCCAACAGAATCTACTGTTGCGTTTTATAGACTACGCCGTAAAAAATCACGTTGACAAAAGATATGTTAATTTTCAAAAATGTAGATATGAAAGGTTGTTGTTTATGCTTGCGAAAAATGTGCAAAAATTGCTATCATATTCGTGTAACATACTTAGAAAATCGATGCAAAGAGGGTTTTTTTAGTAAGCTAATGAATGGACTTAAGTTGGTAGGGACCTTATAGTAGGTCCTAAATCTCTTAATACTTGTTAATTTGACTCCAGGCCCTAACAAGTCCCCTTGCCAAGTCGACTGAATTTTCATTTTAGAATCTGGCTCAGGTCTCAGGGGTGGGACTGTCACCTGAACCCTAATCCTGGTGATCCGGAGACACCTCATTTCTGACCTGGTGACTTCTTTGACCCTTGCCTGTATGTCGATGTTAGATTTAATTAAACAGCATTGAAATAATTTAGTGTGCATTGAATGTGCAAATAGTTCAGTTGCCTGCCCACTCAGAATATTCAACGATTCATATTGTCTGCATTAATAATTAATATTATCATAGCAGTTAATTCTTCAATTCTGATGCTTTTATTTGGTATCATGTACCGTGTTTCTTGGTGCAGTGGGTCTACACGCATATTGTTAGCAGAGATCGCATTCAAGGCTGAAGATCAGACGACTGAAATGCGAGCAGAAGGAAACCGTGTCGTCACGTAGATTAAAGCAAGATCAAGTGGATCACAACCATTAACCTTATCGACGGATTCTGTGGTATACATTTATAAGCATACATGTATTTCAACAGAAGACACCATGCCCATATTCCGACCATGCAACGTTTCCATCTCACTACATAAAATACACCGTACAAATGCAGAGTTCTAAGATCATTCGTAATGAACAGAGAAATAATTAACAAACCAGTGATATTAGACAGGTTCCATCATTGACCATTCGTCTTGATATAACGGTGACGCTGACGGAAGATGAATAAGAGTTTCAACTGAATTCTGGTCCATGCAGGGAGATGACTTAATTTACAGTCAGCATTCCTATATTGACATTGACACTCAGCACTTAACTGGCTTCTTTCCTATTATAGAAACAAGTGTCCTTTTAGGAATACACAGCTCTATGCGCACGTGACATAATTAGCCAGCCACTATTTGACAACCGTCCATTGCTAAGCGTTTTCCGATGAATTTCTAGTTTCAGATCCAATCAGACCAAGTATTCTAATAAGATCAGACGACGGTTCTAGGAATGCACGCAAAACATAATGATTGACACGTTGCGATTCGGGGAAGTCTCTGGTGAAACGCAAAGGTCTTTAGGTGAGGTGTCCATCAATGATATCATACTTCAATACCTATACAGTGAGTCAGTTTATTAAAAGCTTTCCTCTGCGTGGATACAATGTCATATAACATAACGGAACCATTAGTTAATCTTGTTGCATTCCAGGGCGATTAGTGCAATGGGTGTCTCATAATATTATACGAATAGAAATTGCCCCTCCACATAATACCTCTTTTAATCTACAATAATGAGCCTGATTAATGGGCATTTTGGCGAATTTATAATTATTTTAATTGATGTTGTATTCCACACAAGAATTTCAGACAACGAAGATATTCTTAAACGAACCCAAAATAATGCTAACATACATCTCTATAGCCATAGTTATTTATCATTTATCTCTAAGGTCAACTCAGAATGGGCTAAAACTCTAAGGGGCCAACTCAGTTAGGGATTTTGTTGCCACATAATTGTGTCAATTTAAAGTAATAACCCGCAGGACAAGTTAAAAACACTACCCATGACAAGTATCCATGTGCCAGCAACGGCCTGGTGCCAATGGTACACTGTAATTATGTCCCGACAGAAACGTGTTGTCTCTTTCAGATTGGGATTGATCTAATTGGGCCGCTCACCCAAACCTCCAGTGGTCACAAATACATTCTCAAAGCGGTGAGGAAGAGGATAGGTGGATCGGCCCTTATACCATCTTGGCAGAGAGGGGCATGCACAAAGTGAAAAATAAAGATCTGCAATAGAAGCAAGCAGCCAATCCAGCAATAATATAAAGTTGTACCAATCGTAATAAACACCACTTCACACCCTGTACAATTGTTATTGTTTCTTATCCAATGCAGCGGACTGTGCGCCCTAGAATCGAGTGTTTTAAGACTATCCATCCTAGTATGTATTGTTCCACTGGGACTACTAATCCTAATGGTAAGACTATATGCCCTAGAAATAGTAGTCAGCCACTCTGCTGGACAAGATCAACTATTCCTAGAACATGAAGTCCTAGGACTATACAAACCAGGATCTAGAGTCCACCAGACTACTTTTTCGAGGAACTATAGAGACTGTTACGCCGTAGCCTATTCGTCAGCGGCCATCTCAGGTCTCTGTTTATGAAAATATTCAGACAGCATTCTGTCTAGTTACGCCGGTATTGTCAGTCGAATGGATTTATATAGTGCGCTTTCGCTGGAGAAAACAATAATAATAATAATAATAATAAAAATAAAATAATAATAATAATAATAATAATAATAATAATAATAATAATAATAATAATAATAATAATAATAATAATAATAATAATAATAATAATAATAATAATAATAATAATAATAATAATAATAATAATAATAATAATAATAATAATAATAATAATAATAATAATAATAATAATAATAATAATAATAATAATAATAATATTTTTGTTTTGTATAATACAATACACAC